>BQNB010000096.1:67500-69246 GCA_026074375.1 Tanacetum coccineum
TCATAATGATAAACACACTTATTAGAAAATAGAAAAAGAAAGCAATAAACATGGGTTGCCTCCCGAGAAGCGCTTGTTTTTGTGTGAGTCTCTAGCTTGACTCTCCCCATATCATCGTGATATTAGGGACGAAACAAATGGAAGAGCAATCATCCATTGGAAATTCAAATGCCATCGGTTTTAGAGAAGAAAATGTTAAAATTTACTCGAATTCCCAAAACTCAATCTCATCAACTGGGGCGAGACATTCATCCTTATTTTAATCGAAAAGAGGTGTGACTAAAAAAGTCGGCTCATCAAGGTTGGAATCATAAGAGACCTTGCACTCAATGTCCTCTAACACCTCATCAAAAAGAAGATTTACATTACTAGAGATGTATTCGTCATCAAATTCAAAAAGAGGGTTCGAGTAAATTTTAACATTGTCTTCCAGAACGTCCTCGTCGGATAGTGACTCGTCATCACTAGAAGTCAAATCGTCATTTGAATTGAAAAGAGGGTTAGAGAAAGTCACGGATTTTTCCTCATAAACGTTAATGGGAGAGAAATCATCACACGACGGTAAAATGCACTCACTATCACTCTAGGATGTATCCTCGGACTCACTTGTGATTGGGACAAGGTTCTCAACACTAGACTTTATGAATTCATCCGATTCCTTTTCAGGAATAGTGCTAAGATGCTCATCTACCATACTAAGAGAGTCCTCGGGCTCCAAAGTCAGTAAAACGGGTATGATAGCATTAGTCGGAGGTATTTGAGAATCAATTTCATTTAAAGGAATAGTACTCTCCTCGTAATCATAATCATCATCGTCATCGTAGCAACAATATTTGAAACGTTGCGAAGGATAAGCACAAAGTTTAGCCACCTGTTCTAAATACTAATGCTCTTTCTTTTTATTAATCTCAATACTGATTCCATTGAATTTTACTTTAAGATCATAAATCGTATCTTCACATTCCCTTCTAAAACAAAAATCTATTTTCTCATTACGATAATCTTTAATCTGTAAGTCATTACTTAAACTTAACATTTCATCTAAATAATGCTGCTTTAGATCCTCCATTTCTTGGAGACTCATTTCTTAAAGAGGTGATTGATCGATGTTAGCCGCCTGCTCTTGTTGAAGTAACTTTTCACAAAATGATTGCAACATTTAAAGAATTTCATTCTTTGACTCAATTATCCTACACATGAATGGTTAGATTTCTACAAAATCTTATGATTAGAGTATGTCTTCTATAGGAAGGGAATGTGAAGAGAGTCATAAATCGAGTATCTTCACATTCCCCTTCTAAAACAAAAATCCTATTTTCTCATTACGATAATCTTTTCGATCTGTAAGTCATTACTTAAACTTAACATTTCATCTAAATAATGCTGCTTTAGATCCTCCATTTCTTGGAGACTCATTTCTTAAAGAGGTGATTGATCGATGTTAGCCGCCTGCTCTTGTTGGAAGTTATCTTTTTCACAAAGATTAGCTACATTTAAGAATTTTCATTTCTTTTTGACTCAAGATATATCATCAAATTTATTATGCACATCATTCATCCTTTGCTGATTAAGGTCTTCTTGATGATCGATGGAATACTGTAGGGGTTGGTCAAAACCGGAATAATTAGGATTATAGCAAAAATTAGGCTCATAAAAGTTTTGATTCATCGGTGGACACTAAAAATTTTCATGATGACCCCCACAGTTGTAACACCCCCAAAAATATTAACAACGCAACGGAATACC
>BQNB010000096.1:73632-190995 GCA_026074375.1 Tanacetum coccineum
GGTGAAGTGGTGAGTTAATTATTTATAAGAATACACGTTGATTGGGTTGCTAAGCCAAAGACTCGGACAAAGATATACAATACTCTACACAACTCTACATCAATCTCTTTTCTTTTTCTTTTTTATTTTTCACCTTTTTATTTATTTATTATTTATTTATTTTTTTTCAAACATAATACATCACTCAGGGCTTATAAGTTATAACTGCACCCCTACACTTGAGTTTTTGATACTTAATACATAAGTTAACTAATGACCCGAATTGTGGTGGATCAACATAACATGGAGACTATCGAACAAATATGGGGGTAACGATTTAACTTTTCTTCCCCATTCTTTAGCAAAATAAATACTACCATGAATCCCAATCGTCCCAAAACTGTATTCACAAGGATAAGAACTTAGCAACTGCGTACTCAAATAATTAACTTGAGTTAAAACAATAATGTACTAAAAGCGGGTACATACAAGGTAGGCTAAGGCGATTTAGGTGTAACGATTGGTTAAGGGTTTAACAATGCTCTTCATTAAAAATCTAGAGTCCACCATAAATTTATGAGAACCATGAAAAGGATAGGCTCGGAGGGGTGTACTAGGGGTATCATGCACTAAAAATGAGTGCATGGCAAGGGTGAGGGATAGTTATATAATTGAGGTGACCATAATAACAAATACAAGTTTAAAACATGGGTAATACTTGTGCCTCTTTAGTGTCTATTTATCTAGCAATCCTAATATCACCTATACGGTTTGGGATGCATCACAAAAACAAGTTTTAGAATTTAATACATACCGATAAACTCATATACATTTTAAACTGATTCAATGCCTCAAAAAGGTGGCAAAACAACTATACACATCCATAACGATGGAATAGATACATATGATTGCTCGAACCTTAATTCGAGAAAGCTAAAGGTAAAATTATCTTAGGTATAAAAGATGGATACCTAAATTTCTAAAGATCTTAAGGCGAACCTCACATTTTTAGGGTGGAATTTTTTTTAAGTGGTAGGGTTTTTGTGCTAGTCATATAATTACGGCTTTCGTATCCAAGAGACGCTATTAATACTTGGTTTTCATCGGTATGTATCATAAAAAAATTAAATTTAGGTCAAAATTACCTTTTACGCTATGTTTTGATATATTACTCATCATTTTAAGAAACAAGAAAATGGCAAATGTTAGGAATTATTGTAAACAGACTTAAGTCTGGTAGTTTATTTGAGTTAAATGGGTAGACATAGTTAAGTCTGCCAAATACTAAGTTAGTTCTGGATGATACTCTATAGTTAGTACTGGTTCTTGTCTAGTTAAGTTCTGTTTAGGTAAAGATAGTTATCTTAGAGATATCTTAGGTAAGGATATGCCTTATCATTTCACTGTTGTAAAGCCATAGGTTTCCTTATAGTGTTAAAAGGACCCTAGGCATTATAATGTTTGCAAGATAGAGATATAGAACCCTAATAGAAATCAATAGCAAATAAGAAAGTATTACATTGTGTTCTTCTTAGTACTTGTGTTAAGATTCCGCATTAGCACATACTATTTATAGTTATTGTCTCTCATATAGTTAATTTGGATTTATACAAGTTAGCTATTGTCTTACAAAAGGCTAAACAGATCTGAGACTTTGGACCTACAAGTGGTATTAAAGCCTCTAGAGGGACTCTGAGTAAGAAGAATCACAAGATCCACAAACAATCACTTTCAAATCTAGAAAAATGTCTCAACCTGCTAATGATGTTTTCTCTCAACATCTTAGTGATGATGAAGCATCATTCCATGAAGATGCATCAGACAATGGTACTGCATCTGTAACACCCCCAAATTGGGTCGTAGCGGAATAAGGGTCCGGGGCGTGTTACTTCATAGATCAATAACACAAGATGTATATAGAACGACCAAAAAGTCGTTTAAAAACTGATACATTGGATTTAACAAAGTATTTGTTACATAAGCCGAAGCTTCACTTGTCCACTTGTTCAAAGTACAAAGATTTCTAGCCCATACAGTTATACAAAATGTAATGCGACAAAATCTTTAATGCATGATATCCCAATCAAAACCACCAATGTATCCCTTGCACCTCGTGCTTACTGATCCCCTGAAAAACATTGCTTTAAAACGTCAACAATAATGTTGGTGAATTCATAGGTTTGATAAATCATATATTGTAGGACCATAAGATTTCCCAAGTGTATGATAATGCAACAGATGCAGACATCATATAAATGTAATTACGTTGCTCTAAGCTCATGACACTGAAGCTTGACATGAATGAATACCAAATAAATGGTCTACATTGCCCGTGGTGATGTTCTAACCCGCAACATCCTATATTCGACATGGTATACGTTCGTTTGTCCAGTGATAGCTAATCACCCGAACGGGGTTGTCAAACCCAATAGATCTATTAATAACATTCGCGCTCACAATCCCGCAATTGACAGTTCATGATAATGGGCTCAGATATGGGTTATCGCTACTTAGGCAACACGTAATCATAACATGAAACTTAACCACTTGTATCCAATTGTAAAGCATTCAATGTTTTTCACCCCAAAAACTTATAAAACAAAAACATGTAAAACGTGGGGCTATGAACTCACCTTGAGTGAGCAAATACCAAGTGTATCACAAATAGTGCGTCACACAAATCGATCAGATGCAACCTATTTAAATTAAGGTCGTATAAGTACTAATCATATTGAGTAACCTCTATCATGCATAAGTCTATATAGCTAATCACCATCTAATTGTTTGAGTGAAAACATGTTTATAAAATTAAAACATTTATAAGCATACTTTTGGTAAAAACGCCGTAACTTTCACGTTTTAAGTCCATTTCTTACGTTTCTGATGCCCATCTCTTCGTATCAAGACGAGTTATCGATATTTGACATTTTCATAATTTTGGTCCCCCAGACATGAATTTCACTTATATTGTTTTTATCGTCGTAAAACCCATAAATATCGTATTTTATTCGTTATAGCTCCGTTTTTAACGATTCTTTCTAGGACGTTCTCATTATTGAAAGTTCTATTATTTTATGAGGTTTATAAAAATAAAACTTTCTGTCATGAATAGTAACTTTTTAAAAAAATGGTTTTATAAAAGTATTAATTGTCGTAAACTCGCGAAATTCATATCTCGTTCGTTATAAATTGAAAAATTACGATTCTTATAATTTTAGAATCCTAAAAACATGTGTAATCTATGAAAAATACCAAACTTGCTGTTTCATATAATTTTTATAAATTATTTTATAAAAATTCTTTTATAAATTCGTTTATTTATCGTATAACTTGTTTTTAACATAACTTTTTCGTTATTTATCCGTTTGACAAGTTTCTTACCTTTTCGGAATCGTCGTGAAATGTATTTTTTTTATAAAGTGTCAAACTTAATGTTTGGAATTCGAATCCAAGCAGCCCCCCTTAAGATACATGTATATACTTATTTAGTGGACAGAATGTTGGAGTTAGTTTGTTAGGTCCATTTTTAACCTTTGTTTCCATTCTTTACCATTTTTGTATTTCACCACAAGTCTCATAAATCATGTGTGTTATAAATCATACATATATTAAGAGCCCATTGTCCATAGTTGTCCTTCAAAGTCCTCATGTGTCCAAGTTGTATAAGTCTTTCATATTACTTATAAAACATAACTTTCTTATTTACCATAAATTACTAGTTTTACATATGACTATTATTATATAATAACCATTAGTATACAAGTCTTCTCATCTTGTTATAACCTTATATATTTGTCTATAACATTAATATAAGTCCCTAATTAACCTTAACATGTCATTTGTATTTTTTTTACTAGAAACATATTAAGAAACTTTTATAAACCCTAATTAACACATGATCATTTTTACACCAAAACAACATGGTACATACTTTTCTCATCCTTTTTAGCATGATATAAGTATCATCACAACATATATAAAAGTATACAAAATGATCATTTCAAATAAAAACTTCATTTTCATGATAAAATCCTAAATGGTGATTTAAGCTAAAATAGAACTTAACTTATGCATAAAAATGAATATCGTAAGAACATGAAGGGTTCTAGTTGACCTTATGATGTATGATGATGATGATAATCAAGTGCTAACCCTTGTTTAGACTTAAAATCGAAGCTTGCAACATAAGTTTTGATAATCCAACCAGAAACAAAACGACCCAAATGGAAGCAGTGAAAGATGAAAGTAAGTAAGGCAGTAGAGGCGAGTATCATTATGGCGTCAAGTTGCAATTTGCAACAACACAAGTTACTGGGTGATAAATAAGATTCTACTGTGATGTGAAATGTATGTTTTGTATATGTAAATGGGTGTATGAACCACAGATCAGGGTGAATCTAAAAATTGAACACATAGTAATGATGAATGACAAAGATATGACTATGGCGCAACAAACATGGCGATATATTAGTTTTATGGAAACCTTCATAGGTCCCATGACATAGTTATAACATAAGGACACCGAGCACTCTATCTAGAAATAAAGAACATGGAAAATGAAAAGGTTAATAAACAGGAATGCACAAAAGGAACCACATTCAATATAACAAACATGCAAATTACAAAAAAAATTCACAGCCGAAAACCATGCATAAATTCTAGGGTTAAAAATGACATATTAAATCTTACATCAGCATCATTTCCTCCCCAGAAGCATCCTCATAAGCAAGATGAGTCATGGTACCGGATGGACATATCTCCAAGTCGAAATACACAAAATAACCCCTCTTTGGAAAACTAAACCACAAAGTGCCAATCATGATTTGTCTTGACCCAAACATCCCCATTTGGTAAAAGGTTGTAGGTTAGTTTGTAACATCCGAGAGACAGGCTAAGATCCGCCTCAATCATACTTTTAACAGTTTCAAAGGGTTTAGTGGCCTGCACAACATTATGCTTTTGTCTTTCCTTAATAACAATCATTACAGATGGACATATCTCCAAGTCCAAATACACTAAATAACCCCTCTCTTCGGAAAACTCAAGCGCAAAGTGCCAATCATGATATGTCTTGACCTAAACATCCCCATTTGGTGGAAGGTTGTAGGTTAGTTTGTAACATCCAGAAGACAGCCTAAGATCTGCCTCTATCATACTCCTAACATATTCAATCGGTTTAGTGGTCTGCATAACATAACGCTTTTCTCTCTCCTTAATAACAATTGTTATTAAATAATCACCCCTATGAATCCTTACTGGTCCGTTAACCTTATTCCACACAAAGATATTTAGTTGCACCAACCTTGCTTTAAAAGTAGACAAGTCAATTGCGTATAAACATATCAAAACCGGATAAAACTTGCACAAGATGGTATAATATCGATAAGTAAAACAATGCAAATAAAAAGATTTATGGTGCTGATAATAAAAGATACCAATTTTACTTTATAGAGATATGTAATTAACTCGTATTCTATAGATATAGGTGCAGATTTAATAGACTTGTCGAATCTAAATGGGTATCGTACCTAAAACCCAGTATTTAGTGTTCGACATGGGCTCAGGTATAATTATTAAAAACCCATTTAGAATATGGTATACGTTTAACTGTTGTGTTGGTCACATGTAATGTATAATAGAAACCAAAAGCTAAAAAAGAAGACAGATTCATTCATGTCACTAAATCAAAACCAAAAGTATTTGTTTAAGAAATTACCATTAAACAAAGCTCGGGCTTGCTCAAAAGTCACTAATCCATTGTTTAGCCTAAGAACTGCTTCTTTTGTAAATCCATTGTTTAGCCTAAGAATTGCTTCTTTAGTAATAGGAAGTGGAACTAAACCTTGCTCCATCAAACTATGTCACAGATTAATCAACACAAACAATTCAAAATTACGTAATATATACCTAAATGAACAAAACATTTATGCAAAATTAATAACTAAAAAACATTCATATCTGGTTAATAATAAACAAGGGCTTTTAGATAGATAGGTTATCAAACTTTTTTTTTGTGCAAACGGGGTATTGGGGTATACTGGTTTCACATTTAGGTTAATGAATACCAAAACCTTATTCATTCAGGTTACCCAAAAAATTGATAACCAGAAGATTGAGTTTTTACCTTGTCCACCGAATAAGTTTAGTAACTTAGGTAAACAAATTCGCGAAGTTAAGTAACTTATTTTTATAATAAAATAAAAAAGTTAACTGTCAACGTGAAATGCAACCGACTATTAAAAGTTAAAGAAAGAGTTTGGTCTTTAATTTGCCCATTAAAAAAAGTTCAATACCCGGTTTGTACAAAAGAAGTAAGTTAAACAAACAAAGTTGCAAAGTTCGGTAACCTACATATCTAAAAACCCTAATAAACAATATGAATTGCTTCAAAAACAACACTAGACATCATGCATGAATCATTATTTAAAGGATTAGGATCCTCTCATTTTCATTTTGAACATGAGAGGTCATGTTTTTTTTGAACGGTATTTTATATAAAAACTAGCAAGCAGCTAGAAAAAGATTACAAAATAATAGAACTAGGATTTTTCATCCAAGTGTTACAATCAAAATTTGAGCTACAACGACTAGATCACCAATGAAAAGACAAGCGAACAATATCGTCAAAAAGGAGATCTAAACGAGGGAAGTTAATCCCAAATAAAACTTGATTGCAAAACTTCTAAATAACCCACCAAGAAATGTAACAAACGCCTTCAAACACATCCTTGAGCCGCTTGGAAACTCTGGGATTTTTGAACTAAAGAAGCCAATCCTCATATGAGTGAAAGTCTTGATACTCTAAATCCCACCAATGAACAACCTTAATCATTAACTAACGAGCCAATTAGCAAGAGAAAAGGAGGTGCGAAGTTGATTCTATAACAATACTACAAAGAGGGCAAATAATAGACGGGATGTCAAGGCCTCAAAGATAAAGATTCAACCGAGTGGACAGCTTATCCAAAGAAACACTCCAAGCAAAAATATTAATCTTAATGGGAATAGATTTGACCCATCTTGTAGGAACATCCGTCTTCGGAACCATGGAATCATCAATAAATTCACGTGTCGATTTTACCAAGAAGTCGTCCGAAGGATCTAACAGCCAAGACCATCTATCATAAATATTAGGAAGAATAATAGAAGAAGTATTAGAGATAAGGAGAATAAGTTGCTCTTCTTTAATACCACTTCGAGGAGACCACACTAACATGTTTGTCTAATTCCTGGAAATACAGCCTTGGATACGTTTGCTTTAAGGGAAAATCACCAAGCGACACATTGTTCCAAAAGGATGTAGCCTCACCATTCCTAACTTTCTTTTTGACAAGCGAAACAAGATTAATGCCCTTAGAGGCAAACTTTCTGACTTCATTAACAATGTCGAGCCAAGGAGATCTTCTTGAATAGGAAGAAGAGTTATCAAGAGCTCCACGAAAACCATATATAGCTGAAATAAATTGAGACCAAAGAGAAGCACCATTAGCAAGAAACCGCCAAATCCATTTGAAAAGAAGGGCGCGGTTATAAGTAAAAAAACTAGGGAAGCCAAGACCTCCATTTTTCTTAGAAGCTAAAATTTTATTCTAGCCAATCAACGATATCTTCTTCTCTGCATTTTCCTCACCATAGAAAAAATTCCTACGAATAGATTCAATTTTGTTGGTAATAAATCTTCATCAAGAGTTAATAACACCAAGGTATAACTAATAGTACTAATGGAGTTAGTACTGCCAGTACAAACTTAGTACTGTCAGTGTTAGTTAATACTGCTAGAAGAAAAGTTAATACTGCTGATGGTTAATGCTGCTGACTTAGAGATAAGGATGCAAAGAGATAAATATGGAATGTATGTATTTTAGGAAGATTCGTATATGATTATAATTGTAATTGATCCTAAAAGTTCGGTAATTATCTTGTAAATGACTCCTTGTGGTGTATAAAAGGAGATCCTAGGTTAAGGTTTTAGATACACATAAGAGATAGATATACATCTTAGAGAAAGAACGTATAGCTTCAAGGTTGTAACCCTAGTACTAAGCAAGAGTACTCGTATTATTGATTTAATAATATTGAAGCATTTTGTGTTTTATTCATTGTTCATTGTTTAGTACTGTTTCTCTGAGGAAATTGCTCTACTTAAAAGAAGTGTAGGCTCTAAAGAATATGAGTTAGGATTACTTAGGACTGAGCTTGAAAAGGTTAAACAAGAAAAGGAGGGGTTTGATTTTAAGATTACAAAGTTTGATAAATCTGCAAAGGACTTAGATCAGTTGTTAGGAAGTCAGATAACTAACAAGAGTAAAAAGGGTTTTGGATATAATGTTGTCCCCTCACCTCATCCTTTGATTCTTAATAGACCAACAACTTTATACTTATCTTATTCAGGTCTTGAAGAATTCAAAGAACCTGAGGTTAATGAGTAGGGTCCTAGGGATTCTAGTTTAAAGCCTACCACTGGTTGTGATAAAGAGTCAGATAATTCTAAGGAGAATACTGATGACTCTTTGGAACAACAACAAATGACTGATACTGAAACTAGCTCTTTTGAGTCTCCACTTAAGGTTGACAAAGATTGGAAAGAAAAGTTTTTCTATCCTGCTAATCATGTCAGTGAAGTAGAACCTAAGAAAGTTAGGAAGAATAATGATGCTCCAATTATTAAGGATTGGGTGTCAGATGATGAGGATGAAGATGAGTCTCCTGTTGTGGTAAAGAAGAAAACTGTTATTCCTACTGCTGCTAAAATACAAAAACCAGTTAGGAAGCCAATGAGATATGCTGAGATGTACAGGTCACAAAGACCTAGAGGAAACCAAAGGAACTGGAATGGTCAAAAATCCAATCAGTTAGGATGTAACTTTGTGTTTAATAACAAAGCATGTTTTATCTGTGGAAGTTTTGATCACATTCAATACAGCTGTCCTAACCAACAGAGGAAAAGAATAGTAAGTGGAAATAATTATAACAAAAAGGATAATGACTACTATTCTAAAACCTCTCATCCCAGTGCACACAAACATATGGCTCCAAGAGCAGTCTTAATGAAGACTGGCCTAAAATCTTTTAATACTGCAAGGCCTGTTAATACTGTTAGGTCTGTTAACACTGGTAGACCTTTTAGTACTGCTAGGTCTTTTAATACTGTTAGGCCTTTTTATACTGCTCACCCCAAATCAACAATTCATTGTGCTAGACCAAGGACATATTTTCAAAATCAAGCACAATCAACTGTTCACAGGCCCTTTTACAAGAGAACAACATTAACAAAAAGGTGTTTTAATCAAAGGTTTAATACTGGTAGGCCATTTAGATCAACTGTTAATACTGTCAGGGCAAGGGGATTTAATGCTGTTAAGCCCTCAGCATGTTGGGTTTGGAGACCCATCAAACCCAATGGTGCATCACTGGTTTTCAACAAATATAATTACATTGATGCACAAGGCAGATCCAAGTCAGTAATGGCTTGGGTCCCCAAAGAAAACTAACTTCATAAGTTTTTTTGTGCAGAGCAATTCACAACTAAATGATAAAGGCTTTGTTGATAGTGGATGCTCAAGGCACATGACTGGAAACATAGCCCATCTTTCAGATTTCAAAGACTTTGATGGAGGTTATGTTACTTTTGGTGGAGGAGCCTATGGAGGCAGAATTACTGGCAAAGGTACTATTAAAACTGATAATCTTGATTTTGATGATGTATACTTTGTCAAAGAGTTAAAGTTCAACCTCTTTAGTGTCTCACAAATGTGTGACAAAAAGAACTATGTTCTTTTTACTGACTCTGAATGTCTTGTCCTATCTCCTAATTTTAAGTTGCCTGATGAAAATCAGATACTTCTTAAAATTCCTAGACAGGATAACATGTACAGTTTTGATATGAAAAACATAGTTCCTAAAGATAGTTTAACTTGTCTAGTTGCAAAGGCTACATCTGAAGAATCAATGCTATGGCATAGAAGGCTTGGTCATATAAATTTTAAGAATATTAATAAACTTGTCAAAGAAAATCTTGTAAGAGATCTGCCCTTAAAAAGATTTGAGAATGACCAAACATGTGTTGCCTGTCTTAAAGGCAAGCAACACAGAGCCTCTTGTAAGACCAAGGCCTTTAATCCCATTACTAAGCCATTGTTTATGCTGCATATGGATCTCTTTGGTCCAACTTTTGTTAGTAGTCTAATGCATAAAAAGTACTGCTTAGTAGTCACTGATGATTATAGTAGATTTTCATGGGTTTTCTTTTTAACAACTAAGGATGAAACAAGTGAGATCCTTTGTAAACCCTAGTACTACACAGAGTACTCGTATTATTTATCATTAATAATATTGAAGCGTTTTTGTTCATTCATATCTATTGTTTCATTGATATATACTTCTAGAGTATTAAAGAGTAGATTCCGCATACTCTTTGATATATACACAAAGTTTCCACCATTGTTATTTTGGATTCATCCAAGGTAACTAACTCTTTACAAGGTAAAGAATCGATCAAGGCGTGGGATCAACATTAATTTACAGATTTTATAAAACCCTAATTATCCATCTTAATAATTGTTACATGATTTAAAGAAAATTAAACAAAAGCTTAATTGAAATATACCTAAACATTGATTCTTGAATCACTTAATCACCAACTCGTTCTTGGTTAAAAAAAGCTTTTTTTTTTCTTCTCTTGGAGGTTCGGTCGATCACAGGGAAAAAAAGGAGAGAAAAAGTGATTTAGGAATTTATTTATCTTATATTTATACTACCTAGAATCCTAATTGTAATCAGATTTGTTTCCTTTTTTTTCTTTTTCTTTCTTTAAACCGATCCAATCACCTCCCTTTTTAATTAATTTAATTTTTTTTATATATTTTCCTATACAAATTCGTATTTACTATTCATGTATAAAAAAATATTTTTTTTATCTTTTATTAGTTAATTAATTACCTTCAATACCTTAAGTTTTTATAAAAACCTAAGATAATTTGGTAAACCATTTTGCTTATAAACTACTTTCTAAAATAATTTCTTTTCCAATTCACTTCTCTATTATATGGTAAAGTTTCTACCAACTTCCATATTTCAACCTATTTTCCTTTTCCCATATCACAAACACTTCATAAAACGTTTAATCCTTAAAACCAAGTATCGATGTAGCGATGCTGCACAAGTCTATCATATCCTTTATCCCACCACGCGTGAAACGACTGGAATATTAACACAAACTCAAACTCCTCTAAATGAGATGCAAATAAACCTCTAAAATGATATAAAGCAATATTACTCACTTAGTCCACATAAATTCACATAGCACAACACTTACACACATAAAAATGAACTCTTAGCCATTTCTAAAGATTTAAACTAACATGCTCAAATCACGGTTGTCACACAAGGGTTGAATATTTAGTGATATTATGCATAATGGAAGAGAGTTTATAAAAAAAATATGATGATGGTTTCCTGGGTTTATGTCGATGGCAGAAAACAAAGAAAAGAGGGAAGGAGAAAACTGCCTCTAATACTTCTATATTGTGTGTGTGAGTTTCAATTTGTATACGGTAATGTTTTTATGGTTTTAACTTAACAAAATAATATAATGGGGTGTTTGTTTTGGTTCGGCAGCAAGAAAAGAAAAGGTAGGGGTGGGCTTTTTGGCCCATCTCTTCCTATTCTGATAAAACCCATAAAGTCTCGGCCTTAAACTTGGTCCTAGCCTATCACTTCTCCTAAAACGCAAATGTAACTCGGTTGCTCTTGTAAACTATAAAAATGACAATTTATCAATTATTATATTGCTTGGCACTCGAGCCCAATTACGGAGTCGTTGATTTCTCATTTGCTCAATCGTAAATTTTTTAAGCATAGCAACTTCTTTGCTAATCGACGATTTTCACCAAAATCGATAAAATAATAAAAGCTAAATTTACCAACACGGTAAAAGTAAAAGTAGAAATATTACTTTATTTGAAAATAAATATAGGATTAACGAATAAAATATTTTCCAGAAAATACGGGTTCTCACAGTCGACCCTCCTAAAGGAACTTTGGTCCCTCAGACTTATCTAGCGATGGTTTTTATATTATCTTTATTTGATTGGGGTTTTATATTATCTATTGGGAAGCTTTATTTTGGGTTTTTAGAGAAAAGTATGAAAGATTTTGGGTCTTCTTGGTATGAAAAATCAGCCACCAAGTCAACATAAAGGTTTTTGGTTGTTTGTTGTTGATTCTACTAATTTTATTCCTAATTTGTAAGTTAATCTTTAATCTTGACTTATTTTGATTTTTGGCCATGAATTTTAGCCATGGTTCCTGGAATTAATTATATTTTTGTTGTCTTGAGTGTGTGATAGTGATTGTATATGGCATTGCATGTGATTGGATAATTTTATAATTGATGTTTGGATGGATTTTGAGGTAGATTATAGGGACTATTTTCAAATCAGTAGCAAAACGTGACGATTCCTAATTATTTTTAGCCTGGAGCTTATTATTAAATTATATGGTTGAATAGATATAGGTCTAAGCTACATGTGGCTAATTGGATGATTTTGTAACGATTTCGGATGAGGGAGTTATGGCCGTTTTACGATTGCTAGTCAAATCTGGAACATCGTTTGGAAAATGAGTTAAACTCTAGGTTAATACTCTAAAATGTAGAATATGAAAGCTAATATCAGAAGTATACATCTTAATCTAACTTCTCCAAGTGGATTCACTTTAATATCTATTACGGTTTGGAAAATACGTCAAAATTAGTGTTTGGTAGGAAAATTTAGGACTGCTGCAGACCATCAGTATAAATGGGTTAATTACAGCAAACTTTTGGTCTAAAAGGTCTGTATTATTTGATGGAATTGTATAAATAAGTTCAAAGTACATGTGTCGAGTTGGCTAGAGCCATATCTCCTCCGGATGAGTGAGATATGACCGATTTACCGAAACTAGTTAGTTCTGAACTACTCTTTGAAAAAGGGATTTAACTCCAGATTTTTGCACTAAAGTATTGTAGTTTCTAAAAAAACTGGTTAAAACTAGGTTCTTCATAATCATTTCATCTCTCTTTGATTCACTTGATTATAGTATAGAATAGGATTTCATGACAAAACAACGTAAAGCGTAGAAATTTAGCGAACTTTCTGTTTTGAGTTATGATTAGTAAAAACTCATTTCCCGTGGATTGGTAATTGGTTTGATTGAAAGGCCTAATGTTCTAGAAACTAGACTTAAGTATCTTTCCAGGGGTAAAATCCCCATCCTTGTATCTTTTATAGGTTAAGAGATGTGGTCTTGTAAAAGTAGACTAAAATGTTCAAAACGTAGGTTTTACGCTTTTTCTTGAGAAATAAAAGTGTATCCACATAGTAATAAGATAAGAATCGCTAAGCGAGACTTAGTAGACACTTAATGTAGTAATAAGTGCTGGTTGTATACCATTTGGGGATATAAAATACTTCGGTTTAGTATAATTGAAATGCATGCATATCTCGGAAACATATCTCGTGATCATTCGATTTGTTTTTACGTATCGATCATCTTTATCATTCTAAGCCGCATCACGTCTTTTAGATTGTGATTAGATGCTTCTCGCTCATCTGATGATTCATCTACTTCTGGTCTTCATAACTCCTCGGTGAGTTCATAGCCCCACCTTTTCTCTTTTAATGGTTTTCATAACTATTTTCGGGGTGAGAATACATGCTCGTTTTACTAGTAAACTTATTGATTTCTACTACATGAGCGCTACATGAATGTTTTTATTAAAGCTTTTACTTGCCTACCACATGATTTCTAATACATGTTTGATACATGGTTGTTTACTCATAAATTTATTAAAGCTTGATTTGCTTACTACATGATTGAGATCATTGATTATCTATTTACAAAACCGTGAGTTTTGAAGACATTATTTGATTTAAATGGGACACAAGTGCTTGAAGGGGTTGCCTGGCCCGATTATGAAGTTACCTGCATGAGTCGCTATTGCCAAAGTCCCTAATTTCATGAACCGTTAATTGCCCTGTAGGGGTGAACGCTAGTACATTTATTAGATATTTTGGGTTGACAACCACGCAAGAGGTCTGATGTCATATTCTTTCGGAGCACCTTTTAACGGGGGATGTGTTTTGAGAAATCGTAGGGTATGAGGCAATAATACATAGTACTAGGGCTAATGTATTTGCATATGATATGCTTTCTTGTTCAGGTTTCGGTGGTCTTGAGCTCAATGCCATAATGTTGAACGATACTTTGAGATATGGTCGATGGCTGATCTTAAACATTGTGGTCCACTACTGATTATTACTTGTTTTTAATTTATCGAATTCATCTTTGATAATGTTGTTGCGCTACATTTTCTTATTGTTATATATGCTTGTATTTCTCAATACTGCTTTTACTTAAACCTATGAATTCACCAATATTATTGTTGACGTTTTTGCATGTATTTTATCAGGTTATTATATTGTTAGCTGAGCATTGGGAGCATTTGGATGCGCGGATATCAAAACTTTAAAGACTTGGTTTTTTTTTTTACATTCGACAACCATTTATTATTAAAATATACAAAGGGGTCATGTTTAAACTCTTGTAACTTTTGCTAAAAAGAAATTATTGGGACCTGAATTTACTCTGATTTATTTAAATCGAATGTGACATTTTATTAAACGTCACTTTTGAGGTCGTTTTCTGTAACTTGTACTTTATGCTATGAAGTAGCACCCCAAGTGGTATTTCGTTGCGTTGTGATTTTATGGGGATGTTACAGAATGTACCTAAAGGAAGTGGTCAAGAGGCATGGAATCCTCGTCTCAATCATTTGTGATCGCGACCCGAGGTTCGCATCGATTTTCTGGAGGTCACTTCAGAAGGCTTTGGGTACTAACTTGGATATGAGTACTACATATCATCCTCATACTGACGGACAAAGCGAGATTACGAGAATATTTCCCCCCCCCCAAACTCTTGTGGATATTGCATGCAGTTCTTGTGCGGTTCGACTTCGGAAAAGGTTGGGTAACCATTTGCCGTTGGTGAGTTCTAACTATAACATCAAACTATCATGCTATGCATCAAGGCTGTCCACCATTTGAAGCACTTTACGGTCGAAAGTGTCGTTCACCTGTGTGCTGGGCCGAGGTTGGACAAGTACAACTCACTCATCCAGAATTAATTCAAGAAACAACCGAGAAGATCATCCAGATCAAGCAAAGGATGCAAGTCGCCCGTGATAGACAAAAGAGTTACGCCGATTTAAAGCGTAAGCCGATGGAATTTCAAGTTGAGATAAAATATGCTTAAGGTTTGCTTGGGAAGGGTTGTTACGTTTTGGAAAAAAAGGGGAAATTAATAACCACCTAGGTACGTTGGACCATTCAAGGTGTTGGAAAAGGTTGGATCCGTTGCTTACAAGCTTGAGCTTCCGCAAGAGCTGAGCAGGGTTCATAATACGTTTCATGTATCCAACTTGAAGAAGTGCTATGCCGACGAACCTTTAGCCGTTCTGTTGGATGGACTTCACTTTGATGACAAGCTTCAATTTGTCGCGAGCGAAGCCGGTTGAACTCATGGACCGTGATGTTTAATACGGTTGAAGCGAAGCCGCATCCCAATCGTTAAGGTTCGATGGAACTCCAGGAGATGGTCTTGGGTGTTCACATGGGAACGCGAAGATCAATTCAGGAAGAAATATCCCAACCAAATCTTCACAAGGACCGCAACGTCGTCATAGGCAGGCGTCTTAAGCCTTGGGACAAGGCTCACTTTACGGGAGAGGGGATTTATCTCCTCGTGTTTAGGGTCATTTATGACGTCAATAAATTCACTATGTATTTTTAGTATTGTACGCGTTTGCTTTTAAATCGTAATCGTTAAGTTAAATCGCGTAAGCTAAAAATTATCGTTCAATGTAAACGGGCATTAAACAATTAAATGTTTACATCAAGCAAGGGTTTAATGTATATTATTTTGAGGATTTTATTATATTTTTTAATTGTATTTTTATGGTTACGAAATAGTTTATCGTTTCGCGATAAATGATTTAGGCATACCCGGAACCACAAAAACATTTCTACGCTTCAACCAATACTCATTTTTATACCCAATACCTAAATTTTTTATAAAAATGAACCCATATGTATTTACTTAGCTAAATTCTATGCATAATGAATAAACCTAGACTTACAAACTACATATTATATCTTTATTCATACAACTTGCTAACTTATGTCTTCAAAATAATGGTAGATATTTATAAAAGATCAAAAATCAATATGTACTCCTTCCCCACTCCAAAAACCCACGGCAAAAAAATATTTAGGGGACAAGGAGTTCACAATTTTTCAATTAGTACATGTACATACACCAACTAATAAAAGTTTATGTCTTTTTGACCAAGACTTCCTTAAAACCCTCCCTTTTGTCTTAAGACTTCTATGTTCACTCCTTGACTAGTCTTTGCATATATAAAGTATCCACTAGTATAGAAGACACATACATACTCTCATTTTATAAGGTGAAAACACAAAAACACTCTCTTATAATCCCTCCTAGCCACGACTAACACCAAACCACACCAAAAATACATACAAAATTAATCTACAACAATTACACACATTCCTATATGATATATAAGATGACCTAAGGTGTAGAAGGATTGGTTCAAGCCTTTACAAGGATTAAAGCAAGAAACGGAAGATTAGGGTTTCATTGGTTATTAGGGTTTTCAAGTTGTGAAAGCTAGGGTTTATAATCTAAACAAGGGTTTAGATTTTGTTGGTCATCCTATCACATCACATTAAGGTCATCTAAAACTCTTTATGTCTTTACATTTATCATTTTATGTATATATAAGTTCTATGTAGCAAAATCACCATTTAGGATACTTTTGAACATGTAAAATGGGTTTTTACTTGTGATCATTGTTTTGTGAACTTTTACATATGTTATGTGGTTGGTAATATCATGTTATAATAGGATTATAAGTATTGTACAATGTTGGTTTAAATATAAAAAGTATATGGATAAACTAGTTAACTAAAAGTTACTTAATGAGTTTATGATTTTATAAGTGTTGTTAAGGACTTGATTCTTGGACATTTTTGGACAATGATGGACTTAAGGACCCTAGGAATGTAATACATGTGATATATAGTGTTGTAAAGGATTTGTAACAAAGTGCTAAAACAAGAATGTTTATAAAATAAAGCTTATAAATGTTTTTATGAAAAATATCAAAACATTCTGTTTGAATTCGAAAATAAAAGTATTTATTTTATATTTTTATAAAATACTACGTCCATGGGCTGATTCCATAAGGTATGAAAACTCGAAAAACAGATTAACAACGGAAGAAGTATGTAGTTTATTGTCATCGGTAATTAAACTCGTTATAATAGAATATTTTATAAAACAAGTTATAAATTCTTCTGGATTTATAATGTTTATTATTTTACACAGATAGCACTTATTTTTGGATTCCAAATCATTTCGAATCATTAATTTCTTTGGATCAATAACGGATGGAGTTATGTATTTGCGAGTTTTTATTCTTAATGTATAAAATTACTTTTATAAAACTATTTTTATAAAAGTTTCTGTTAATATAAGTCTGAACTTTGAAAAACATCATTAATATGATAGAACTTTTCATAACAAAGACGTGATCGAAAGAATCACTAAAAACGGAGCTAAAACGAGTAAAATACGACATTTACGGGTTTTACGATAACTAAATCTATAAAAATAATTTTATAAACCGTTATAAACAGTAAAAGTACTATCTACAGTAGTAAATTAATACTTAGTTTTTATTAATGAACTTTTTATAATAGTTTTAACTTTTTTATTACGTTTTCACAAAAACGCAATTAGGTGGTGATGTAGAATTTTTTGAATTGTATATGGTTGTTGTTAATACATAAGTGCTTTGTATTTTACGGGGACCTATATTGATTAGGTTTCATTCGTCATTTTTGTGATGCATTTTTGTTGTTTTGGGATTATCATTCACTCTTGTGGTCATAGCCACTCGTTTTACATTTTAATGATTTACAAGTTTTGGGGTGAGAAACATATGCATGTTTTACAATTGAACGCAAGTGGACATTTCACATTACGATTACATGTTTGCCTAAGTAGCGATAACCCATCTGAGCCCATTCTTTCATGAACTGTCTTTTACTGTTGTGAGCGCGATTAGTTATAATTGATAACTATTTGGATTGACATCCCCGTTCGGATAAGTCATGCTCACTGTGCCGGTTTTCCAGACAATGAACGTATACCATGTCGGACTTAGGATGTTGCGGGTTAGAACATCATCACTGGCAATGTTGACAATTTATATTGCAATTCATACATGTCGAGCTTCTGTGTCATGAGCTTAGGAAAACGTAATTACATTTTATGATGTTTGCATCTGTTGCTTTATTTGGGGGAAATCCTGCGGTCATACACTATTACTTTTTATTAAAACTATGAATTCACTCAACAATAGGTTGAAGTTTTAAGCAATGTTTTTCAGGGATCAATAAGGCACGAGGTGAAGGAGATACATTTCGTGGTTTTGATTTGGATGTAATGCATGAAAGATTTGTCGCATTACATTTTGTTATATTGTTTTAGGATAGAAATCTTTGTATGTTGAACAAGTGAAACAAGTGAAGATTAGGCTTTTGTAACAATAAATTGTGTTAAATCCAATGTTATCAGTTTTTAACGGATTTATAATGGTCATGCTTATATATAGCTTGTTTATTTGATATATGAAGTACCTACCCCTAAACTCATTATTTCCGCCGCGACCCAATTTGAGGGTGTTACAGTTTTAAGGAAGTCTTTGGTCAAATTCCTAGTCATGTACTCTTAAGGTTTAATGAGAAGAGGTTGTACAAGATCAAGTTGGTCATATGTGTGCTCTTTGTCCCCTTGGGATCATATTTCATCCGAAATATAGGGGGAGGGATGAGCTAGGAAAGTCTTTGGTCTTTTATATGTAATATTTAGTATTTACTTGCACATTTAATATGTAAATGTAAATTATAATGTGTATGGTATGTGCTTAATTACACATACCGTTTTCAATCAAAACCGGACTTAAATGACCAAAAACGTACCAAAAATACATTGTATTTGTATGTTTTCACTTATATTGTGCAGGAAACGGATATCCGACAAAAGGACGAAAAATCAAGCAAAAACGGACAAAACTGAGCACGGAATGGAAAAGCGTGAAAAGACAAAGTCAAATCAAAGGCAAAGTCAACAGTCAAAGTCAAAGCCGAAGCAATATCGAAGAAAATACTTAATGGGCCACCCGTACCCATCTAATTGGCCGGGGCAGACAATTAGTCTATTATGTTAGACCAAGACAAACACTAAAAGGCCCATTTCCCTTTATAAATTTAATCTGGACCAATGTATATATACCTGGCTAAAACCATACGACTTTAACAAATGTTAAGGCCTTATCCCTTACCCTTAACTCAGTTTTGTCAACAAGACTGTAGTCAATAATCATTCCCACTCTCAAGGGTTTAAAATTGCCAAATTCTTATACTCCACATGGACTTGTGATGTATTAACAACTATACTAAATCATGGACAAAATTTTGCCTTAACCTTAACGTTTTACCTGATAAACCTTCAAACATATTAATCGCCTAATAAACCACTAGTACTGTTCTCCTTCCTTTTTCCCCCTTATCGTCTTAATGTTTCATAACTTCTAACCTGTTACTTTCATCACCTGCACCCCACCTCATACACTCCAATTACCACCTTGCAATCTCCTTTTTATCATTAGAAAAGAAATGGAGGGCTATATTTCTTACGAATTGGGCTCTTATGATGTATTAAAGGGCTGAGATTGGTTTTTGGTTTCTTCTCACACAACAAGCACAAGGCCTGAGTTCTCTCTACAAAGAAACACAAGAAGAGGCCATGAGCATGAAGAACCTTAGTATAAATAGTAGATAGTTTGTAGCTTATTAGTTTTGTCGAATTTTTGTGTAGAAGGCAAAAGCTTGTATTCAAGAATTTGTACCATTTTACTTATTGTCTTTTTAATATATTGCATTTTAATTTAAGTGTCATTTAAATTTCAGTCATTTAAATACTTGCTTTTTAATTATTGTCATTCAAGCTTAATTGTTCTTTTAAATACTTGTTTCTAAGTCATTGTATAAGCTTTTAAACCCTTGAAAGCCTATATAAACTTTGTTTTCATTTTCTGTCAAAAAAAGTCAAAAATCTAAAAAAAAACATCCCAAAGAATCTGTCAAGAAATCAAAAGGAGCAAGGTAAATTAAGGAAGGCCTTGGGTTTAGAGCTTATGGTAAGCACATAGGAAAGGTTTTTAAGCTTTTGGAAAGCTTATTTCTTGCCAAAAAGCTAAGGACCCTTTGTAAGTTTCCTTTTGACATTTCTGCTTATCTACTGTAGCATAGCTTATTTTGTGCTTATTTATGCTTTTTTGTGCTTATTTATGTCCTTTATGTTCATTTATGCTTGTTTGATGCTTTGAGGTCTTTTGTTTAAGTTTCTGCTCAAAACTGTGCTTATTTACTTGTGACTGCTTATTTTTATATTGCTTATTTGAGTGCTTATTTTTGCTTGTACCTTGCTTATTTTTACTTATTCTTACTTTGTCACTATCTGTTTTTAAGTTTCTGTGCTTAAATCTGCCTTTACTTAGCTTAAAATTTGTTTTTCCTTACTTAAAGGGGTGTTTGGCATAGTAGGCAAAAGTGGGTAAATTTTGTGCTAAAAATCCTTTTGGGAAGTTTGAAATCTTTGGAATTCTTTTTAATCTGGTGGTAATTGGTTTTTATTATATTTTTGGGTTTTTAATGTTGTTTTTAAGCTTCCTCTAATCGGTCTTCTAAAAAACCTGTTTTGCAAAAACTGTCTTAAAGTGCTCATTTGATTTAGGTTCTAATCCAGGCTTTAGGAGTCAGTGTTTTTGTGTCTTTTTTGAGTCTATATTGATGTGGTTATAGTGTTTTCTTCCTTGTGTATTATAGTCAAAATCTGTTACCTTTTTCAAGTCAATTTTTAGTTTCAAAAGCCCACTTTTCAAATCCTTTTTTTAGTGAGTTAAAATTGTTTTTAGACCTTAGATTTTTGAGCATAAGCTCATCACAAGTCATACTCCATCTGTTTCAAGTTACTTTTCAATTTTGAGCTTATTTACTAGCTTATTTTGAGCCTGCATTTTGCTTCTTGCCTTTACAAAAGTTTGAAAAACCAAGGAACCTTTGTGAACTGCACTTTTCATTCAGCTTTTTAAATGCTTATTTTTTATTCAAACTTGGTTTTCTTTGCTTATTATAGAAGCCCTTAGGACTGTCTTTAAGCTATTACAACCCATTAATCCATAAGGATCCTCTATAGGGCTTAAATATAAGCCCAAAAAGTGGCCCTTAAGGCTGTTTGTATACAGTTTTTGCCCCAAGTTGCTTATTGCTTTTCTGGCTTATTGGCTTGTATTTCTTGGCTTATTTGTAGTTAGGTTTGCTTATTTAGTGCAGTGCATCTTCTGTCTTAGCTTATCTTTAATTTCCCTTGTGCTTATTTGCTTTAAAATTGCCTAACAGTTTGCCCCTTAGGATTTAGCTTAAAAAGTAGAAACTGCCTTTTAAGTTGCTTATTTTTCCTGCTTATTTGTCATTTTTATAAAAGTTTTTGTTTTTAAATTTGCTTATTCTTGCATGTTCTATAAGTTATTTTTTTTTAAAAAGAAAAGAAATTATTTTGCAAAAAGGGAGGCTGAGGACTCGAACCCCAGACCTCCCCCTTTACACACAAGCACACTTAACCAACACTCTCTTCTACTCCACAGCGCATCATCTGGGACTTTTCTATAATTTCTTTGCACAATTAATTTCATTTTATCCTTGGTTTTTGCTGTTTTTGCCTATAAGCCCTTTGTGCTTATTTTATGGCTTATTTTTTAGCATCTTTTGCCAGCTTTTATTTTATTAAAACCAGCATAGTCTTTGCTACTTTTTGTAATTGTTTTCAATTTTATTTCCTAATTTGTTAATATTTTTATCATTTATTTCTTTATATATTTTTTTTAATCATTAAAATATTATTAAAAAAGTCAAAAAAAAATGTATTCTTTTTTTTAAAATTTTCTTTTTTCAGTTGCTCTAGGAAAAATTATAATTGATCATGTAGGGTCATTTTTACAAAATTTCACTTTTTTCATAGAACGGGTATCGGGGGGGGGGGCGGGGGGGGGGGGGGGCCCGGTTTCTCGTTTTTACGTTTCTAATTCAATTTCTGGCTTTCATTTTTAGGTTTTTTTTATTGTTTTGTGATTTTTATCGTAGAAATTTTGTAAAACCAAATCCATAAATCCTTAACCATTCAAAATAAGACGATCTCAAAAGTCCTTCGATTTACATTCTAGCACTCGTTGGGAGAAACGACCCGGGGGATTTTTGATTTTTCCTTTGGTCAAAAGGAATTTTCTTTGAATCTTTTGGAATACTTATCGTACTATAATTGAATTATAATCTTGAAATTATCCTTATATATTTATTATAATTTATATATACAAAAAGGCTAGTTTTAAAAGGTTATCATTTTAGGCGCCACTGCCGGGGCTGTGAAACGATTATCGTTACGTTTGAAGATTAGTGTTTGATTTTGTGAATATTTTTATAAAAAATCCAAAAATATTTTATTTTTCCAATTTTGTGAATATCAATTAATTAACATATACCATATAAGTTCTAATTTCCAAAGTTTGAAAATCTTGCTTTGTATTAACTTGTCATAGTTAGGCTCACCTTTAAAAGTTTAACAAACTCCAAGAGGGGTATAAGGAGGGTTGTTCCGAGGAACTACGACCCGTAATGGAGAAGGGGGTTTTTAATAGATTCGGCTTTTTCCACAATCCTATTCAGCTCCTTTGTGCGTTTTTCTTTTAAAGAGCTACCGTGAAGCAAGAGTGATTATTGGTTTAAGTTCTTCGGTATAATTAAAATAAATTGTTAATTAAATATAAAAACCATTAATAATCTCCTTTAACCTCTTTACCATTTAATTCTTCTTCTTCCTATCCCTCTTAATTGTTTAATTCTTATGGTGTCATTCAATCAACGTCATTGTTTTCATTGTAAAGATCCGTTAGAAGAACATGAACGTTGTCAACGGTGTACTTGCAAGAGGTGTTGGTCTGGTCTTTGTTAAAGGTACTTTCTGTAATTTACGTATTTTCTGGTAATTTACGAAGTCATCCTATTATTGCTAATTATTTTTTTTTCATACCGCAGAATACTTTTTTTTTAATAGTTCAGTTAATTCGGGTAAATTAAAATATCAACATTTTGCGTTAACGGTCACCATAAACAAATTCAAAGTTTACGGGCTAAGCCAATCATTATATCTTGATTACCAAAGTAATTATTTTTTATTATGTTTTTTCTTGTATCGGTTACGGTAAAACGTTACGTTTAGCGATATAAATTAGTTTAGTGCATTTCCCGGAACCACCAAAATTTATATTCGCTTCAAAAATTTAATAAGATTATTACTAATACTCAATGTTTTATACTAAACGTTACATACAACATCATTGAGCGAAATTTAACAAGAACTTATACAAAACATTCTTGCACTTTGTATAGTATACTTCTATTATAAAACTAAACATATAACAATGCAAGTAATATTTATTTAAGTAACTTAATATAGTAGCTAGTAATTTCTTCTCTTTTCCATGGGATGACTCCCACTTTTGGGAACAAGGGTGACAAAAGCTTAATGGCTAGTTCATGACTTGTGGTCTTGACCATCTTAGGTCTATCCTTGTTTTTACTGCTTAGTTCATTGTCCAAACACACCTCTTTGACAGTTCTTGGACTTTGAAAACTAATCTTTGACTCCTTTGATTATATATTACTTGCATGCAAAGAGATATATCTCCAACACAAACTCTTTTATCTTAAGAATATAAACTCTTTCTCTCTTTTTTTCTTCAATAACCATCGGCTCAACTCTTTACTCTTTCCAATTCCATACAAATTTTTTATACAACCTCTTGCAAACATTCCTAAATGAATTTTTAATGAATACCTATGGGGGTGATTTGATGGCTTGCTTTTTTGGGTTGCAAGGTTAAGCAAGAAATAAAGTAAGATTAGGGTTTATTACCTAATCTAGGGTTTTCATTATTTGCAAGCTTTGGTTTTATATTAAAAACAAGTGTTTAAGTTACATTGGTTCATTCTACAATTACATCCTCTTTAAGGTTATCTAATATCCTTTAGTATTTACATTTATCTTTTTATGTGTTTATGTGTTATATTTTGCTATATTTACTTCTAGGATACTTTTAAACATGTAAAACATATTTCTACTTGTGGTTATAATTTTGAACACTTTTTCATATGTTGTGTAGTTGATAATATCATGGAATAAAGGAGTTATAAGTATGGTAACATGTTTGTTAAAGTATAAAAAGTTCAAGTATAAACTAGTAGTTTAATTAGTATACTTAAAAACTAAAGTTTTATCTAAATAAAACCCACATAAAGATATATAGGGGCTGTTTTGGTTAAATCCAAAGCATGGATTTTATCTTTTATAAATATAATACGTCTCATGACGATTCCAAAATGATAAGAAACTCAAAAAAAACAATTTATAACGAAAGAGATACGACGATTTCAAGTTTACGTTAAATATATACTTTTATAAAACTATTTTTATAAAAAGTTACTATTACCACAGAAATTATATTTTTAAAACTTCATTAATATGATTAAAAAACTTTTAAATACGAAAACGTACTCGAAAGAATCGCTAAAAACGGAAGTTAAAACGAATAAGTTTACGACATTTTCGTGATTTACGATAACTAATCTATAAATAATTATATTTATAGCTGTTATGAACAGTTAAATCACATTTCATCAGATAAAACTTCAAATTTTGAAAATTATATTTTGCGACTCATCTTATTTCGAAGGGGTGGACGTAAGAAACGAAAGAAAACAGGACTAAAAAACGAGAAGTTTACGCCAGTTTTATAAAGTATACTTATAAACGTTTTTACTTTATAAATATGAATTCACTAATGCGATTAGATGGTGATGTAACAATATAGAATTATATATGGTATTAGTTAATCAATGTTTTTATTATCTAGGGTGTTTCATAATGAGGCTATTCGGGATGGGTATCGACGAGTTGTTGGATTTTCGATTTAATGTGTCCTAGCTACTAATACTTCTAATACATGACATACGTAAATTATGATAGCCCCGATACAGATTTAGTATGAAGAGCCTATACGACCTATAAATAATCAAAAAGTAGTAATTATAAACCTATATTAGATGTAGGTTGCTCCTTCGGATTCCTTCGTGACGATTTTTCTCTTGTGATTACTTGTTGATTACCATTTCACTCGAAGTGAGTTCATAGCCTCCTTTTTACTAAACCGTGATTGTTTTTCAAAATCTACGGGGGTGAAATTACATTGTTGTTTTTATATTGGACAACAAGTGTTTTTTCTAAGTGTTTTCAAAGTGTTTACAAAGTGTTTGCTAGCTAGATTAATGCCTGGAATATATTGCTAAGTTACAGCTATTGCCGATGAAGTCGCTATTTATCATGAAACCGTTAAGTGCTATTGTATAAGACGCGTGTGTTGTGGACTAGATCTATCGGAACTGACAATCCTCACCTTTACTTGGGGTCCACTAGTTTGATCAAGGTGCATTTAACATTGAGAGGTGTTAGGTTGTTGGCAAAGCAATACCTTTATTCTGATTGGGGCACCAAATCGAGTTAAGCTTCGGGGTTCGGAGCTTAGTTGCATTAATTAAACGTTTTGGCTCTACTGATTGTGTTTTAAAGTCTACTTATAACTTCGATATTGTGGTCCACCCTTTTTAAAGATAAAACCTATGAATTTCACTATACCTTTGTGTTGACTTTTAGCATGTAATTTCAGGTCCTAGGGTATGAAGATTGGAGGGGAGCCATGGCGGATATCAATGAAGACGGATTCTGTGTTTTATCTAAAGTCTATGCAACTTTTTATTATCTTTAAAAACTTAAGTCATCTTTTGGTATTATGAATCTTTTGGTATAATTATAATAGTATGTGAAATGTTTATGACTTATTATAAACATATGGGGACATAATGTAATCTGATATTTTGCTATGGAATCCTGAATGAAATCTTATCTTAAAACGTCCATTTAAGGTCGTTTCCTATATCTTGATTGTTGTACTTTGACGTAGCACCCCATTGTTACCATTCCGCTGCTACCTGATTTTGGGGGTGTTACAGATGGTACCAGAGCCAAGGATATAGGGAACTGGGCCACTTTTAAACATCCTAGTCATATAACCACAAAGTTTAAAGGTTTTCTTTTCGTTCATTTTTAAATACATAATCATCATCGCTTCTGATATCCACGCGAGCGTATTCCCTAGAACCTTAATTACTTTTGGGATTGTTCATTTTTGCTTTATATATATATCTGATATATAATACTTGGTATATTTTCGAGCTCTTTCGTCTATTTTTAACATATAAATATCTTGTTCTATGACTCAAGTATATTATTATCGACTATCCCTAATAATTTTGATTATTTATATCTTTCTCAATTATTTTCATGTGCCTGACTTCACACTGCATACTTTTACACTAATTCTCCAAATGAAATTGTACTGATTTCATTGTGTTTCCAGAATCATGGCCGCCCCAGGCTTATTTAAGAAGAAATTGTTAGGGAGTAGATAAGTGAAAGCGTGTGGCTAATCATTGAAAATATACGAAAGATAGGAGATGACTTAATCAATTTCGAGAGTGGATCCGGATCAACAAATACTGGAGGAACTGTTGTACCAGAGATGCATGGATGTTCATATAAGACATTTATAAATGGCAAGCCTCACTCTTTTAAGGGGATCGGAAGGTGTAGTCGGACTGAAACGTTGGTTCGAAAAGATGGAGCAAGTGTTTGATATTGCACTTGGGCTGATGATGTCAAGCTGAAGTTTGTATCGTGCACGTTCGAGGGTCGTGCTCTAACCTGGTGGAACGGAAATGTTCAGACTTTGGGACTTGCTAATGCTAATCAAATCCCCTGGAGCAATGTGAAAGCTATTGTTGACCACTGATTAATGACCTACAAATGGAAATCAAAGGATGGAACAAGTGCTTTGGTCTATGACTCTGAAAGGAGATGATATTTGAAGTTACAACAATCGTTTCCATGAACTAGCCTTGAGGTGTCAAGGAATTAGTGGCCTACTGAAAAAGAGATGATTAACTAAGGTATGTTTGTGGCTTCCTTGAAAGAATCAAGGAAATATAACTTCTTAAAAAATCCTGCAAATTGTGCTTGATGCAATCAACATGGCCCGTGAACTGGTCGAGCAATCAGTTCAGGGTAGGGCTGCAAGAATTGGGGAAAGCAAATTTAAGGACATGGGGAAGACAACCAGAGAATTAATACGACAATAAACCTCAAACATCAACATAACCGTAACTCGAAACAACAATCATCACTTGCACAAAACAGGTGGACCAGAAACTGTCAGGGAATTGCTGTTGCCCCAGCTGGAGAAAAGTTTTATGCTAGAATTTTAGCAAAATGCAACCGCGGCAAACTTACATCATAATGGACAGTGTCCTCAAAGTGCCAGTGTTGTCAAGAGTAGGTCACATGGAGCAAGGATTGTAGAGTTAAGCTTCAGGGTGCTAGGTTTGACTTCTGCAGACATGGACCTGTTTCGGGTTGTGGTGAGATAAGGGACATTTCAAGGACATGTGTCCGAATGCAGGGAGTCCAGCAGGTATGGATGGAGCTCGTAGGTAGAGCTTAAGTGGTGGTTGAAGAATACATAGCAAGAATCCGGTATGTGGTCACGGGTACGTTTCTTCTTAATGATCACTTCGCTTGTATTCTCTTTGAATCCCGGTGGCTGGAAAGGTTTATGTATATTCTGGTTTACCCCTTTTATTAATATTGCCCTGCACTCTATAAATAGATAACGAATGTTGAGTTAGCGACGGATAAGTCGTTAGAACCAATACCATTTACGTTGTTTGTACCTTAGTCTTGTTAAATCACGTGTTCAAAATAGACTTGTTGCCAACCCGGCTAGGAAGTTTTGATGTTATCATTGGAATGGATTGGTTGGCATACCACCGAGCTCTCATCGATTGTTATGAGAAGATTGTCCGTATTCCTCTTTCGAATGGCAAGATTCTTGAAGTTCAAGGCGAGAGGCCGGAAAAGGATCCTGGATCACTTGCATGTATCAAGGCTGATGAGAAAAAGCTTGATGACATACGTGTTGTCCGAGACTTCCCTGAGGTATTTCCAGACGATCTGTTAGGTTTACCTCTTGTGCGAGAGATAGAATTTCGCATTGATCTGATTCCAGGCGCATCGCCAGTTGTTAGATCTCCATACCGGTTAGCCCCTTCAGAAATGTTAGAATTGTCGAACCAGCTTAAAGAACTTCAAGAGAAGGGTTTTATTCGACCAAGTCACTCACCATGGGGAGCACCCGTACTCTTTGTCAAGAAGAAAGACGGTTCGATGAGAATGTGTATTGACTACAGGGAACTAAACAAGTTGACTATAAAGAACCGTTACCCTCTCCCCAGAATTGATGACTTGTTTGACCAATTACAAGGTGCGTGCTGTTTCTCGAAGATAGATCTTCGCTCGGGATATCATCAGTTGAGAGTCCGAGAGGAAGATATACCGAAGACCGCGTTTAGAACTCGATACGGGCACTTTGAGTTCACAGTCATGCCATTTGGACTGACAAACGCGCCAGCAATATTTATGGACTTAATGAACCGCGTTTGCAAGCCGTATTTGGACAAATTTGTAATTGTGTTCATTGACGACATCTTAATCTACTCAAAGTCAGAAGAAGAACATGAAGTCCACCTGAAGACGATTTTAGACTTACTCCAGAAGGAGAAGTTGTACGCCAAATTTTCAAAGTGCGAATTTTGGTTACAAGAAGTACAGTTCCTAGGACATGTGGTCAACCGTGACGGTATCCACGTGGATCCTAGCAAGGTTGAGTCGGTCAAGAACTGGAAGACCCCTGAATCGTCAACTGAAATCCGTTCATTTCTAGGATTGGCGGGTTACTACCGAAGGTTTATTGAGAATTTCTCCAAGATCGCAAAGCCCCTCACCCTGTTGACTCAAAAGAATAAGACGTATGTGTGGGGCGATAAGCAAGATGAAGCTTTCCAAATTCTAAAGGAGAAACTATGCAATGCTCCTGTGTTAGCACTCCCCGATGGACCCGATGACTTTGTGGTCTATTGTGATGCATCAAAACAAGGTTTTGGGTGCGTGCTGATGCAGCGGATTCAGCGGGGCAAGTGATGAGGTGTAATACGTCAAGACAGTTTTGAATAAGCATTGAGAATAATTAAACACACCCCACGACCTGGAATTAGGGTGGCGGTGGTGTCGCTCCTTCAAATCTAGAGACATTATCTTTATGGTACACAAAGAGTTATCTAACACTGACCACCAGAGTCTCCAGTACATATTCTGACCAGAAGGATTTAAATATAGCGCCAAAGGCGTGGATCGAGCTACTCATTGACTACGATGTGAGATCAACTACCAACCGGGCAGTAGGCCGAACTGTGCAGATGCCCTTGACAGGAAAGCAAGACTCAACCAAGACGAATACGTCTAAGAGTAAATACTATCTTCATTATTTGGGACTGAGACTAAGATTTTTTGGGAAGCACAGAGCGAAACTTCCAAAGAAGCTCAAAGCCCCAACTGAATGGCAAATAGGATTAGAAAACACACTTTGAGCAACGAGATGATGGTGTAAATTACTTCTTTAATCGTATTTGGATTCCATTAGTTGGTGAGTAAGGAAATTGATCATGGATTAAGCTAAAGACTTCTAGATATTCAGTACATCCGGGTGCGGATCAAGAAAGTGTACAATGATCAGAGAGACTATGTATTGGTGGCCTGGTATGAAGAGAGACATTGCTGAGTAGTTAGCAGATGTCTTACGTGTTCTAAGATTAAAGCCGAACATCAGAAACCCTCAGGATTTCTTCAGCAACCAGAAATTCCTGAGTGGAAATGGGAAAAGATAACAATGGACTTTGTCACAAAGTTGCCTAAAAGTAGCAGTAGGCATGATACGATTTGGGTCGTTGTGGATAGATTGACCAAGTCGGCTCACTTCTTACCTATTCGTGAAGACTACAAGACGGAGAAATTAGCAAAGATTTATACCAATGAGATTGTAGCGAGACATGGTGTGCCGGTGTCAATCATTTCAGACCGTGATGGTCGATTCACGTCACACTTATGCAGCTTTTTCAGAAGCGTGGGTACGATACTAGACATGAGTACGACTTACCACCCTTAGACTGAAGGTCAGAGTGAGCATACTATTCAGACGCTGGAGGATATGCTTCGAGCTTGTGTTATGGATTTTGGAGGTAGTTGGGATACCCACCTCCCATTGGTTGAGTTTTCTTAAAATAACAGTTACCACAAGAGCATTAATTTGCACCATTCGAGGCTCTGTAGTAAACGGGCGGAAATGTAAAATCCCCCATGATATGGAGTTAAGTTGGAGACAGTCGAGCTATTAGAACCATAAAGTTGAAGAAACGACGTGAAAAAGATGATTCAAATTATGGAAAGAATTGAAGACTGGCTAGAGTCACCTAGAAAAGCACTGCTGAATAATAGGTGTAAACCTCTTGAATACCTAGTTGGAGACCGAGGTGTTACTTAATGTATCTCCATGGAAGGGAGTGGTACGAATTTGGTAAGAAAGAAACCATCACCACGATATGTTGGGCCGTTTGAAATAGTAGAGCATGTGGGAACCGGTGGCTTAATTGGCTAAGTTACCACCAGGAGCTAAGCTGTTCCATGACACGTTTTCATTGTCGAACCTTCAAGAAAATGCTTGCTGAGCCAGAAGTTCAGGTGGCCTTTGGATGAGAATCGAGATGATGAAAAATCTGCGATTAGACGAAGAGGCCAATTGGAGATCGTAGAGCGAGATATGAAGAAGCTAAAGTGAAGAAGAATTCCATTGGTCAAAATTTGTTGGAACTCTCGGCAAGGAGCTGAGTATACTTGGGAATGTAAAGACCAATTCCGGAAGAAAATCCGAATCTTTCTCTGAACCCGTACCTTCCTCAAGTGCCGCAACTTGAGCCTTGAGGACAAGGCTCTTCTAACCGGAGGAGACTGTAACATTCCGTATTTTCAGGTCATTTACGACGTCATCTATTTTGCTAATTATTTTTTTTCTCGTACGCGATTACTTTTAATTTTAATAGTTAAGTTAAATCGCGTAAATTAAGAATCACCAATCAACGTAAACGGGCACCAAACAAATTTAAGTTTACGTCAAGTAATCATTATATTATTATTACTAAAGTAATAATTTACTTATTATGTTTTATTTTTAACGATTACTTAAAATGAGTTTACTGTTTTCGGCATTTAATAACGTTTAGAGCAGTACCCAACCATCAAAAGTATTAATCTACGCATCAACAAAAAATCTTCAGAGTGGCTTCAACACAAATACTAAGTTTTTTTATAAAATATCACCCATGTTAACATTGCTAGTCATATTATGCATAAAATAAATAAGCTAGATCTTACACATTACAAGTTTTACCTTTATGATAAAAACTACAACTTATATCTTCAATTTAATACATGATATTTTACAAGACATCAAAATAATAATCTAGTACTCCCCCTCCTCCTTATTTTCGTGGGATGCTTCCCATATTAGGGAACCATGAGCACACAAACACTTAGCTAGGACCTTGTACAACCAAGACTCTTTATTACCTAGCCATGTATAGTAGTCTTGACCAAGACTTCCCTAAAAGCCTCATCTTGTCCCAAGACTAATACTTACAATCTTTGACTAAGTCCTAGTGATATATAAGGCATGCACTAGTTAGTTTATCACACACATCTCATTTCATTAACCAAAAAACTTCACAAACTCTCTTTGTCTCTCCCTCTAGCCCACGGCTCACTCTCACACCAAACAAACAATCCATACAAATTTTTCTACCACTTATACAAGCATACACACAACATATCTAAGACCTACTAAAGATGGTTTTAAGTTAGTTTAAGTAATATCAAGTGTGAAGCAAAGAAAGTAAAATTATGGTTTTTCTTGGGAAATTAACTGTTATTAATCTAGCAGGTTGGTTAAAAACTAAACAAGGGTTTAGATTTATATTTCCATCAACATTATGACCTAAGTTATCTAAAACCCTTCATAGTCCTTTACTGTTTATCATTTTTATTTGTTTTACGATGTTCTATATAACTAAATCACCACTTAAGATATGTTTACCTTGTAAAAGTGGATTTTTCTTGTAAACATGATTTTATGAACTTGTACACATGTTATATGGATATAGATATGGATCATTAACTTTATAAAATGTAATACAAGTATATAATAAGTATTGGATAACTTGTGGTATTTATTAAGTTGAAAAGTATAGAAAACAAGTTATAAAAATGAGCACACCTAAAGATTTCAAAAGGGGCTGTTGGATTTCGTATTTTAGACAGTAGGTTTAACACCTTAGAAAAGATAGTATACCACGGCCGATTCTAAAAGATAATAAACTCGAAAAAAAAACGATTTATAACAAAAAAGATAGACATTTCAAGTTAACGTTAAATATATACATTTATAAAACTATTTTAAAAAAAATTACTATTCCACCAATGAACTTATATTTTTAAAAAACATCATTAATATGATAAAAATTTTTAAATACGAGAACGTACTCGAAAGAATCGCTAAAAACGGAGTTAAAACGAATAAGTTACGACATTACATATACTAAATATTATAAAAATAAATATCAATAGTTATAACAGAATAAGTCACTATTCATACAATGAAAAACTCAAATTTTGAAATGTTTAATTTTGATAACACGTCTTAATACTAAGGCGTGGACTAAGAAAACGAAAGAAAACTGACTTAAAACGAGAAAGTACGCCAGTTTTTACTAAAGTGAAATACTTTAAACTTTTACTTTATAAATATATGAAATTTCACTAAAACTATTTAATTGGTGATGTAGCTATAATAGAATAATATATGGTATTTTTGATAATCAAAGTACTATATTACTAGGTGAGTTTCATAATGAGGCCTCTCTGGGGTTGGCGTATCGACGAGTTGTTGGATTACGTTTAAAGTGTCTAGCTCCTTCATACGTCACTACATGAACTCTTAATTAGGATATCCCGAACATAGTAAGATGAACTATACGACCTACTAAAAATAATCAAAGTGTTATTAGTATTTATACGACCTATTAATTGGAATAGGTTGCCTTTGGGATTCCTTCGTGACACATTTTTCCTATTGTGAAAACTTGTTGATTACCAATTCACAGATCGAGGTGAGTTATCATAACCCCCTTTTTAACTACATGATTGTTTTACAAAAATCTACGAGGTGAATTACATTCAAGTGTTTTACTATTGACACAAGTGTTTTTTCTATGTGTTTTCAAAGTGTTTACAAAGTGTATGCTATCCAGATTACTGCCTGAATATTATTGCTAAGTTACCTTATTGCCGTGAAGTCCCTATTTATCATGAACCGTTAATTGCTATTGTAGTAAGCGCGAGTGTTGTGGATAGATCTATCAGGACTGACAATCCCCACCTTTCCTTGGGTCACTAGTTTGATCAAGGTGCATTTAACATTGAGAGGTGTTAGGTTGTTGGCAAGCATCCTATATTCTGATTGGGGCACAAATCTAGTTAAGGCTTCGGGGTCATGAGCTTAGTGCAATAATAAATGTTTTGGACTACTGAATGTGTTTCAGAGTCTACTATTACTTCGATCTTGTGGTCCACCCTTTTTACCGATAAACCTATGATTTCACTCAACCTTTGTGTTGACTTTTAGCATGTAATTTCAGGTCCTAGGGTATGAAGATTGGAGGGGAGCCGTGGCGGATATCAATGAAGACGGATTCTGTGTTTTATCTATATTCAATGCAACTTTTATTATCTTTAAAAACTTAAGTCATCTTTTGGGTATTATGAAGCTTTTGTTTAATTAAGAATGTTTATGACTTTTAAAATTTATGGGACCTAATGTATGAACTTTGATATTTTGCTATGGCATCGAATGAAATCTTATCTTAAAACGTCCATTTAAGGTCGTTTCCTATATCTTGATTGTTGTACTTTGACGTAGCACCCCATTGTTACCATTCTGCTGCTACCTGATTTTGGGGGTGTTACAGGGGGCACTAGTTAGTACTGACACGGAGTTGGGTCGACACATGACAACATTTGAGACTAGGGTTTGGCAAGACACGGATGAGATTTATACGAGGTTAGACGATGAGCAGAGTCAGAGACAGCTATTGGCTGGTCGGCTCAATATGTTGTTTAGAGACAGACGAGCACATGCATATACACGTCATCAGATGGAGACAGAAGCTATATTGTCTCGAGAGGCTTGAAGGAGATCGATGGATGCGAGTGATCTTGCCCGTGGAGAGGTTATGTCACTGCGCACTACCGTACTAGGTCAGATGTCAGAGATTAGAGAGTTGCATGCTGCTATCCGCCAGAAGACCAATTGCTGTGATTTCAGGGATGCAAAGGCAGACCATTAGGTGATCTGCAGAGCATGAGATAGTTGAGTGACAGCTGATTCATACCCGACATCAGCAGCATCTTATACATACATGACAAGATCATCATTACAGGGACATGTGACCACACTACAGGGATAGGTGACAGCACTACAGGGATAGGTTACCGTACTACAGGGATAGTAGGGACCCGCTAGAGGTCCTGCACAGCCAGAGCTGCCAAAAGAGGCTGGTAGCAGTTCATAGATTAAATCATGTTATGGCTAGTCATTTTGTATATAGCCTACTAAGTATTACGGGTTTAATCCCGGCTAGTAAGGCTTTAGGTTGTTATTTATTTTGTAACCTAACGCTATGATCATTTTGTATCTGAACCATTCATGTATGTTTTCCAATTTATATATGGAATGGTTGTATTATGTCACGTCTGTAATCGAATTTGTTTATGAATGACATGTCGAATTTGTTATATCATTTGTTGAATTACAATTTCATTAATATTTCACTGTGTGACGTGATCTCACTTTATTTATCATGTATAAGTCATGTCAAGGTTATGATTTAATGAAATCTCACATGTATTTGTTATTTTCAGTATGGGATGATAGAAAATGCACCAAAAACGAGCCACACGGTCAACACCGTCACAAACATCCCCAAGACCCAATAGCAACCACCACCACAGAAAATCGATCATTAATCCCAACTTCAGCAATGATTTACCAGGTGTCACTGAGCCCCGCTTTGACAGTACGTGATGCAAACATGAATGGCGATGACAGCCATACTTCGGGAATGGGTGGCAGAAGGACTGAACGCATTGCTCGAGAGTGCACTTACCAAGACTTTATTAAGTGCAAACCTTTATATTTCAAAGGCACTGAGGGAGTTGTTGAATTAACTCAATGGTTTGAAAGATGGAGATTATTCTCCGCATAAGCAACTTCTCTATGGAAAATCAGATTAAGTTTTCCACTTGTACTCTTCTAGGAGGTGCTCTAACATGGTGGAATTCCCACGTTATAATTGTCAGTCATGATGTTGCATATGCAATGACTTGGGCCGATCTGAGAAAGAAAATGACTGACAAGTACTGTCCAAGGAACGAGATGAAAAAGCTCGAGGCTGAATTGTGGAATTTGAAAGTGAAGGGTACTGATGTGATAGGGTACAACCAACGTTTCCAGGAACTAGCACTGCTGTGTGTTAGGATGTTTCCTGAGGAGTCTGACAAGATTGAAAGGTACGTCGGCGGATTGCCCGACATGATCCATGGAAATATTATAGCATCAAAGCCGAAAACCATGCAAGAGGCTGTTGAAATGGCCACTGAACTAATGGATAAGAAAGTCATCACCATTGCTGAAAGATAGGCTGAGAACAAAAGGAAGTTTGAAAACACTTCCCGAAACAATCAAAACCAACAACAACAGAACAAGAGGCAGAACACTGGCAGGGCTTATACTGCAGGGACTGGTGAAAAGAAGCCATACGGGGGATCTAAACCCCTATGCGCTAAATGCAACTATCACCACGACGGTCCGTGTGCTCCAAAATGCCACAAATGCAACAAATTTGGCCATTTTGCCCGTGACTGTAGGAGTGCGGGAAATGCCAACAATGCTAACAATCAGAGGGGCACTGGGTCAGGCCAGAAACCTACTTGCTTCGAGTGTGGAGTTCAAGGACACTTCAAGAGGGAATGTCCAAAGCTGAAGAACAACAAAAACCGGTAATCAGGTTAGAAATGCTAGGTGCTCCATGCGAAGGTATTGTATACGTTAGGGCATGGGTGGGATCAAAACCTATACTCCGAACATCATTACGGGTTACGTTCTTCCTCAAACAACCGCTATGCTTCTATCTTATTTGATACTCGTGCTGATAGGAGTTTTGTGTCTACTGCATTTAGCTCCCAAATTGATATCACACCAAATGCATTAGACTATGATTATGCGGTTGAACTAACCGATGGTAGAATAGTGGGCGTTAATACTATTATTCGGGGATGAATTTAAATTTCTAGACCACCCTAATGTAGAAACATCAATCCTAATGGACCATAGGTCATGGGTAGTTTTGATGTCATTATTGGCATGGACTGGTTATCAAAATATCAAGCGGTTATTGTTTGTGCTGAGTAGATTGTTCGTATCCCTACGAACTGAGACATTGATTATTCTTGGTGATGGAAGGCAACCAGGAAGCGGGCGACACGATTGAATATCATCTCGGTGCATAGGATACAGTAATTCATGCTTAAAGGATGTAGGTCTTTTTGGCACATGTTACACGAAGGAGGCAAGTAGACAAGTCGGAGGAGAAGCGATCTTGAGGATGTACACACTTCTTCGATATTTTCCCGCACTATCATAGTATTTCTGAAGGTGTTTGCCGGGTCTTCCTCCGACTCGACAAGTGGAGTTCTGAATTGATTTGGTACCTGGTGCTGCACCTGTGGCACGGACACCTTATCGATTGTCGCCTTCCGAAATGAAAGAGTTATCGGAGCAACTGAAGGAGTTGTCCGACAAAGGCTTCATAAGACCCAGTTCCTCACCCTAGGGAGCTCCGGTCTTGTTTGTCAAGAAGAAGGATGGATCATTCCAGATGTGCGTTGATTATTGAGAATTAAACAAGCTGACAGTGAAGAATCGTTATCCACTCCCACGGATCGACGATTTATTTGATCAACTACAAGGATCCAGTGTTTATTCTAAGATAGACTTGCGATCTGATTATCACCAACTTTGAGTACAAGAGGAAGAAATTCCGAAGACGGCATTTAGAACTCGGTACGATCATTACGAGTTCCAGGTTATGCCATTTGGTTTGACGAACGCACCGGCGGTATTTATGGATCTCATGAACCGCGTGTGCAAACCATTTTTGGACAAATTCATGATTGTCTTTATTGATGATATCCTCATCTACTCAAGGAACATGAAGAACATCTCAAGGAAATTTTGGAATTGCTTAAGAAAGAGGAATTATATGCTAAATTCTCCAAGTGTGAATTTTGGATTCCGAAGGTACAATTTTTCGAGCACGTGATTGACAGCCAAGGTATTCACGTGGACCCCGCCAAGATCGAATTCATTAAATATTGGGCATCTCCTAAGTCACCAACAGAGATTCGTCAATTTTTAGGTCTTGCTGGGTATTACCGAAGATTCATTGAAGGATTTTCAAAGATCGCCAAACCACTGACCAAACTCACTCAGAAGAAGGTCAAGTTTGATTGGGGCGACAAAGAAGAAGCGGCGTTTCAACTACTAAAGCAGAAGTTGTGTAATGCACCAATTCTGGCTTTACCTGACGGAAGCAAAGATTTTATCTCAAACTATGATGCTTCGATCAAAGGGTTGGGCGTTGTGTTGATGCAACGAGAGAAGGTGATAGCTTATGCATCACACCAGTTAAAAATTCATGAGAAAAACTATACTACTCATGATTTGGAACTTGGAGCAGTATTGTTTGCTCTAAAGATTTGGAGGCACTATCTGTATGGTACCAAGTGTATGGTGTTCACTGATCATAAGAGTTTACAACACATTCTTAATCAGAAGGAGTTAAACATGAGACAACGTCGTTGGTTAGAGTTGCTCAGTGATTACGATTGCGATATTCGTTATCACATGAGGAAAGCAAATCTCTTAGCTGATGCCTTAAGCAGGAAAGAACGAGATCAACCATTAAGTGTTTGAGCCTTAGTGATGACTATTGGCTTGGATCTTCCCAAACAAATCTTGAATACTCATACTGAAGCACAGAAACCAGAAAACATCAAGAGCGAGGATGTTGGAGGTATACTGATTGAAAATTCTAAGGATTCGAAGAAATTTAGAACGAAAAAGTTAGAACCACGTGCGGATGGAACTCTATGCATAAATGGCAGGAGTTGGTTACCATGTTATGGTGATTTAAGGACCGTGATCATGCACGAGTCCTACAAATCAAGTATTTATCATCCGGGTTTCGAGAAAATGTATCAAGATATGAAGAAGCTATATTGGTGGCCCAATATGAAAGCCGACATCGCCACCTATGTTAGCAAGTGCTTGACTCTATGCTTAGGGTTAGGGTATGTCCAGTAACATCTGAGTCCATCGGGTTTGTTGATACACCGAGATACCTCAATGTCTATTGGATAATAGCATGATGGGTTTTTTGTCACGAAGCTTCCTAAGTCGTCACAAGGTTATGACACCATTTGGGTGATCGTTGACCGACTTACAAAGTCCGCAATTTTTGTACCCATGAGGGAAAATGACCCTATGGAGAAACTGGAAAGAATGTACCTAATGGAGGTCAGTACGAGCATGAATACGGGTTCTGATCATCTGGATCGTGATCCTAGATCGCATCAAACTTCTAGAGGTCACTTCAAAAAGCTTTGGGTACAAGTTTGGATATGAGTTACTGCCTACATCGCAAATCTGAAGGACAAAGGAGAGAATCCATTCAAACTTCGTGGTTTGCTAGTGCTTGCGTGATGAACTTTGGAAATGGTTGGGTTAAACATTTTCCATTGGTCGATTTTTAATACAATAATAGTTATCACGCTAGTATTAAGGCCGCACCCTTTGAGGCACTTTATGGTCGAAAGTGTCGTTTACCTGTTTGTTAGGCCGAGGTTGGCATGTCAAACTTATGTCCAAAATAGTGCAAAGATACAAATGAGAAGATCATCCAGATCAAACAAAGGATTCAAGCAGCTCGCGATCGACAAATAAGAGCTACGCCGATTTAAAGCGTAAGCCGATGGAGTTTCAAGTTGGGGATAAAGTTATGCTTAAAGTTTCTGCCCTTGGAATAGGGATTGCGGGCGGTCGTAGTTTTGGCAAACGGGGAAGTTATAATCCTCAGATATTTTGTTTCAGACCTTTCAAGGTGTTGAAAAAGTTTGGAGCCGTTGCTTACAAGCTTGAGCTTCCTTAAGAGCTGAGCAGGGTCCACAATACATTTCATGTATCCAACTTAAAGAAATGTTATTCCGACGATCCATTAGCCGTTCCGTTGGAAGGACTCCATGTGGATGACAAGCTTCATTTTGTTGAAGAACCTGTAGAAATCATGGATCGCAAAGTCAAACAATTAAGACGAATTCGTGTCCTAATTATCAAGGTTCGATGGAACTCTAGGCGTAGCCTTGAGTTTACAAGGGAACGCGAGGATCAATTTCAAAAGAAATATTCGCACCTCTTCGTAAAGACTGCACCATCGTCAAGTACCGTGTCATAATCCTTAAGGACAAGGCTCACTTAATGGGGGGAGACTATAACACCCTGTGTTTTAGGGTCATTGATGTCGTCAATAAATTCACTATGTATTTTTAGTATTGTACGCGTTTGCCTTTAATCGTAATCGTTAGGTTAAATCGCGTAAGCTAAAAATTATCGTTCAATGTAAACGGGCATCAAACAATTAAATGTTTACATCAAGTAAGTGTTAAGTAATTATTTTGATTAATTATTAACTTTGTTCATTTTTATTTTTATTGGTTACGTAAATTTGGTTTCGTTCGCGATAAAATACGTTTAGGCATTCCCGGAAGCATCAAAACCTATCTACGCTTCAACAAATAGCCACGATTATACCCAATACTCAAAATAATTAAAATATCATCATACATATGTGTATGTGGCCGGATATGCAAGGATAGAACCAAATAAATATCTATTTTGATGACTCTTGCCCTTAATATCAAGGATAAGACTTATCCTAGGGAACCAAGTTTTACACCTTTACATACACTTGACTAATTTCCCTAAAAATCCTACTTTGGTTCCTTGAATAAGTTCTTGGGGTATATAATGCCTAAACTAGGAAGCAAACACATACACATCTCTTTTCCAAGGTGTAAACAAAATCAATCTATCTTTTTCTCCCCTCTTGAAGCCCACGACTCAAAATCATATACATACACAATTCATACAAAATTTTCTACCACTTATACAAGCATACACACATCATATCTAAGGCATACTAAGAAGGTTTGAAGTCTTGGTTAAGCCTTTGCAAGGGTTGAAGCAAGAAAAGGAAACTATAGTTTACTTGGGAAAATTAAAGTTTTCACCTTATATTTTCAAGCCACGGGTTTAAATCACAAGGGTGTGATTGTTCTCCTTTTCACTACTCATTCATACAAGTTTATCTAAAACCCTAATCATTTCATAATTATGATTTTATGTGTTTTTTATGTTTCTATTTAGCAATTATTCACCATTAGGGATACTTTTAAAATGATAAAGATTTTTACTTGTGATCATTGTTTTGTGAACTTTTTCACATGTTATATGGATGTAAATATGATGTTATAATGGAAGTATAACTCTTGTATACTCTTGGTTTATGTATAAAAAGTTCATGTGTAAACTTGTTAAATTAGGGTTTCTTTAATAACTTTTGATTAAAAGTAAGATTAGAGAACTTGTCATCTTAGATACATGGACAAAGTATGGACTAATGGACTTATTGTATGTATTACATAAGCTATAAAGTGTTGTAAAGTATTTGTAACAAGGTGTTGATGCTTAAAAGTATAAAATCAAGCTTAAAACAAGTTTTTAACACAAACATCAAAACTTTCTGTTTTGGGACGAAAATAAAAGTACCTATATTATGTTTTATAAATATAGTACATCCCATGAGGATTCCAAAATGATAAGAAACTCGAAAATGGTATTAATAAGAAAGTAAAGGATACTGGCTAGTTACGAGTTTACGATGATAAATACTTTTATAAAATTATTTTTATAAAAGTTACTATTCACCATAGAAACTTATACTTTTAAAACATCAATAAATTGATAAAACTTTTAATTACGAGAACGTGGTCATAAGAATCACAAAAAACGGAGCTAAAACGAATAAGATACGACATTTACGGGTTTTAAGCTAATTAAAACGTAAAAATAAGTTATTAGCTGTGATGAACAGTTAAAACACTATTCACCACAGAATGTTGAAAACTTAAAAACATCATATTATGATCACTCATCTTAATACGAAAGCGTAAATGTAAGAAACGCGAGAAATGGAGTTAAAACGATAAAGTTAGGTCATTTTCGCTAAAGGCGTATTTATAAACGTTTTTACTTTATAAATATGATTTCACTAAAACGATTAGATGGTGATGTAACTATATAAAATTATATGTGGTTAGCTAATCAAAGTGCTCTATTACTAGGGAGTTTCATAATGAGGCCTCTTCGGGGTGGCGTATCGACGAGTTGTTAGATTTACTTTTTAAAGTGTCCTAGCTCCTTATACGTCACTACATGACCTCTTAATTATGATAGCCCGAACGATAGTATGATGTAGCTAAAAAGGATTATATATGGTAGTTGTTAGTCTAAGTACTTGAGTACTCATTACACCTAATTAAACTAGGCTGCATTCGGGCGTTAGCGTGACGCGTTTTCATTAGGGATATTTCATTATCAATTTACTCACTCGAGGTGAGTTCATAGCCCCTCGTTTTACATGATTTATTTTATAAGTTTTGGGGTGAGAAACATGCATTATTTTTATAAGTGGACACAAGTGGATATTTTATGTTATGATTACGTGTTGCCTAAGTAGCGATAACCCAATTGAGCCCATGATTATGAACTATCAATTACTGAATTGTGAGCGCGAATGTTATGAATAGATCTATTGGGATTGACATCCCCGTTCGGGTGATTAACTATCACTGGCCAAACGAACGTTTTTTACCAGTCGATGTAAAGGATGTTGAGGTTATACATCAATACGGGCAATGTGGGCAATTTTATATTGCTTTTTAATTAAGTCAAGCTTCAGTGGTCTTGAGCTATTGCGCAACGTAATTACATTTTTTATGACGTTTGCATTTTGGGCATAGTCATGGGGAAATTCTTGTGGTACTTTGCAGTTATACGATTTAATAATACCTTTATGAAATTCACAACCTTTTATGTTGACATTTTAAAGCAATGTTTTTCAGGAGGTCAATAAGCAGGAGGTGCAAGGGATACATTGGTAGTTTTGATTTGGATATCATGCTTTAAAGATTTTGTCGCATTACATTTTGTATATCTATTATGGGCTAGAAATCTTTGTATTTTGAACAAGTGGACAAGTTAAGCTTCGGGCTTTTTGTAACAAATATTTGCTAAATCCAATGTATCAGTTTTAAACGACTTTTTGGTCGTTCAATATATATCTTGTGTTATTGATCTATGAAGTAACACGCTCCAGACACTTATTCCGCTACAACCCATTTTTGGGGTGTTACACATATGTAAATATATAAATTGGAAATGATTAGATATATTATTACTGTAAAATTTATCACGTCATATATGCTATTTTGATTATAATAAGTAGTATTATAAATATATTATGGTAAATAAATAAATAAATATGTTGCAAGAAATAGATGAGATCCTGAAGGTGGTGGTTACATGGGGTAATTAATACATTAATCCTTATTTTGTTGAGTAATGGTTGATTCTCTCGTTTTGGGTAATGCTCTATTTCATTGTATTAAATCAAGCATAGTTAATGATTGTCTTTTCTATTCCTCACCACTTAATCTCCTTAATCAAGCATGGCCTAACTTTTTTAGCTCATTTGAAGCTTGTGGGTTTTAATAAGCTCGTTATGGAACAATAACTTGTGTCAAATGATGAGTCTTAGACCAGTAGTAATACAACCGGATAAAGTGATCAGACGCACACATCAGCGTTAATTTAGTTTTTTTATCTCTTACACTAAACACAGACCAAACACCCGTAATGCAACCGGGCTAGTGACCGAACACTAAAAACAAAAAATAACCCCACAAAAATATTTAAAAAAAACACACATAAACACTCCAATTCATTCAGTCCACACACAGACCAAACAATTCATTTTTTGAACATGGACCGACTTAACCGTTTGGTCCTCGTAGAGGGGGGACGCGTCTGAAAAAGGTAGACCGACCGAATGGTTCGATTGGATTACTACTAGCCTTAGGACGTGGTTGTCACACCGGCTCTTGATTAGATTATGATTATTTTTTTGGGAAAATTAAGCAACTTAAAATATAAGCTTCGTTTAACATACAGGTTTTATTAGAGATTTCAAAAAAAAAATCTTTCATAATCTCTTAAAATTAAATGCTACTGTTACGCCTGGGCCCGAGCCCATTGCAGAACCGAGACCCAAGAGAACCACATCCAAGCCCGTATGACATAAGGATTATGTCATATAATAATTATCTTTATTTATTATGTTTATCTAGGAAAGTATCATATCTTAGGAAAGTGTCATTATCATAGGAAAAGTCTTATATTTGACTTTGACTGGTATTGTATTTGACTTTGATTGTATTTGGTATAAATATATCGAACCATTCACGAATAATAATCAATCAAGTTAAAATATCAACAATTCTCTTCTTCTTCTCTATATTCTTACGGAGCTTGTACACGTTAAAAGTGGTGCAAATCTATCACTTCTTCTTCTTTACTTCTTAAGGAGCAAGAACCCGCTAAAAGTGGTGCCCTATCCCGATACTATCCACAAGGGTCGTATCAACTGGTGCTTTCATTAAAAGCTTTCGTCGAGAGGGCTTCTAATTTAGGTTACTAAAAAATTAATGTGCGGTTGTCGTAGGACTTCTACACGAGAAGTTTTACAACTCCCTAGGCAATGCACCTAATCGTTGTAGTGTAGTATAGGCAAGACTCGGAGGTGTTTATCGTTTACTTAGGGAATAAGTTGTGAAGGCTTGATCACGGTCTAACAGAATTCTAAGAGTTGAAGGAAGATTATTTTTGTATTTTTGTATTTTATAGAAAGGAAGTAAATCATATAATTGAGAGGTGGGTTGGTTTTAGCTAATTAAACTAATAATAATCTAAACTAATGGTGATAACAATAAGATAAAAGATTGTGTCTATTTAATCATGTATTACTCCCTAGATTGCTTCTCCTAGTGTTGTTGCCTTGTCGCCCTGTGTATGGATCTGTGTAATTTCTGTTCTCCCCCCCACCTCCCCCCCCCCCCTTCCGGTGGAACTATTTCTTACAAGCATTGAACGAATTACACGAACCCGCGTCTACTTAGTATGCCGCTAGATCAACGCAATTGCAACGTTGTATGCAAGACTATTACACGGCCCTTAAGAGTTTTTACTAAGTGCATTGTAAGTATATTTAAAAGTGATCAACCATATAAGGGGGCAAGTAGTATGGAAGACTGTTTACACCGATGGTATCCTTTCTACACAATCAAGTTCCCTGACATTAATCAACAACAATTTATAGACAGAAAGCTAGGTTTTCTAAGCTCCTAACGTGCACATCCATCCAAGAAAGCATCATCATAAGATCTAAATTCTAGGTTTCATATCAATCATAAATAAACACAATAATAGGTTTTGCCAGCATGTTAAAGTATTAAAGCAAGAACAATTAGATCAAACAAACACATTGACTTATTGAGTGATTAAGTAAATCTTACTTGCAATAAAACATGAATTGAAGAATAATAGGGTTTTTTAGGCCACTAAATTGTCTCCTACTAGCTGCTAAACGAACTAGGGTTATACCCCTCTTTTTCATTCTAAAAAGATTACACACTAAAACCCTAAAATGCGTGGTTTGTATAATAGAAATCGACGCGCGATGGCGTCGTTTTAGTCGTGACGCCATCGTAAAATGAATCTTCTAGATTTGCGTTCGAGGTCGGTATTGTGAGCTAAGCCGTCTTAAAATATGTGACGACGTCATGATGAGTTGTGACGGGCGTCTTGTATAGCATATGACGCTGTTCCAGGCTCTTGTGAGCAACAATCTTCAAGATTCTGGTGTTGGTCGTAGTCTTGTCGTTTTCTTCTCCTAAATGAGCCTAGTACGTGTATATTAATCCAAGATGTACTTCGAAATGAGAAATACCTGAAAAGGAACGATTAAGTACCTATTTTGGGCATAAACACATGATTTAAGAGGTTAAACGACCCCGAAAAAGTGTATAAAATGACACCTCATCAAATACACCTACACTTGGGAATTGCTTATCTCAAGAATGGGTTTTTATTAGACCAATAATCAATATAAGGGTCATTTTACCTACTCTTTAAACATATTTTACAACACAACTTTCTAGATCTCGTAATTAAAAGCACGAAAAGTATATACTAGCACCTCACATAAATGTTTGGGATTCTCTCTTTTCACTCGGGTGTATAAATTAAATTATAACACTATGGATGGAATTTAAGGACGGAATAAATCACACTCAATTAAAGTCATTAGCATATAAATTACCATAGGCTTGGTAATAGGATCAACCCTCACTCGTAGTGTAAGTATTATTCATTAACAATCTAAGAGGTTGTTCCCTTTTTCTAAAAAAAAAAAGGGTTGTGGAGTGTAGGTGTAAAGATAACATATAATGGAAACAGAACAGATAGGATACATTTTGGGTGGCCTTGAAGTGACTTTGGAGTAGGTGGACATGTTAGCTAATTATTTACACGAATACACTTTGGTTTTGGTTAGTTGCTAAGCTAAGACTCGACGAAGATATCAGACTCTACATAAACTATACATCAAACTCTTTCTTTTTCTTTTCTCTTTTTTTAAGTAACTTATATCAACATGGGGTTTTATAACACGTTTACCCTACATTGAGCTTTTTACAATGCTTTGAAATATACAATATAATAAGGACCGTATTGAGGTGTGGATCAAAAATAACATGGGAGATCATTTTGATAAAATATGGGGGGTATTGTCTTAACTTTTCTCCCCTTTCTTCCACAAAAATAAATACTACATGAATCCCATATCGTTCCAAAACTGTATTTACACAGGTTAAAGACTTAGCAACCGTATGTATCAAAAATTAACTTGGGTTTTAAAACAATAATGTACTAAAGGTGAGTACATATAAAGTAGGCTAAGGCTTTTTTGGAGTGTAACGTTGGTGTTCATGGTGTCATATGCTCTCATTCAATAGTATGGATTAACCAGAAAATTACGAGAACCGTGAAAAAGGATAGGCTCGGAGGGTTGTACTAGGGTATCCTACACTAAAGGCGAGTGCATGCCAAGGGTGTGGGATAGTTATATGATCGTGGTGACATCATAACAGTTTACAGTTTTAAAAATGGGTTTATTCCTAATGCCTCTATATCAAGCAAATTCCTTATACTTAGCTTGCGGTCTAAGAATGCATCACAAAACAAGTTCTAGAATTTAATATGCTAACCTGGTACCACTCATATGAATTTTACTAACACCCAGACTTCTGAAAAGGCGACGAAGTCCACACGTTACATTTCCGTTAATGACTGAATATATACTCATGTGACTTGCATCAAATCCTATAACTCAAAACGGGTAAAAGATTAAATTCATCTTGGGTTACCGACGATAGGTACCCGAATTCTAAAGATCTAAGTGACAACCTCACATTATTTTGGGTGTGAAATTTTGAGGGTTATTGGTGATAGTCATATAAATTTCTATCCAATCGGGTACGTGCTAGTTATATACTCGGTTTTTGTTGGTATGTGATTGTAAAAAAATTTAAATTTTTTGAATATAAAAAATCTCCCTTTTACGCTATGTTTCGATATATTACCCATCTTTTTAAGGACAGAGCAAATGACAAATGAAGAAATGGTTTCTAAGGCTTATTTTCTCCCTACACCTATTTTGAACATTATCCCCAATGTTCTCTGGAAGTACCCGTTAAAACGAATAATGGGAAAAGAAAACAAGGAAAATAAACTAGTACTCCCCTGGTTTGCTTAATAATGGAGAAGAAACATGCGATAACTAGTTAAATCGTTCCTTCCCTGAGAATCATCCATGTAACTTCCTATGAAAATTCCAAGCTTCTCCTCATCAAATATAACCTGTAATCAAAGACAAAGACAACTATACCAAGCATAAAATATGCAATTTACCAATATACAATGTGAATTTAAGGTTCGACTCGATAGCTAGGATGAAAGAATTGTTAAACTCATTAGGTTTTGCAGGTATATACAGAAGAACCTACATATATTAAATGTTATGATAAGTTTTATTTAAAAAATAATAAAAGACTTTAAGTTTCTGGACCTGGCGTTTGACGCCGTCGGGGTTGTGTGTGACCCCGTCGCAGGTGTCGTGGTGACGGCGTCACTTGTTAATCGTGACGCCGTAACAAAATTTTTGTTTTTGATGAAAAATTTTCTGCACTTGATTCCATAGGTTAGTTCCTGTATAAATGGCTGCATAAAACCTGAGATTTAACAATTCAATCATATTACTTGATATGACGGAATTATCTAAAAATTCATTTAACATTGTTTAAAATATGGCTCAAAAGCCGGAATAAATTCCCTTACACTTATTGTTTGCAAAATACCTTTGATTGAAATTAAGACGAGGTTAAAGACAATACAAAGCATGATTACAAGATAATTCAAACATAACAAATGGAAAAGAATTAAAACACACATGACACTCCTAATTTACGAGAAAAGTAAATTGGGTTACCTCCCAAGAAGCGCTTTTCTTTATTAACGAGTCTTGTAGTTAGACTCGAAACCACACGTCCTTACGTGACTTCTCCTTTGTTATTCATCATTTCTCTTTCTAACCTTATTAAATGCCTAATTCTCCTCCTATCACCTTCGTCTTGTTTGTATTCATCTTTGATAAGTAAACTTTGATAGTAGTGCGTCCTTTCGTGTCCAAAGTTTTCTTAAAAGACAGACGGGGGTATGGAGTCGGTGCTTAAACCCATAAGTCTTGTTTGTTCGAATACCTTCATGGTGTGAGGCATTTTGAATGCGATTTTCTCATCCTCTTGTTTGAACATGATCGATCCTTCTTCTTTATTATAGACAAGGCCGGTTTCCTCAATGAAGGGCCTTCCAAAAACCATTTCTCCAAGGTGTATCGGTGATCGATTATTGCTGTGGTATCGTTAAATATCATAAGTCACATTCGTAGGCGAAGCTTCCTATGAAAATCTTTAGGCCTCTTATTCTTCCCACAAAGTTGCTAGTTTTATTGGGGTTTGAATGTTTCTGTCTTGATGTAAGCCCATAAGTCATGATCTGATTATATTGTCGCCTAGACATGATATGATTGGTGATTCAAAGTCTATGTAAGTGTGTCTCTTAAAGAAGTGACTAACAATGCAGGAAATTTTAATGTCGTTTATGTTCGGGCTTCAGCTTTTATCTTTGCTTTTTACCCACAGAGGTATGAGGACTTCTTCAATAGCCTCTCATGATGTGTTAATTCCTCTATAGTTGGGAATGAGTTAAACTTTTTACTGTCTTCGTCATCTTTCTCCTCCTTGAGTATTTCTTCAACTTCCTCATCAGTCTCGAATTCACTTTCTTCTTCTTCAATTACTTCTTCTACTTCCACGTCATCTCTATTTCGCTCTCATCTATGCCCTGCTCCTTTACTTCTTCTTTTCCTTTTACCATACTACCGAGGTTGAGATGATGCGTTGGGTTGACTGGAGACGGTCTTCTCTTATGTATCCACTGTCGAGCTTTTTGGATACGATTGAATTGACAAAATGAACGTGTTTTGGAGCTGTTGGATTTTTGTTTAATTCTTTTATGGATGCGGGAGAGAGATAATTTAGGAGAGTAATTTTGATGGGCTTTTGATTCCTTTCTTCTGAGTTCTTTCCTTTCAGCATGGCTGATTGCAGCAATGCTTTTGGGAGCTATGGAATTTCTAACATTCTTGGGGGTAGACACATTATTGAGTTTTTCTGAAACCGTTTTCCAAAGGAGGTTAATCTTTCCAATCATATCGTCCTGTTGTTGTTCGAGTTGGGTTTTTAGGTAAGATAACCTCTTCTCATGGTTGGAGTCAAAATCAAGCAACGCCTTTTCAAGCTTCATTTGATAACTAGAGGAATGGATGGAGACAGATCCGCCTTGTGGGCTAGTGAAGGTTTGGGTATATGCCCAATTAAAGTTTGGTTTCTCCTTCCAGGTGTTAGTGGACTCATTGAAGTTTCTTGGTCCCTGGTTTGGAGTAAACCTTTTTCCTTCCACTTCATTTATACGCGAGGACGTGTAGTCAACAAAAGCTTGCTCAGGATTTTTCATGCAATATTGTGTGTCGTGAGGACCACTAAATGTTTTACATGGAGAAGAGACTTTGTTCACTTGGGTAGGTTGTGTCGGAGCAAGATGATCTTCCATCAAGCGTTGAACTTGATTTTCGAGCTCGATTAGATGGCGGTCGGATGTACTCGGGACATCTTAAGGCAATGCGATTTCCTTGACCGGCTTAAACGAGATCCCTTTGGTCGTTCTAACTTTCGTTATCATAGAGGGCAAGGTCCTCTAATATTGCCCAGGATTCTTCGGGGTTGAGGTCTTCGAAGACCTTACACCGGACCGTTGGTCAATGGTTCGTCTTGTGATAGGATTGACATGGTCATAAAAAATTTGGACTTGGAGCCAAAGATTGATGCCATGATGAGGGACTTTTTGGAGTAAGTTCTTGAAACGAGTCCATGCTTCGGATAAAGATTCTCCATGATGTTGTTGGAACATCAGGATATCATTGCGAAATTTTACGGTCCTTCCCGGTGGGAAGAATTAAGCAAGGAATCGGGTAGTAAGATCCTCCCATGTGGTGATGGATCCTACTGGAAGGTGTTCAAGCCAATTGCTAGCTTGATCGCGTAGGGAAAATTGAAATAAACGCAGGCGCGTTCTTTCCCTATTGTCACCGTCAAGGTCAAGTGAGTCTACAAGTGTAAGGAAATCCTTGAGGTGTTAATTTGGATCCTCAGACTGAAGTCCGTGGAATGAGCATCCATTTTGCACCAACCGGATGGTGTCGGATCGAAGAGGTACCACGTTGTTCCCTACGGGAAGCTCAATGGTATTCCTATAGCCCTTGTGGCTTGCTTTGGAGTAGTCTCCTAGAGTACAGATAGGATTCTCGTCTCCCATGATGGTTGACGAGAATGGGTTACGAAACATATAGCACAAAGAAAAGATAGACTACAAGAAAGCTAATATGCGGAATTAAATTCTTACTTGAAAGGATTCAAGCGAGTAGAACTAAGTTAAACTATGATCAAAACCTAACTATTCCCCAGGCGGCGGCGCCAAAAACTTGATGCGGTCGTCGTTAGACTTCAACAAGAAGTTTTACAACTCCCTAGGCAGAGCACCTAATCGTTGTAGTATTAGTATAGGCAAGACTCGGAGGGTTGTTATCGTTCACTCGAGGAATAGGTTGGGAAGGCTTGATCATGGTCTAACAAAATTCTAAAGGTTGAGGGAAGATTATTTTTGTATTTTTATATTTTATGTTGTGTCAATCTTATGTTGTGTTTTTGGTTTTGCTCCTTGGTGCGTTTCTTGTTTTCCTATGTAACGGGCTGGGTTGTAGGACTTCACCTACACCTTTTGTACTTAAACATTTTTTTAGAGTAATATATTTTACCGGGGAAACCCTTTACCCCAAAAAAACCTTTTGTCATCATTTGAGCATTTCATCGGGTATAACCCTTTACCCAAAACAAGATACCTTTGGCGAGCCGATTTGCTCGACATAACTTTCGTCATCATTTGAGCATTTTATCGGGTATAAACGCTTTACCCAAAACAAGATACGTTTGGCGAGCAGATTTGCTTGATATAACTTTCGTCATCATTTGAGCATTTCATTGGGTATAAACACTTTACCCAAAACAAGATACCTTTGGCCGAGAGTTTGCTCGACATAACTTCATAATCATTTGAGCCATTTCATCGTGTATAAACCCTTTACCACATAATCAAGATAACTTGGTGAGCAATGATTTCTCACATCACTTTTGTCATTCATTTGAGCATTTCGTCGGGTATAAACCTTTTACCCAAAACAAGATACCTTTGGCGAGCAGATTTGCTCGACTTAACTTTCGTCATCATTTGAGCATTTCATCGGGTATAAACCCTTTACCCAAAAAAAGATACCTTTGGCGAGATATTTTGTTCGACATAACTTTTGTCTAGCATTTTGAGCATTTCATCGGCTATAAACCCTTTACTCAAAACAGGATACCTTTTGGCGAGCAGATTTTCAGTACATAACTTTGTCATCATTTGAGATTTCATCGGGTATAATACCTTTACCAAACAGATACTTGAAGCGAGCATATTTGCTCGACGTAACTTTCCGTCATCCATTTGAGATTTCATCGGGTATAAACCCATTTACCAAAAATAGTACCTTTGGTGAGCAGATTTGCTAGACATAACTTTTGTCATATATGAGAATTTGTCGGGTATAACCCTTTTACTCAAACCAAGATATCTTTGGCGGGAGATTTGCTCGACCATAAGTTTCCTTATCATATGAGAATTTCATACGGTATTAAACCCTTTACCCAAAACAAGTACTTTGGCGAGCAGATATCCTCGACATCAACTTACATCATCATTTAAGCATTTCATCGGGTATAAACCTTTACACAAAAACGGATACCTTTGGCGAGCAGGATTTGATGACAAAACTTTCATCATCATTTGAGCATTTCATAGGTATAAACCTTTACCCAAAACAGATTCCATTTGGTGAGCAGATTTGCTCAACGTAACTTTGTCATCATTTGAGGCATTTCATCGGGTACAAAACCTTTACCAAACCAATATACCTTTGGGAGCAGAGTTTGATCCAACATAACTATAAACACCCTGTGTTTTAGGGTCATGTTATGACGTCAATAATTATCTCCTATTCTTATTAGTAGTATTGTACGCGATTGCTTTTAAATCATTATTCGTTAGTTTATAATCGAGTAAGCTAAAACAATTATTGTTCAAGTTGTAAAACGGGCATTACAACCAACGTTTCCAGGAACTAGCACTGTTGTGTGTTAGGATGTTTCCTGAGGAGTCTGACAAGATTGAAAGGTACGTTGGAGGATTGCCCGACATGATCCATGGAAATATTGTAGCATCAAAGCCTAAAACCATGTAAGAGGCTGTTGAAATGGCCACTGAACTAATGGGATAAGAAAGTCAGCATCATTGCAGAAAGATAGGCTGAGAACAAAAGGAAGTTTGAAAACACTTCTCGAAACAATCAAAACCAACAACAGTAGAACAAGAGGCAGAACACTGGCAAGGCTTATACTGCAGGGACTGGTGAAAAGAAGCCATACAGGGGATCTAAACCCCTATGCGCTAAATGCAACTATCACCATGACGGCTCGTGTGCTCCAAAATGCCACAAATGCAACAAATTTGGCCATTTTGCCTGTGACTGTAGGAGTGCAGGAAATGCCAACAATGCTAACAATCAGAGGGGCACTGGGTCAGGCCAGAAACCTACTTGCTTCAAGTGTGGAGTTCAAGGACACTTTAAGAGGGAATGTCCAAAGCTGAAAAACAACGAAAACCATGGAAATCAAGTTGGTAATGACAGGGCTCCAGCCAAAGTATATGCAGTGGGACATGCAGGGACAAACCTATACTCCAACGTCGTGACGGGTACGTTCCTTCTCAACAACCTCTATGCTTCTATATTATTTGATATTGGTGCCGATAGGAGTTTTGTGTCTACTGCATTTAGTTCCCAAATTGATATCACGCCATCTACCTTAGATCACTATTATGATGTCGAACTAGCTGACGAGAGAATAATTAGGTTAAACACTATCCTTAGGGGTTGCACATTAAATCTCCTGAACCACCCATTCAACATAAATTTAATGCCCATAGAACTTGGTAGTTTCGATGCTATAAATGGTATGGATTGGTTGGCAAAGTACCAAGCAATCATTGTGTGTGCCGAGAAGATCGTTCGTATCCCCTAGGGAAATGAAACATTAATTTTTCATGGTAACGAAAGCAACCGGGGACACGAGGCTTGTCTACACATTATCTCGTACTCCAACACACAAGAATACATGCTAAAAGGATGTCCAGTCTTTTTGGCACATGTTACTACAAAGGAGGTTGAATACAAGTCGGAGAAGAAGCGACTTGAGGATGTACCAATAGTTTGAGATTTTCTTAAAGTATTTCCTGAGGACTTGCCGGGTCTTCCTCCAACTCGACAAGTGGAATTTCAAATCGATTTGATACCTGGTGCTGCACCCATAGCTCGGGCGCCTTATCGATTGGCACCTTCTGAAATGAAAGAGTTGTCGGAGCAACTAAAAGAACTATCTGACAAAGGCTTTATAAGACCTAGTTCCTCACCCAGGGGAGCTCCGGTCTTGTTTGTCAAGAAGAAGGATGGATCATTTTGAATGTACATTGACTACCGGGAATTAAATAAACTAACGGTGAAGAACCGTTATCCGCTCCCAAGAATTGATGATTTATTTGATCAGCTTTAAGGGTCAAGTGTCTACTCGAAGATCGACCTGTTAGGATTATGAAAAAGACTCGGTCACCCCCGTGTATCATTAGTATAGCATAGCTCGTAGTTAGAAAGAATCACTTGTATATATACCCCTTCCCACACATGGGAAGGGGTTGGTTGTTTCATTTTCATCATAATAATTTCACTTGCACTTTCTCTCTCTAGAAAGACACTTTCTCTCTCTAAGACTAATTAGCCAACCCATCATCCATTACTTATGTTATGATCTCTTGTATACTACACGACCTAAGGTCGGGTTATCACCAACAGAGGGTTCGAGAAGAAGACATTCTGAAGACCGCTTTTAGAACCCGTTACAGCCATTATGAATTTCAAGTTATGTCGTTTGGTTTGACAAACGCTCCTACCGTATTCATGGATCTTATGAATCGGGTGTGCAAACCATATTTGGATAAATTCGTAATTGTCTTTATTGACGATATTTTAATATATTCGAAGAACAAACAAGAGCACGAAGAGCACCTTAAGTTAATCTTAGAGTCACTTAAGAAAGAGGAGTTGTATGCTAAATTTTCCAAGTGTGAATTTTGGATTCCTAAAGTACAGTTCCTCGGTCACGTGATTGACAGCCAGGGTATTCACGTAGACCCTGCCAAGATCAAATCCATTAAAGATTGGGCATCACCTAAATCACCAACGGAGATTCGTCAATTTTTAGGTCTTGTTGGGTATTATCGAAGATTCATCGAAGGATTTTCGAATATTGCCAAACCAATAACCAAGCTCACTCAGAAGAAGGTCAAGTTTGAGTGGGGTGACAAACAAGAAATAGCATTTCAACTGATTAAGCAGAATGTGTGTAGTGCGCCAATTCTGGCTTTACCAAAAGGAAGCGAAGATTTCATCGTATACTATGATGCTTCAAAGAAGGGTTTGGGCGTTATGTTGATGCAAAGAGAGAAGGTGATTGCTTATGCATCACGCCAGCTGAAAATTTATGAGAAGAACTATACGACTCATGATTTGGAACTTGGAGCGGTAGTGTTTTCTCTGAAACTCTGGAGACACTATTTGTACGGAACCAAGTGTACGGTGTTTACGGATCTCAAGAGTCTACAACACATTCTTAATCAAAAGGAGCTAAATATGAGGCAGCGTCGTTGGTTAGAATTAATTAGTGATTACGATTGCAAGATTCGTTATCACCCGGGGAAAGCAAATGTTGTCGCTGACGCCTTGAGCAGGAAGGAACGAGAGCCACCATTAAGGGTTCGAGCCTTAGTCATGACTATAGGTTTGAATATCCCTAAATAAATTTTGAATGCTCAGACTGAAGCACAAAAACCAGAGAACATCAAGAACGAAGATGTTAGAGGCATGTTGCTTGAAAATACTAAGGATCCGGAGAAAGTTAGAAAGGAAAAGCTGGAACCGCGTGCGGATGGAACTCTATGCTTCAATGGCAGGAGTTGGTTACCATGTTATGGCGACTTGAGGACTGTGATTATGAAGAAACTATATTGGTGGCCCAATATGAAAGCCAACATCGCCACCTATGTTAGCAAGTGTTTGACATGTGCTAAGGTCAAGGCCGAACATCAAAGACCATCAGGATTGTTAGTACAACCCAAGATACCTGAATGGAAGTGGGACAATATCACTATGGATTTTGTCATGAAGCTTCCTAAGTCGTCACAAGGCTATGACACTATTTGGGTGATCGTTGACCGACTCACTAAGTCTGCAATCTTCGTACCGATGAGAGAGACTGATCCTTTGGATAAACTTGCAAGAATGTACCTAAAGGAGGTTGTCACGAGACATGGAATACATATCTCAATCATTTGTGATTGCGACCCGAGGTTCGCATCAAATTTCTGGAAGTCACTTCAGAATGCTTTGGGTACTAACTTGGATATGAGTACTGTGTATCATCTACAAACGGATGGACAAAGCGAGAGGACTATTTAAACTCTCGAGGATATGCTGCGTGTTTATGCAATCGACTTTGGAAAGGATTGGATTAACCATTTGCCATTAGTCGAGTTTTCGTATAACAATAGCTATCACGTTAGCATCAAGGCTGCACCGTTTGAAGCATTGTACAATCGAAAGTGTCGTTCACCTGTTTGTTGGACCGAAGTTGGAGAAGCTCAACTCCTTGGTCCATAACTGATTCAAGAAACAACTGATAAGATCGTTCAGATCAAGCAAAAAATGCAAGCTGCTCGCATTCGACAAAAGAGTTACGCGGATCTAAAGCGTAAACCGATGGAATTCCAAGTCGAGGATAAAGTTATGCTTAAAGTTTCGCCTTGGAAAGGGGTCGTACCTTTTGGAAAATGGGGGAAGTTAAACCCTAGGTATGTTGGACCTTTCAAGGTGTTAGAAAAGGTTGGAGAGGTTGCTTACAAGCTCGAGCTTCCAGAAGAGTTGAGCAGGGTTCACAATACATTTCATGTATCCAATTTGAAGAATTGTTATGCCGACGAACCGTTAGCCATTCCGTTGGATGGACTTCATTTTGATGACAAGCTTCAGTTTGTCCAGGAACCCGTCGACATCGAGGACCGTGAAGTTAAACAGTTGAAGCGAAGCCGCATCCCTTTAGTCAAGGTTTGATGGAACTCCAAGCGAGGTCCTGAGTTTACATGGTAACGCGAGGATCAATTCCTAAAGAAATACCCACACCTCTTCGCAACGACCGCACTGTCGTCAAGTGCCGCATCTTAAGCCTTGAGGACAAGGCTCACTTAACGAGGGGAGACTATAACACCCCATATTTTAGGGTCATTGACGTCATCAATAAATCTACAATGTATCTTTTGTATTGTATGCGTTTCCTATAAATCATAAACGTTAAGTTAAATCGCGTACGCTAAAAATTAGCGTTCAATGTAAACGGGCATCAAACAATTAAATGTTTACATCAAGCAAGTGTTAAGTAATTATTTTGATGATAATTATTAACCTTGTTCATTTTATTTTCATTGGTTGCGTAAAGTGTTTACGTTTCGCGATAAATTGCATTTAGGCATACCCGGAACCACCAAAACTTTTCTACGCTTCAACGAATGCCTATGTTTATATACAATGATCAAAGTTTATAAAACTTTGCCCATGTACATTCATATGTACACGTTTCATATATATATGCAAGATAACAAAGACTTTATAAGTTACATACACTTGCTAAATAAATGACTACATTAATTATAACTTATGAATACAAAATGATACTTTCATATCTTTATTTTTACTAGAACTACACAAGTAAATATCTAGTGACAATAACCCTTGAATTCATGGGATGATTCACTCTTTTGGGAACATAAGAACATAAGTCATTAAGGAAGTAAGGCACGACTAGTTTCTTGACTAACTATTCCCCTTTTTCCTCCTTGTGTTGCCGCCCCTGGACTAAAGACTTATAGTATTTGATAATTACTAGTCTTGTATACATATACACTTGCTACTTGAAAGGATAAACACACAAGTATTTCATTTACAAAAAAAAGAAACAAACTTATGTCTCTCTTTTCTTCTCTCTATAACCCACGGTAACAAACCCCCCCTCCAAATAAATCATACAACTTATTTTACAACATATACAAGCATACCTATACTATATCTAAGACACCTCAAGGTGATTTGAAGTATTGGTTAATCATTTAAAATGATTAAGGCAAGGAAAGGAAGATTAGGGTTTCTATTGTAAAACTAGGGTTTCAAGTGTGCAAGCTTGGGTTTAAAGTCTAAGCAAGGGTTTAGGGCATATTTCTCATCATCATACATCAATATAAGGTTATCTAAAAACCTTTATGTCTTTACTTTAATCATTTTTATGAGTATATATGTTCTATATAGCTAAATCACCATTTAGGGCTTTTTAACATGTAAAATGTATTTTTACTTGTGGTTATGAATTTGTGCACTTATACACATGCTATGTTGATGGTAAGATCATGTTTAAATGGATACATAAGTATTATACAATCTTGGTTAAGCTTAAAAAGTGTTAATGCAAGATTAGGATTTCTAATGATTTACTTAAAGAGCTACAAGTAAATGTGTATAAATAACTTGTTAATATTGTTACCATGGACTTATGAGGACAATGAATGAACTTTTGTACATTAATATAAGTATCACATATGTCAAATATAGTTATAAGGGTTTTATGGTAAACTACTAAAGTGAAAAGTACATAAAACAAGCTTATTATAAAAGTATACACTTTGATATTAAGGGGCTGTTTGGAATCCGAATTTCCAACAGTAGGTTTGACATCTTATAAAGATAAAAAAAAAAAAAAAAAAAAAAAAAAAAATTTTAAAATACACCTCCTCGGACGATTCCAAAAAGGATAAAAACTCGAAAAAAGTATTAATAACGAAAAATGTTTTCGTAGATACGAGTTATACGTTAATTTTATAGGGGTTATAAATAAATTTTATAAAAATTATTACAAACAGAAAGTTTGATATTTTTAATAGATTATACACATTTTTAGGATTCTAAAAGATAAGAATCGTAATTTTTTGATTAAAAACGAAGAAGTTATGAATTACGCGAGTTTATATACTTAAAATGTATAAAAATACTTTTATAAAACCATTTTTATAAAAGTTACTGTTACATGGTCAGAACATTTTTTTTTAAACCTCTAACATAAAATATAACTTTCAATTACGAGAACGTGCTCGAAAGAATCGCTAAAAACGGAGCTATAACGAAGAAAATACGACATTTACGGGTTTTACGATAACAAAAACTATATAAATACATTTAGGGTCTGACGTGAACAGTAAAACTTACTGTTCACCAGTAGGTCCAAATTATGAAAATGTCAAATTATGATAACTCGTCCTAATACGAAAGCGTGGGCATAAGAAACGTCAAAATCGGGCTTAAAACGCGAAAGTTATGCCAGTTTTACTAAAACGGAAATTATAAACGTTTTTACTTATTAAACACAATTTTATCAAAACAATTAGATGGTGATGTAGCTATGTAGACTTGTATATGGTAGATGTTAATCATCATGCTTAGTACTTATACGGCCTTAAATTAAATAGGTTGCATCTGACGATTTACGTGACGCATTATCTGTGATATACTTGACATACGCTCACTCAAGGTGAGTTCATAGCCCCACGTTTTACATGATTTGTTTTATAAGTTTTTGGGGTGAGAAACATGCACTGTTTTATAATTGGACACAAGTGGATAAGTTTTACATTATGATTACGTGTTGCCTAAGTAGCGATAACCCTAGTTGAGCCCATTATCATGAACTGTCAGTTACTGGATTGTGAGCGCGAATGTTATGAATAGATCTATTGGGATTGACATCCCTGTTCGGGTGATTAGCTATCACTGGGCAAACGAACGTATACCATGTCGAACATAGGATGTTGCGGGTTAGAACATCATCACGGGCAATGTAGGCCATTTATATGGTATTCATTTATGTCGAGCTTCAGTGTCATGAGCTTAGGGTAACGTAATTACATTTATATGATGTCTGCATTTGTTGCATTATCATACACTTGGGAAATCTTGTGGTCCTACAATATATGATTTATCAAACCTATGAATTCACCAACATTATTGTTGACGTTTTAAAGCAATGTTTTTCAGGAGATCAGTAAGCATAAGGTGCCAAGGATACATTGGTGGTTTTGTTTTGGGATGTCATGCTAAAGATATGGTTGTATTATGTTTTGGGAAAACTCATGTGTTGTGAACCAGTATCTTTGTAATAATAACAAGGAACAAGTTAAGGCTTCGGGCTATTTGTATCAAATATTTGTTAAATCCAATGTATCAGTTTTAAAACGACTTTTTGGTCGTTCTATATATATCATGTGTTATTGATCCGAGAAGTAACACGCCCCTGACTCATATTCCGTTGCGAGCCATTTTGGGGGTGTTATAGTAAACCCGGTTTAGACCACAATTAGATTGAAATTCTTTCCTAAAGAGACGATATGGTGAGAATAAGATCCACATTAAGGTTCTAATTTCGCATGATTTAAGGGTTATCCTATTTAGATAACCCCGAAGTCAAAATTTGGCTTTATTATTATTATTATTGCAACATTATTAAACCTCGATCCTTTAAACAACTACCACATCGGTATGCGAGCCGACCATGGTCCAGGAGTCTTATTTCGACCTCGGTGATCATCGACCTTTTAGAAGGCTGCAACATCGGTTGTGAGCCGGCAAGATGCAGCAAACTTTTATCAGTCTCAGATTTTTACTATGTGCCTTATTTAGAAGACTGCCACATCGGTTGTGAGCCGGCAAGAGGCAGTAAACTTTATTTATATTTTTTGACCTCTCGATGTTTTGATAATAACAAAATGTAAAAACATTTACGATAAAAATAAATGTTTATAAATTACTAACCGTAAAATTCTATTTCTAAGATTAATCACTTAAGGTATGGATAAACAAATCATTAAACATGATTAGTGATTAAGAAAAATAATTTTCTTAAACCTTACATTTCTACAAAAGTGTTTTTATAAAAATATAAAAACAAAATATTTATTTATAAAAGAAATGTATTATTAAAATAATAAATTTGTAATCAGATTCCCCCCCCCCCAAAATGGAAGGTTCTAAACACATAACACCTTCCCCACAAAAAACAAAAAGAGGAGCGTAGTCTACGGCGGCCCCCTCTAAGGCTGGCGGGCCCCCTAATATATTTGGTTTACGCCGGGACCGCGCAGCACAACGGTTTCTTTTTGTCTCCTATAAATAACTGGGCTCCATTGAAAAATAGAACCTCTTGCCACGAATTTTCTCAGATCTACTTTTCTCTCTTATTTCTTTCTTTCTAAAACACATATCTTAATCACTAACATACCTTGATCTTGTTTCAAGTAATTAATTCTTTCTTCATCCCTTCTTCTTCTAATCAAGTGCAAGAGAAGAACAATCGTATTCTTCTACATACGAATTGTTATTAGGTGATCTCTTTCTTCCTCCTCAAGATCAGAAGTCTTTATTATATTAACTTTGTGTTGTTGTGTAAATTAGATTATGTGTAGATCTAATTGTGTAAATTGTGTGTTTGTGATTTGAATTGTATGTCAATCCAAGAGTATATATGGATACTTCGACGCATCAAATCCACCCACTTCCTCACGCCCCTGACCCCGCCCTGAGAGACACCCCCCCAAGTTTCAGAACGCTCCCGCGCCGCCCAATACAAGTCCATAGACTCCCCCCCCCCCCCCGCCAAACCACCCTTCCGTGAGAGTCAATAGCGGAGTCCCAAGATAAGCCTGTCCCCATTAACCGACTCGCGCAGAGACACGCCAAGATCTACCCCCTGATTCAAAATAGAAAAGTAAGCGACGTCGGTAATTGGTTTTTCTCCGCCTAAAGGGTCGCTTGCTCTCGTCATTACCGTGAAATCTCGAGTGGACCGTACGCCGGCGGTGTGGAGTAGGATGAAGAGGAAAATGCTTGTAGTCCGCGGAACCACTATAAATCTTGGTGTCTTGGTTTGATCGTTTATTTCTCTATCTCTCTATATTGTTATTGTTTACTTAGTTCATTACATTAGATAGTTTAGTTGTGATTCATATTGTTGATTGATTGACATACAACTCGAATCAAAGCATTTTATAAGCAAAGTTTTAAAACGGTCAAATTAACCGGTAAACTATTCAACCCTCCTTCTAGTTTCATACAATTGGTATCAGAGCCAGGTTACTCAAGATTTTTAAAATATATTGTATTTTAAAGCTTGGATCGATTTATGGATTCCGACAAATATCTAGAAGGGTAATCTATGCAAAGACCACCACTTTTTGAAAGTGATAGTTTTATTTATTGGAAAAATAGATTCGAGACATATGTTAAATCAAAAGATCTAGATCTTTGGCATGTTATTACCAATGGTGATTTTTAACCCATTATTCAAAATCCGAAAACCAAACTCGATGAGGTTGTCCCTTTTGAAAAACAAACTGATGATCTTAAAAGAAGGCTTGCGAAAAATAATGAAGCAAAAATGGTTATTTACAATGCTTTGCCTAGAAAAGAATATGATACGAATTTTCATGTGTAATGGGCAAAAGAAATTTAGAAAAACACTTTGTTTATCACCAATCAAGGTTAATAGCCAAGTCAAGATAATAAGATCGGACCTTTTGGGTTCAACTATTATGTATAAATTCGTCATTTCCAAAGACGAATCTATAGATAGTGATTTTGTTAGATTTAATACTATTATTACTAGTCTTAAAGCTCTTGATGAATGTTATTCTAGTAAGAACTGCGTAAGGAAGTTTCTTAGGGCTCTACATCCTAAATGGAGGGCAAAGGTCATGGAAATTAAAGAGTCAAAAGACTTAGCATCACTATCTCTTGATGAGCTCATTGGAAACCTCAAGGTCCATGAGATAATCATCAAGAAAGATTCCGAAATAGTCAAAGCAAAAGTTGAAAGGAAATCTATTGCTTTAAAGGCTAAGAAAGAATCTAGTGATGAAGAGTGCTCAATGATGTTGAGTTTTATACACTATAAAATATACGATATATTACCACAAGAGCAATTAAGAAAATTCCCTAAGGAAAATTCACTCTAAAAGATATATATATATATAATATAATACGTATATTTAACTAGGAAGTATGATCACCAGGGTCGTTTCCCCAACGACTTGTGAAATTAAAACCTCGAAAGTTGTTCGGACAATGATTTGAATAGGGAACAAAGTTTGATTTGTTTAACTACTAAAAAGATTAAAATAAACAAGTACTAACAATTAAGCATAAAGATAATTAATGGAAACTCAAAATTTAACTAAAAACGCGAAACGGAACACTAAAACTAAGGCCAAAATCCTAAATTTTACAAAATTAAACCTAATTTTTATTTTTCTTTTAAAATGTATTCTAATTGACTAAAAACGAAGTTTAAAAAACTGGGAACGAAAACGGGAGGTTAAAACGGTGTTAAAAATTGATAAACGTGAGAACGGGAACAAAACCCGTTCTTTAAAAAGTGAATTTTAGACCCTACGAAAGTAAAATAAATTTTCCTACAAACTTTAAGATAAAAGAAAATTTTATAAAAAAGATTTTTATTTTTCGGATTATTTTTCTTTTTTTTATGATTTTTTAAAATTTTTAAAGAAAATAAAAGATTAAAATACTAAACTTATCGGAAAAATTCTAAAAAAGTTACAGAAATTAGCTTAAATTATTAGGATCCTAGGAAAAATAAGCTCAAAGTCGTAACTTAACAAATAAGCCCTGAAATAAGCTAGACAGCTTATTTGGCTTAAATAGCCAAAATAAGTATAAGAGTTAAATGGAAGGAGAAGTAGACGGATGAGCTATTGTAGCAAAGTGTTAAGGCGTTGGGTTTATAAGAGTGAGGTCGTGGGTTCGAGGTTGGCAGACACCCCTTTTTGCTATTTTTTATTTTTTTTAAAATTTAAAAAAAACAAAAGCTAAAAACTAAAGATTATAAGTTTTTAAACAACTTTAATAAAGACAATACTAGCTTAAACTCAAAATTAAGCTTAAAAGAGCTTTTGAAGATCTGATTTCAGAAAGTGAGCTTTTGAGCTCACTTTTGCTTGATTTAACTAAAAGCTTTGCACAAGCTTAAATATAAGCTTACATTTTAAAACAAAAGCCTGTTTGTTTCCTTTGAAGCTTATTGATGAGCTTAACTATCTAATACGCCTTAACTCTAACTAAAAAACACTAAAAAACCAACATACCATTGAGGATCAAAACAGCTAATTCATAACAAACTCAAAAAAGCTTAAAATTAAGAAAAAACTCAAATTCTTAATAAGCTAAAACTTAAGCTGAGCTTAAGTATTCTAATTATCCTGTTATATATATAAAAGTCAATAAAGAAAATCAGTGATACTCAATTAAAAATTCTAAGATTAGAATGCTTATATTTTTTTTCTAACTATTGTTTTTGAAAAATTTTGTGGCTTCTTATGACTTTTTTTAAAACTAAACTTGGCCACATAAGGGAAATGAACTATAAAATGGAAACTAAAGCTTAATCTATCTAAAGCTATATCTAAACCTAAAGCAAACTGAATTTTAAAACCTAAATCTTAAAATTACTAGCTGAAATGAATCTAAGAGTGACAGCAGTGGTAACTTGTTACCATTGCTAGTGCAAATGACACAAGGCAAATTCACAATTGTGCAGGTATCCTAGAGGGGTAACCCGCACTTAGCCACCCTACTTGAGTAAGGCTAAACACAAATCAAGCACAAACCAAGCCTAAAGTAGCTTGGTTCAAATTTTCACAAGTGAAATTACTAGGAAAAATTCCCCTGGTGCTGAGACAAGGAAATTAAGCTCTAACTTTTTGAAATTTGTAATCTAACTTTTAAAAACAACTTTTCTTCTGATTTTGCATGATAATTAAACTATCTCGAAAGCTTTTATCAATTGCCTTTGACTTTTGGTGGTCAAACAAGCTTAAACCAAACACTCCTTAAGGAATTGTCATATTTCATTTGAGCTTATGATTTTGAAAACTAATTAACAAGACTTAAGTACCAGATGAAATCTAAAAGAACCAGGCATCAAATACTTTCCTAGCAGTGATGTTGGCACTATGATGGCCCCCGGTGGGTCCTTCATGACAAGCCTTGAGGATTTCAAGAGCTTCTTGGCCAAATACACACCTTCGGATGATTTGATCCGCACATATACGAAACAGATATTCAAATACACTTAATAAGCATGATAACACACAAATAAGCACTGATAAGCAATTAATAAGCAACAATAAGCAATTATGAAACTAGAAATTTAATACAAGAATGGAAATGAAAAACTTACAATAGCCTTAGCTTAACAAAGGCAATATTAAGCTCAAATGAGCATCAACAGCTCTAGCTTATCCTTATGGATAAGCTAGTAAAGTCCTTGGAAGCTCATCCATGGCTAGCTTCCCTTCCATTAGCTTAAAAGTCCAATAATCCAAGGTAATTAGTCTGATTTATTAGTTTAAGTAGATTAAGTGAACAAATAGCTCAATCACAAGCTTATAGACTTGTGAGAGCTTGTATTAGCTTATTGGAGTGGCTTGTGAAACAGTAGCAAACATTTGAGCTTATGAGAGCTTATGAGTTAAAACATATGATTAAAACTAAACTGATGATTTCATTAACTTTCAAAACAGATTACAAAGCTTGAATAAAAGAAATTACAATTACTTTTAAAAGGAAAATTACATTTAAAAAAAACTAAGCTCAATTCTACTACTACTCTAAAACGGGAAAAAGAAGATGATATGTGTGTGAGGAGTGTGGGTATTTATAGCATCCAGCTGAAGCTTCTAGGAGCTAGAGGTTGTTAGACGCTCCTCTCATCTCTGCCATTCAGACATGCCAATCATTTGATCATTATTGTCATCCCTTGGATCACAAATGAACTCACACGGATTGCCAGCGTGGCAATCCGTTGTGAAGCTCTTGTGCTTTCATTGTGAGTGACTCCAATGCAAATCCCAACTTTTTGTGCTTTCTTCATTTGCCACCGTGTCATTCCTTTGTAGGAATAGACCAATGAGGTGAGCTTGTGACGTCTAACTCTGCCCATGTGTACTTGAGTACTTGAATTACCTTCTTTAACCCTCAATTTAGCTTTGCCCTTTGTTTTGACCCTTTGGTGAATTGGGGGAGACAATGAACAGTAAAACTGTTCTTGGCGCCCTTTTTAACTGAAAACGAGTAAAATAGATTTAAACTTTGGGGTATTGGCAAAAATAGTCCTTGTCTTTGTGAAGGTGAAAGTAATACACATCCAAGTGTATAACAACTTTTCAAAATTGGCATCTTGGGTCCCTGGACTTATTTATTAAGGGATATGGGTTGGATATTGGGCTTTGGATCCGGGTGAGGTTTTTAGGGATAATGGGCCCATTTAGACTTCAAGGACCATTTGTGTAAATTTCTGAAACTTTAAGGGACTAGATTTGTAACTTTGGATTTTTGTCTTCTAGTGTTGACTTTGACTGTTTGACTTGAGTTGACCAAGGTTTGACCATTGGTTGACTTTTTGACTTTGGCTTTTTAATTCCCGGCTTCTTTTGTGCTCTTCCGTTCCTCGTGTTCGTGTTTGCCCGTTTTTGACGGCTTTCTTGTGATTTTTGTCGTATCCGTACCTGCATACACACAAACACAAAACAAGCATATTTTTGCCATTTTAAGTGTGTTTTTGGTCATTTAGGGTTAATTTTGGTATAAACGGATATGTGTATTTCACACATATCAAAATTCCCCAAACTAAACGATTGCGTGTCCTCACGCAATATTACATGCCTTATAACCAAATACCTCGAAACTTCCCCAAACTAAACCTTTGAAAAGTAGCAAAGATTTTTGTTGAGAGAGCTAAGAGATCACAAGTTATAAAACACCCGATTTCCCATTTTCAAAACTTTTTCTCTTTTTATGATTTTTCTTAATAATTAATTACCTAACTACAACTTATTCTTGTGTGACATAATGTACTGTTTTCATTACCTTTATGGCAACTTTTAGGATCATAGAACAAAAAGCACTTGAAAAGTGTCTTAAAAGATAAATTCGTCATCCCCGATTTTTCACTTTTCCCATACTAAGCTTAAAAATAAGATCACCGTTAAGTACTCCCCAAACTAAACGATTGCGTGTCCTCACGCAATATTACAGCCTTATAACCAAATACCTCAAAACTTCCCCAAACTAAACCTTTGAAAAGTAGCAAAGATTTTTGTTGAGAGAGCTAAGATATCACAATTTATAAAAACACCCGATTTCCATTTTTAAAGATTTTTTCTATTATGATTTTTCTTGATAGACTATCTAACTTCAACTTATTCTTGTGTGACATAATGTATTATTTTCATTACCTTTAGGTAACTTTTAGGATCATAGAACAAAAAGCACAATTAAGTGTCTAAAAGATAACTTCATCATTCCTGACTTTTCACTTTTCCCATACTAAGCATAAAAAATAAGATCACCGTAAGTACGTCTAAGATGCTAAGACCTGCTTATAATTACTACTTGTGATTTTCACTCCTCTGACAATAAAATCATATAATTAAGTGTGGTGCTCAAATTAATTTAAACCATTAAATCCACATATTTAGATAGTTGAAATCCGACTAAGCTTTACACATGGGCTTTTTGGGCTATATGTATAACACTTAGTAAGCACACAACTCAAAGCAAACAAAACTCCTTAGCTCAGACAACGTTGGTTCACTTGTCCCATAAATGACTTCTTCTCTAACATCCCACCATCATCGCGGGTAAGTGCTAAGGCATTTGTCACCCTCATCCGGAGAATTAATAATCGAGACGCAATGAACTTCTGAAAAAAGCTTTGGCAAACCCTTTGCAAATTTTGGTTCAAAGAATACCTGGTTTTTAGAGAATGAAACTTTACTATTTATATTCTACTTTGCAATATTAATTATTACCATTTACAATATTAGGCTGAGGAACCAGTATCACTTTTCTTTTTGAGCGACGACACATCGGCCACGCCTCCAAAAGAAACAAGAGCCGTGTATTATTTCGATACCCAACCTTAAATATACATCCTCACCCTTTCTTTCGATGTCATCATCGGGAGCGAACGACAAATGCTCATGTACTATATTGCGATGCAGATTCGTATATTAATTATTAACATAGGAATTATAACTAGGCATCCTTTTATTCATCACTATTTTTTTTAATATGAATTTAATTCATCACATTATTTTTGTAAATTAGAAAATTTCATTTAGAAAATAAAGTATAAACTTGCACTAAAATACTTATTTTACAAAATGATGTTTAACTTCATCTTCGATAAAGTCTATTTTCCTCTGAAAAAGTTGATTAGACTTTTAAGAGTAAAACTCTATATTTGTAAAAATTAAAAGACACGTATAATTAATCATTTTAAGTAAGAAAAAAAAAAACCTTCGTGAAGAAAAACCACAAGTTATTTTTATAAGCCTTTAAGTTTTCCAAATAAACTTTGTTTAGCATCCTAATTCGTAATCAACACTATCATTTCTTATTCTTTGCAAAAGAAATTCGCAAATACTTAGCCTATATAAAATCCAACTCGGCATATTTAAAATCTACTTGAGATTAGCACAAGTCTTCATTTACTAAGATTTCCCCCCCCCCCCCCCCCCCCCCCCCCCCCCCCCCCCCCCCCCCCAAGTCTAGCAAGTTTAAAATTCTACATGAGACAAGCAACAAACCTATCATCATTATTGTTAAGGAAGAAAGCTCAGAACTCTACACGTTCGAACGTGTCAAAAAATTACTTCTTATTCCTCAGCAACGGAGAAACCTACATTCGTGTCTTAAACACTTATTTTTATTTATTTTTCATTTTTTTCTACTAAAAAAAACTTAAAAATTTAAAATTTTTGCTATTTTGTGGGAAAACGGGTACGTGAGAACAAAACAATAAACATACATCACATCAAATCGATAGATTCCTCCCCAAACTAAAATGAAACATAGTCCCTTAATGTTTAATTCTCGGGTTTCTACGTAAATCTAAGCCGTTTATTAATTATGCAAAGATAGACGTTAATCGATAAGATGAAAGGATATCGGATCTCCCCAAACTAATTTCAAACAAAGGATAGGAAGCTCGAGTGAAACGGGACACAACACCGAACACGAGATGCTTCAAAAATCGTTGGTTCAATCCTACAAAAATCACAACAAACAACAAACGACGAAAACCGGAAGAGTACAAGCCTCTTCACATCATAACACATTTGTTAGAAAATAGAAAGAAAATAGAAAAGGATAAGCATGGGGTGAACTCCCACGAAGCGGCTTGTTTTTTGTTCACGAGTCCGCGAGCTCGACTCGATATCCCTGAATTCATACGTCCTTAGGGAAAGTTATTGAAAAAAAAAAAAAAAAAAATTTTGAAAAAAAAAAAATATGTTTTCAAAAAAAAAAAAAAAAATAATTTAAATTATGCAAAGATAAACGTGAATCGATAAGATGAAAGGATATCGGATTTCCCCAAACTAATTACAAACAAAGGATAGGAAGCTCGAGTGATTCGGGACACAACACCGAATACGAGAGGCTTCAAAAATTGTTGGGTTCATCCTGCAAATAATCACAAGTACAAACAACAAACACGCAGAACGGAAAAGTACAAGCCTCCTCACAACACAACACACTATAGAAAATAGAAAGAAGAAAGAAATGGATAAGCATGGGGTGAACTCCCACGAAGCGGCTTGTTTTTGGTTACCGAGTCGCAAGCTCGACTCGATCCCTGCATTTAATTGTCCTTAGGGAAAGTTTGGAGATCCAGAATAACCAATGGTGGTGTATCCCCTCCATAGTAATGTTTGAGGCGGTGGCAGTTGACTTTGAAATTTGAACCATCGGGGTGAGATAATTTGGCAGTGCCATACGGAAAAACTTCGGTAATTGTGAAAGGACCGGACCATCGGGACTTGAGCTTTCCAAAAAAAATCTTTAATCGGGAGTTGAAAAGTAAGACTTGATCACCAACATTGAAGATTCGATTATTGATCTTTGAGTCGTGAAGTTTCTTCATCTTCTCCTTGTAGATTAATGAATTCTCATAAGCTTGATCTCTTAGCTCGTTAAGTTCGTTAAGTTAGAGCTTTCGATGATCACCCGCGGTTTTGAGATCGAAATTGGCATGCTTAAGAGCCCAATATGCCTTGTGTTCTAATTCAACTGGTAAATGACATGATTTTCCATAAGCTAACTTGTAGGGCGTGCATCCGATTGGAGTCTTGTAAGCGGTTCGAAATGCCCATAACGCATCATCTAATTTGTCGGACCACGAGGCACCGGTTTCTCTTACCGTCCTTTCTAAGATTCTTTTAAGTCCACGATTCGTTACCTCGACTTGACCACTAGTTTGAGGGTGGTAAGCGGTAGAAAGACGATGTGTGACACCATATTTAGACATAACTCTATCAAATTTGTCGTTACAGAAATGGGTTCCACGATCGCTTATGATAGCTCTCGGTGCACCGAATCGAGAGAAAAGGGATTTCAAAAATTTGACAACTACTCTAGCATCGTTGGTGGGGAGCGCCTTGGCTTTAACCCATTTGGAAAGATAATCGACGGCTACGAGGATATATTTGTTTCCTCTAGATGATGGAAAAGGTCCCATAAAATCTATGCCCCATACATCAAAAATTTCACAAACTTGGATCGCATTTTGAGGCACTCATCTCGATGTGAAATTTTGCCTTGTCTTTGACATGCATCACAAGATTTGATCAATTCATAAGCATCTTTGTAAATCGTAGGCCAAAAGAAACTGGCATGAAATACTTTCTGTTCGGTTATATTGGCACTATGATGACCCCCGGTGGATCCTTCATGACAAGCTTTGAGGATTTCAAGAGCTTCTTGGCCAGATACACACCTACGGATGATTTGATCCGCACATATTCAAAAGTGATAGGGATCATCCCAAAAGTAATGCTTTACATCTTTGAAAAACTTTTTCTTTTGTTGAGTTGACATTCCTTTGATTAGAAAATTCCTCGCGTGGTAATTTGCTATATCGGCAAACCACGGGGTACTTGGATGAGAAATCACCGCATTTAATGTTTCAAGAGGAAAGGTCTCATTAATCTCCATAGGATCAAAAACATTCTCATATGGGTTTTCAAGACGAGAGAGGTGATCGGTTGCGTAGTTTTCAGCACCTTTGGTATCAATCACATTGAAATCGAATTCTTGAAGAAGTAAAACCCATCTAAGCAATCTTGCTTTGGCGTCTTTCTTGTTGAAGAGGTATTTTAAAGCGAAGTGGTCCATGTAAACAACACTCTTATTCATGATAAGATATGATCAAAATTTCTCAAAAGCGTATACTACTGCAAGCATCTCTTTTTCCGTTGTTGTGTAATTTGTTTCTGCTTCGGTCATCGTTTTGCTCGTGTAATGAATCGGTCTAAAATGCTTCTCAATCCTTTGCCTTAGAACCGCACCTATTGCATAATCACTAGCATCGCACATGAGTTCAAAAGGTTGGTCCCAATTTGGAGCAATGAGAATTGGAGCTTCGGTTAATTTCTTTTTCAAAGTCTGAAAGGCTTGAATGCAATCTTCCAAAAAGATAAAAGGGGTGTTTTTCTCAAGAAGGTGGGTCATGGGTCGAGAGATCTTTGAAAAGTCTTTGATGAATCTACGATAAAAACCAGCATGCCCAAGAAAACTTCGAATTCCCTTAACAGTTGTTGGGTGAGGTAGCTTAGAAATCACATCGATCTTGGCTTTGTCAACTTCAATTCCTTTCTTCGAGATCTTATGTCCTAATACGATACCTTCTTTAACCATGAAATGGCTTTTTTCCCAATTTAGAGCTAAGTTAGTGTCTTCACACCGTTTAAGCATCTTACTAATTGGTAGAGCCACATAGAAAAAGAATTTCCAAAAACTAAGAAATCATCCATGAAGACTTCCATTGCCTTTTCATCATGTCATGGAAAATTGCCCTCATAACACCTTTGTGAAACGTGCTCCTGGGGTTTGCATTGCATAAAACAAAAGGCATGCGACGATAAGCAAACGTTCCGTATGGGCAAGTGAATGTGGTCTTTTCTTGGTCATTTGGATCTATTGGAATTTAGAAATAACTCGAGAAATCGTCTAGGAAACAATAATACTCATTTCCTGCGAGTCTCTCAAGCATTTGATCCATGAACGGCAAAGGAAAAATGGTCTTTATTCCTTGTAGCTTTCGTTCAACTGTGATGATCCTATACATACTCTCCATCCTGTTACAAGTCTTGTCGGCACTAATTCGTTATCATCATTGGTTACTACGGGTCATCCACCTTTCCTTTGTACACATGTAGCTGGCTTACCCAGGACTATACGAGATTGGTAGATCATCCAGCGTCAAGAATTTTTCAACCTCTTTTTTTAATGACATCATGGATCTTTAGATTAACCCTTCTCTGATGTTGGACCGCTGGTTCATAATCGTCTTCCATTAAAATTTTATGAGAACAAAATTTTGGGTTTATACCCTTTATGTCAGAGAGCTCCAAGCAATGGCTTAGCTTTCGGATTGTAAAGAACCTTATGATAGCGGTCTATCTCATCATCACTCAAATCTTTGGCAATTATGACAGGCAACTTGTTGTTATCTGCTAAAAATGCGTATTCGAGATGAGGTGGTAAGTCCTTAAGTTCAACCTCGGGAGGTTCATCGATTGAAGATTCGGCAGATTTACAAACTTTAAGCTCTTTCCTGATTTCTGGTAAGTAATTTCCTTGATTCAGTGACGGCGAAGGATCACTATTGAGAAGAGATTCGAGAAGGAGAATGTCCCCCTTCCAGGGTCATAATAACTTCATCAACTTCCGTGAAGTTGGATTCGCTAGAGCAAGAAAAGTATCAGCTTCTTCCAAAAGTAGAAAATCACTATCCCCGAAAGGAGTGAGAGTCAGAGAAGAATTTGAAACAATCAGATCGTATCCGGGAGAAGGATTGCCATATGCAATTTCGTCAGAAAATCCTAAAACTTCTTGTGAGTATTCTTCACACGTAACATCAATAAGATCAACTTTCTTCAACGATTCGAGATTGTTGTATGAAATAAAAGGCGTATCACCACATTTAAGGGTTAAAGATTGATCATCGTTTCTAAGCGTTATCTCTCCTTCATATACATCAATTAAAGCATGAGCCGTCCTAAGGAAAGGTCTACCGAGTATCAACGGTACTCGAGGATCGGCTATGAAATCAAGAACAACAAAATCGGCCGGAAAGTAGAACTTTCCTACCTTGACAAAAACATTCTCGGCTACACCGGTTGGTTTGGAAATTGTTCGGTCGGCTAATTCTAACACCATTTTAGTATCATTTAAGGGCCCGGGCGTCCAAGCTATTATTGTCAAATGGAAAGAGGCATGAGATTTATGCTAGCACCTAAATCGGCTAGGGCTAAGCAATTATCAAACTCCGAAAAATCACATGGGATAAGAAATCGACCGGGGTCACCTAGCTTCTCCGAAAGCTTTTTGAGGACAACCGCACTACAATTTTCATTCAAAGGTGTCTTGGTTAACTCGATTAACTTGTCTTTGTTATTAAGCATCTTTTTGAACATCGGAGCAAACTTTGGCATATGAATGAGAGCATCCGTGAAACTTAGCTCAAAGTGAAGATTACGGAAAATTTCCATAAACTTGGAAGCTAGGATATCATCCTTTTCACGGATTTTCTCTTTTGCAAGTCTTGAAGGGTAAGGCAAACTAGTCTTGGTCTTTTGAGTAACGAGAGGCTCATTGATTGGTTCTTTGTCTTGGTTTTGATCTTGGACCAAAGGAGGTTGGATGTCTTCGGTGCTAGGTAGCTCCGTATCCTTTGTCACCTCGAGTTCCTTTTCTACCACCGGCGGTTGGATTGGAGGTCCATCATATGAGGCACCACTTCGTGTGGTAATAGCCTTGGCTTTATTCCTAGGGTTTGGAATGGTATTGCTTGGTAACGAACTTGAACTTGAAGCTTGGTTGGTATGATAGTTTTGCATAAAACTTAGCTATTAGCCTCAATTTATTGAGTCGAACAAGGAAGTTCGGTCACTCTACGATGGAGCTTCGGTCTTTAATTATTTAATGTTGTAATAGTATAATATCGGGAATCGGGCTTGATAGTTAATCTAATATTGTATATGTTTCGGGTTTAATCCCAAGCAAAACCCGAGCCCGGGTCCTAGTTTAAATATCCCGCGCGTCATTTAACGCGACGGGGTATATATACTTTTTCTTCTTTAGAAAAAGTTAGTTGTTCATTTATAAATCTTTTCCTTTTCCAAAAACTCTCTTCTTTTCTCTCTCTAAACAACTCACCTCCTTTCTCTTTTCTAGTTCTTGATTCGTGTATGATATATATGAAGTGAAGTGTTACGGGATCCTACAATTGGCATCAGAGCAAAGGGTGGATTCGTGATTGATTCGTGTGGCTAAACTAGCTCAAATTCGTGGCTTATTTTGTGGAAAAATACCCACGGCTCAAATTTTTTTTGGGTCTAATGGGTTGTTATTCTTGATCTTCACTTGTTCTACACATAAAAAGGTAAGAGTGCTTCAAATTTCGTGTGTAAACAAGACTCATATCGAGATTTATAAGCAAACAAAGTTTCAAAATATCTCATAATATCTTTTCTCTTTTCTCTCTCAATTCTCTCTCTAGTTTCTCTCTCTAGAACAACTCTCTCTTTTCGTGATCGATTGTATGAAGTGAAGTGTTAACGGGATCCTACAATTGGCATCAGAGCTATGTGTGGATTCGTGGTTGATTCGTGTGGTTCAACAAGATCAAATTCGTGGTCAAAAAGAAGTCAATAAAAAAAATCAAACCCGAATTTTTGTGCTTAGATGTGTGAATGTTTATGTTATTAAGCAAGATCTAGGCATAAGGTAGCTAATTGTGCAAGAGAAATCAAGTTAAGAGGTCAAAAAGGGTGATTATTGGGCGATTTTTGGTGGAAAAAGTCGTATTTTTCGTCGTTGCGTTTTGACTCTCTGGCAAAATTCATGTTGCGTTTTGATTTTTTTTTCTTGTTGCGTTTTGACTTTCTTCTTGTTGCGTTTTGATTTTCTTCTTGTTGCGTTTTGATTTTTTTATTAAACAGGTTCAAAACGCAATCATTGCGTTTTGACCAAATCTCAACCACTGCGTTTTGATAAAGTTCATTGCGTTTTGATTCAAAAGTCACTGCGTTTTGGTTAAAGATAGCACTGCGTTTTGTCTAGAAATCTTGTGTGAAGAAAAGGGTTTCAGTAAAACAGCCATAACTTTTGATCCGTAAGTCCGTTTCAGGCCCGTGACCTCTTAAATCGAAGAGAAAAACGAGACGAAAGCTGTTGTAACCACCCTTTAGCTGGTTAAGGATTTGTCGAGGCCTAAAACCCTCGTTTACTATGATTTATTGACATTTTTCAGTTTTTTGGAATTTGTGTTACACTTGTTTTTGTTCTAGCTCACGGCCCATCTGTATTTTTAGGCCCGTTTCAGTTTGGTGAGCCTATTTAAACAACGCTTTTGCAACCCCCATATCGTCACACATTGCAGGGCGCTTGTTTTCGCTACCCAACTTGTCCACCTTTCGTGTCTCCTTGACCATTTCTCTGCGTTCTCCCTGACCCATTTCCCCTTGCCGTCTTTTCGCTTAATCTGTACATTGATTCCAGGTTTTGATACCCCCCACTAATTCTCAACCACTGCACATTTTGTTTGATAAGTTTCTATTGACAGTCTTTGATTTTCAAACTAAGTCACATGCCGTTTTTTTTTTGGTTAAAGAAGCATTGCATTTTGTCATAGCAACTTCAAGAAATCTTCGTGTGATGAAAATGGTTTCAGTTAAAACAGCCAATAAACTTTTGATCCGTTAAGTCCCCTACCGTTTCTTAGGGCTCGTGATATCTCCCTCTCATAATCGAACGTCGAAAACTAGAGGAGAGAAAAACGAGTACGGATCACGTTGTTTGTAATCCAACCACTTTCCCAGCTCTGTATCTCCTCTATGCTATCTTCACACCTTCGCCACTCGCCCCTCGTGCCGGTTTTAAGGAATTTTGCGAGTAGGCCCCAAAAAACACTCGTTTTTTTACTATGACTTTATTGACACTTTTTTCAGTTTTTGGGGAATTTTACGTGTTAGACTTTCTTGTTTTTGTTCTAGCTCACGGCCCATCTGTTATTTTTAGGCCCGCTTTTTAGTTGGTGTGTGAGCCTATTTAAACAAACAGCTTCTTTAACCCTTAGCCAGAAAATTATATTGTTTTTAGACAATTCAAATAATTGGCCGCTGGCTGATTTTCGAATCAAATCATCACGCGTTTTCTATTGATTTTGTAAAATCCCGGTTAATTCTTTTATCGGTTTTAAATCATAGACTGTGTAAAATCCTGTGAAAGTGATCTGCTCTCTACAAGACCACAACTTCCAATCACTCATATACACTTAGATCTAACAAAAATCTGTCACACTTCATATTTGATAACTCTATTCATTCATAATTGTATACTCCAGTTAACACATCCATCACAGAAATTCCAGTGAAAATTTCAGTTGTCACGCGGGGTAATACGATGAGCTAGTCAAAAAGAGTCTGTTAACTAGGTCACAATTTGAAGGTCAAAAACCAAAGTGAAAAGTAAGGTTATTCGGTATTTAAAGGTTAAGGAAGGAAAAACATTACTACGATGATTGAAATGGAATAAAAAAATAAAGTTTTTTAATGGAAAATTCTTTATAAACGCAATCAGTACAATTCAGACCATTTCAAATGTTAGCACCCTATTGCGCAAAGTATAAGGTTAGATCAACCTTTGCTAATCCAAGTACCTCTAATGAGAGCTCTAATCTTGAAAAGCTCGTTTGTATGAGATCCCATATGATACTTCTGATCGTGCATTACAGAATTTGCTCCCAATGGGGAAGAGACAATGGACTCTATTGAAAAGGAGGAGTTAGATCAAAATCGGATAAAGAACAAAGTGAATCCATATGATTACACATATCAAAACCAGTTTTATGAAACTTTCAAATCCACCATCCAAAACTATCTTGATCAGTTAGGAACGCGCTTCTAAGATGTTAGGAAGACAATGTGGAGAGAAAAACGTTTTTATTAGGTCAAAGCCAAAAACATTGCTATAAAACGTTTTGCCTTTCTACCCATTTCTAAATCCATTTAGTAAAATGTAGACAACTTTTATAACGAAATGACAAACAACTTCAATCATTTTAGAACAATTTGTCAACAAACTTGGTCTAATCATACTAGTAGTGCATTTCCTAACCCAACTGCTAAGACTATGGAAGTTTTGATCAAAACCTTATTAATGCCTCTTTCAAACAAAAAACTTATAACTGGACAGTCATTCGTTTTGTTCATGAACTAAAAAAAGGAAAAGGAATTGACGAATTGGAGTACGTTTAATCCTTGAAAGGGAGATTGACGAAAACTCTTGAATCAGAAAATGCTGATTTTTTTCAAAACATATATGATTCAACTTCTCGAAGAGTGTGTGTCTAAAGTTGTTACATGTTCGTTATTTGCATTTCTAGTATGATTTAAATGCTATTACTGAATTAACAATGCTGTATCTTCATAAAGTCAAAGAATGTGAATGTCTTGCACAAAAAGCTTTCGAAAAACAAACTGAAATATGTTTTAACAAAGAAGTTATATAAGCTTTTGAAGAGTTTTTGCCTAAACTTGAAAAACACTCATATTTTTCTCTTTGGGGGAACTTTCTTTAAACATTGTAAAGAAAAATGAAAAACAACACAGTTTGCAAGAAAAGGCTTAAAATGTTTTTCGAAAAGACGTGAACAATATCATGAAATACAAGATTTGAAAGCTTTCAAATGCCAAGGATAAGAACATGGTGAAAATGAGTTATAAAGAAAATCATTCTGCGTAACAAAAGGAAAGTCTTGTTGGAAAAACTCAGGTTTGATAATACTATCTGTTGTTCGAAAACCAATGCTCAACGGATTTTCCAAAACCATCAGTTCTTAGAAAACCGACTCCTTTTTCTAATTAATCTCCTCGACAATGTGAAGTTTTCAACCGAATAAGTCGTTAATATAAAACTAATGCGTCAGATGGTTTGTTTAAACCAGTCACTCAACAGAATTTGCCTCAGAAAAGAAACCAAGCGGTTCGAAACACAAATGTGCTTAAACCAGGAATGTTTAGAATTGCTGTAACTCCTCGACCCGAAAGGGTAGAAGTATTACAAATATGGTGTGACATCAAAAGCATACATAATCATAACACAAGCATAAACAGCGGAAGTCTTAGATAAATAACCAAAGGATAATAAGTCAACACGACTTAAGGTACATAAGTTCTCAAAGGATAAACATATCCAAACGAAATAACAAATGTCTTGAAAAGAAACAATTCATATATCAAAACTAAGATCTCTAGGGTAAGTCCACACTCAGCACTCATAACCCGAAAGCAACCCCAGCTCCTAGCTTAGATACCTGCCGCAGGAAAAGAAAGTGCGGCTGAGCTTACAAAGCCCAGTGAACAGATATATATAATCGAATGCAAAAGATAACGGAAATCAAAGGATACGATACAAGGTATAAAGGATATCACAATACATGATCAAAGGGATACAAATATATGGTAAGACAAATCAGAAGATCAAATCATAGTGTAAGGTAAGATGAATCAGAAGGTCGAATCAATTTAAGTTAAGTTCGATCACCAAGCCCAAACAAATCATATCATAGTAACCATGGAGTCATGAGCTCCAAAGTTTTGTGAAAGACGTGGATTGCACCCAATCATCAGTCACCCATATTATCCAAATTTATTAATGTCATAATTCATCGATACAAAACAAATCTAGGATGCATCCATACGCCCCTTAAACAAAATAATAATCTTCATATAGTGCACCATATAATATTCAAATGGCGGGACGGTGTGAAGAAATCACTCACCCACACATGAGTCATGCCAAGTGCATCAATGACACGGCCAATGTTACCTTCATGGCTAGGAAAACAAATAGTTGGCTTGGTTCTTCAAATGAAGGGTTTTCATGAGCAAAGTCATATCATAGTTCCATTTCAAAGGAAATCATAGTAAATGGTTCAATGCCAATGGTTTTTAAATATCAAAGGTTCAAATATCAAGGTTATCTTGCAATAGCAGGTTCAAATGGAACATAATGATAGATCATATAAGAGAACCAAAATAAAAGGCTTAGAGCAAATGTAGCAAATCACATAAGAAATCAAAGATAGAGAGGAATATGTCATGAGAAACCTTAACGATAAGGTCAGAATATTTGTACCTTATTCCGAAGCAAAGCAAAAATCAAAGAGAAACACCACAGGAATATCAAAATCACTCCCTCTTGACCAAACCTAAAGAAATGATGAATTCGGATTACAACCATTTCATTAAGTTATACTTTCCATTTTTTTTTAGAAACTTTCCATTTTTTAGTAAAACTTTCCATTTTTAGTAAACTTTCCATTTTTTAGTAACTTTCCTAATTTGTTAGAAAACGTTCCATTTTTATAAACTTTTCATTTTTAGAACTTTCCGGTTAATTAGTATATTCATCATTGGGATTTCGATTAAGTATTTTTTTTAAATAGGTTCGGGGACGTAATAGTGCCAAACCTTACAAGCTTAGGTGTTAAATATGACAACTTTCCATTATTTTAAGGTTTTATATGCAAAATCAACAAATTTCAAGGTTAAAAGTGTAAATTATCAAAGTTTCGCACATTTTTATTCAGATTTATACCTTCTCCATTTTATGTATTTATAAGTTAAACCCTTAATTTTACATATTTACATATTAGTCCTTTTGGTTTAGTAATTACTTAATACTTTATCATTAATTATTCCATAATTACAAAAACAAGCCCTTTATAGATGCAAATATAACAAAAATCATACTTTATACTAATAAATACTAACAAACCTTCCACTTTTAGAATTTTTATTAATTTTCAGTCCCTCTATTTTAATTAATTATATTTCCTAAGTACTTAATATATGTAATTAACCCATTTTAAATCCCAATATAGATCAAAATGACATTTTATACCCCCAACTTATTTTATACAGAATATACTAAATATAATAACATGTTTAAAATAGACCCCATAGTTTCAGAAGTTACATAACAAGTCCTTATACTCTTTATATCACAATCGGCTAACAATTAATCAATTAAATCCACAAAACCCTAATTTGATTTTTCCAAACCACAAACACAATTATTTCCCAATCATTGGCATTAAATACTCTTGGAAAAATTATCAAAACCCAAACCCTAATTTTATTTCTTTCCTTTTTCCTTTAATTCAAAATCGGCAAATAATGATAAATCCCCAATAATTATTCGAATCCTTCCTAAATTTTTCCAACAATTTATCTGAATTATATGTGATATGAAAAACCTTATAAACATATAAAATCAATTGTACAAATATTATTTGTGCCGATTTCATAATTAGCTAAAAATTAGGGTTTCGAACATGTTTTAATTTATAAAATCAAAATAACATGCATGATAATTTTTCTCATGCATAGAACGAATTAATATGATGAAAATTGAGATACAAAAATACCTTTGATGATTCTTGATGATTTAATGAATTTATGCTATTCGGTTGCTTATTCGAACCCAAAACAATCACCAAAATCGAACCAAGCACTCTACAATCTTCCCACTATTTTTCCCACGATCCTTGACCTTCAAAACACCCTATAAAATTCGTGCAAGCCTTGGAAAAATTCGAATGCCGCCTCTTTTAGATTTTAGGGTTTTCGGGATTTTTGGTTTTAAGGAATTAACAAATGAAAATTGTATAAAAGATATACCATGTGATTTGGCCGAGTTTAATGGGCTTTCAAAAGAGATATATCTGAATTTTAACTTTGCATAATTATTTTGGTTATTATCTTAATTTTATTCATTTAAATTGTATTATATAAATAATTAAATATACATAATTTCGGCTAATATATGTATATATAAATATTAATTATTTTTCTTGTATATCATAAGGTATTTTAAATCTTACATAAATTCCATAATTGTCATAAGTTGCATTTTTATAATTTCTAACATTTAAATGAATTTTATTTAAGCTTTTATGAAATTTTCTTGCATTAGGGGTATTTTGGTAATTTTACACTTGTTGAGATTTTTAGGTTTTACAACTTCTTCCCCTCTAAAAAAAAATTTCGTCCTCGAAAATTGAAATGAACCGGAATGAAAACGAAATGAGAACGAAACGAAAACATACCGAACTAGACAAAGAAATGAGGATAACTAGCTCGCATAGACTCTTCGGTCTCCCAGGTAGCCTCACGCTCTGGGTGATTCTTCCAAAGAATCTTCACAAAAGGAATAACTTTGTTTCTCATGACTCTCTCTTGCCGATCCAGAATGGATTCAGGTTCCTCGGACAAAGACATATCAGGCTGAATCTGATCAAAAGGATAAGATGCGACATGCAATGGATGATAATGGTATCCCCTCAAAAGAGATACATGAAAGACATCGTGAACGTGCGATAACTGCGGAGGAAGCGCCAGACGATACGAAACCTCTCCAATACGTTCCAAAATCTCAAACGGACCGATGAATCGAGGACTGAGCTTGCCCTTGATCCCAAAACGTTTAACTCCTCTGAATGGCGAAACCTTCAGAAATACACGATCTCCAACTTGAAACTCTAAGTCACGTCGATGCTTATCAGCATAACTCTTCTGTCGCGATCTAGCCTCTTTCAATTTCTCCTTAGCAACAGCCACTTTCTCATTAGTAATCTCGATGAGCTCCGGACCTTCAATCAAACGTTCACCTACTTCATCCCAGCAAATAGGTGCTCGACATTTTCTACCATACAAAAGCTCGAAAGGTGCTGCCTTGATGCTAGCATGCCAACTATTATTGTAGGCAAACTCCACCAAGCACAAATATTCATCCCACACCTACCTGTCCATACATCCAAAGCACCAAGCCCTCATCATATCCTTCCAAAGTCTGAATGAGGTCCCTCTCGACTGACCCTACGGTTTGAGATGAAATGATGTACTGAACTAAGACAAAAAGAGTTCCCCAAGCTTTATTGTAATCCTTCCAAAAAACGAGACCGAAAACTTCGGATCTCTGTCGACACAATACGAAGTCGGTGTACCCTGCAGTCTGACGATTTCCGTTGAAAAAAATCTCCGCCAACTTACTAATGACCATGTCTTCCGAATGGGTAAGAAATGAGCAAGACTTGGTTAGCGATCAACAACCCACTCCAAATCGCATCATGTTCCTTTTCTGAGTAGTAGCAAAACCAGTTGAACGAAATCCATGGAAATCCTCATCCCATTCCACATAGGAATCTCCAACGGCTGTAACAAACCACTAGCCCTCTGATGTTCAATTTTGACCTAACTGTCAAGTGTCATACGATTTTGGATACTAATGTAGCACATCATGCTTCATGTTCGTTCCAGCCAAAAGTATTGTTTCAAATCTTTGTACAATATCTTGGTTAAACCTGGATTTAATAGTAAAATGGAGAACTATGAGCTTCATATAACCTTCTCGCGAAGTGCTTGATCATTAGGAACACATAGCCTATCTTCAAACCACACAACACCGTCATCATCAACACTGAACTCAGTATGTTTACCGTCTTCAACATTCTGCACAATAGCCCACAACTCACCGTCGTCCCTTTGAGCTTCTTTGATCTGTAGCATGAGGTTAGACTCTATCATCATACTCGCCCAATAGCCACCAGAACCTCGTACACATAGCTCAACATCCAAACGCTATAAATCATGAAGGATTATGGAATCAAAACAAGCTATCATCCCAGATTTTTCGACTAATGGCGTCGGCAAAACCACATTAGCCATTACTTTCCGGATGGTACTGGATGTTAGTGTCATAATCTTTCAGAAGTTCCAACCATCTTCTCTGTCTCATGTTAAGTTCTCGCTGAGTAAAAATATATTTAAGACTCTTATGATCTGTAAATATATCACAAGCTTCACCATACAGATAGTGTCTCCAGATCTTCAATGCAAAAACCACGGCAGCTAACTCAAGATCATGGGTTAGATAATTTACTTCATAAGGTTTCAGTTGCCTTGAAGCGTAGGCGATCACCTTCCCATGTTGCATCAAAAAAACAAACCCAACCTTTTTCTTCGATGCCATCACTGTATAGTTTGAAAACTACCGGAACCCTGAATGGAAGAGTCAAAATCGGAGCAGACACAATCTCCGTTGTCAATTCCTCAAAACTTTCCTGACGCACATCCGTACCACACAAACTTCTCACCCTTTCTCAACATCTGGTAAGAGGTAAAGCTATCGGAGAAACCCCCAACAAAAACGTCGGTAATAGCCAGCAAGCCCCAGAAAACTTCTCACTTCCGTCACCGTAGTAGGTCTCAGCCATTTGGTGATAGCTTCAACCTTTGATGGATCCATAATGATGCCATCTGCAGATACAATATGACCAAGGAAAGCGACTTGCTGTAACCAGAACTCGCAACTTGGAGATCGAAAACTTCGCATCAAAACTTCTTCTGTCTAAGAATCTCCAACACAAAAAAACCTTAGATGTCGCTCATTGCTCTACTTCAGACTTGGAGTAAACGAGGAATGTCGTCGATGAAAACAATAACGAAGACTTATCAAGGTACTCGTGGAAAAATACCGGTTCCATCAAATCCATAAACACGGTAGAGCATTAGTCAACCGAAAGGCATAACCATGAACTCTAGTGGCCATAACGCTTACAAAAGCATCTTAGGAATACCTGACTCTATCATCACACGAAGCTGGTGATAACCAGATCGCAAATCAATCTTAGAAAAATATTTGGCCCCTTGCAGTTGGTCAAACAAATCGTCGATTCGCGAAGAGGATATCGGTTACGATCGTAATATGGGTTGAGTTTCGTGGTAACAATACACAAGCCATGGCTCCGATCTTTCATCTTAACAAATAAGACCGGTGCACCCCAAGGTGAAACACTGGGTCTAATAAAGCCAATCTCTCTTGATACGCAAAACCCTATCTCCTTCTTATTCATTCATTCTTCTTCTGTTCTTTCCTCGTAACTCCCTAATTTAGTACGCCAAATTCTTCTTTCTTTCTTCCCTATTACCTTCCTTTTCTCACCCTTCTTTTCTTCTTTTCTATTCCCTCCATCCCATATCAACATCTCCTGTATTGCTCCTTTAACTCTTTCAATCGAACATGTGCCATATCCATACGGAGCCTTTAAGATAGGTTCTGCAAACCGGAATTACTCAATGCCCACATTCCAATCTCTCTAGCCGGAGAAGTCCAGAAGTTTCATCGGGAAAAACATCACGAAATCACGAACAACAGAAAGATTTTCAGTATTAGACTCTCCAAAGAAGTGGTCCATAACAGAAGGCCAGAAAACCTTGACACCCCATCAGAAATCAAGAGGTACGTGCCTTCATACAGAGATTAGCTTAACGGACTTAGCATAACACCATGATAAACCAAATTCAGGTTGGCAACGATTACCCCAAAGAACACAGTCCTAGCATAGCAGTCAATGGTTGACTCGATGAGAAGCCAACCAATCATGCAAGAATCACATCAAAGTCGAACATATGGATAGGAAGTAAATTCGCAGGACGAATACGATCATTAAAACGTAGAGGGCAGTTAACATATTCATGGTCAATAAGCATATGGTTCTTCATTGGGGTTGAAATGATTACACGTTCAATTAATGGTGTAGGAGTCATATTAAGTTTCTTAGCAAAAGTGGTAGATATAATAGAATGTAATCATGGCCTCGAAGTTAGGAACATCGTCATCCGAGTTTCTACGGGTAGTCACCATCTGAACGATCGAGAAAACGATTAGCAAACGAAAACAAGATAGGTTACGGAAGAGAGTTACGCAGAAAGGAACTTAAGGTCTGACCTCAATCCTCACAGGCATAAGCCTATAGCACTAAGGTCATCAGACCCTCGTCTATGATTAACCTGGCAGCTCTGATACCATAAATTGTAACGCCCCGACCCAAAAGGGTAGAAGTATTACAAATATGGTGTGACATCAAAGGCATACATAATCATAACACAAGCATAAACAGCGGAAGTCTCAATAAATAACCAAAGGAAAATAAGTCAACATGACTTAAGGTACATAAGTTCTCAAAGACAACAGATCCAAACGAAATAACCGAAATAACGAAGGTCTCGAAAGTAACAAATCATATATAAAACTAAGATCTCTAGGGAAGCCCACACTCAGCACTCATATCCCGAAAGCAACCCCAGCTTCCTACTTAGAACCTGCCGTAGGAAAAGAAAGTGCGGCTGACTTAACAAAGCCCAGTGAACAGATAAAAAAATCCGAACGAAAAAAGATAACGGAAATCAAAGGAGAAATTAACGATATAAGGTTGCAAAGGATATCAAATGACATTATCAAAGGAATACAAGATATAAGTAAGACAAATCAAAGTCAATTCAGTGTAAGGTAAGATGAATCAGAAAGTCAAATCAAGTCCAATTACCAAGCCCAAACAAATCATATCATAGTAACCATGGAGTCATGAGCTCCCAAAATTTGTGAAAGACGTGGAATGCACCCAAACATCAGTCACCAAATATACATATATCATAATGTCATAATCCATCGAATACAAAACAAATCTAGGATGGCCTCCATACACCCCATAAAAAACCAAATAATAATCTTCATAATGCCATATAATATCAAATGGGGGACGTGGTGAGAAATCACTCACCCACACATGAGTCATGCCAAAGGTGCATCAATGACACGGCCATGTTACCTTCATGGCTAGGAAACAAATATTGGCTCGGGTCTCAAACTGAAGGGTTCAAAGCAAAGTCATATCAAAGTTCATTTCAAAGGGATCATAGCAAAGGTTCAATGCCAAAGGTTCAAATATCAAAGGTAGCATAGCAGGGTTCAAATAGAACATAATAACAGATCATATAAGAGAGCCAAGATAAAAGGCTCAGAGCAAATGAAGCAAATCACATAAGTAATCAAAGATAGAGAGGAATATGTCCCAGAGAAACTAACGATAAGTCAGAATATCTTACCTTAATCCGAAGCAAAGCAATAACCAAAGAAAACACCACAGGAATATCAAAATCACTCCCTCTTGACCGAACCTAAAGAAATGATGAATTCGAATTACAAACCATTCATTTAAGTTATACTTTCTATTTTTAGTAACTTTCCATTTTTAGTAACTTTCCAAAATTAGTAACTTTCCATTTTTAGTAACTTTCCAAAATTAGTAACTTTCCATATTTAGTAATATTCATCATTTGAGATTCTATTGAGCATTTTGAATAGCTTAAGGACTTAATATGCCAACCTTACAAGTTTAGGGTTAAATATGACAACTTTCCATATTTTAGGGTTTAATATGCAAAATCAACAATTTTCAAGGTTAAAAGGGTAAATATCAAAGTTTCACATTTTATTCAGATTATACCTTCCATTTTCTGTATTTACAAGTCAAACCCTTAATTTTACATAATTTACATATTTACCTTGTTTTTTCCCTTTTGGTTTATTAATTAATTAAACATTATCTTTAATTATCCATAATTACAAAACAAGCCCTTATAGATTCAAATATGACAAAATCATACTTTATACATTAAATACTAACCAAACCTTATACTTTTCAGAATTTACAATTTCAGTCCCTCTATTTTAATTAATTAATTTCTAATTACTTATTATATGTAATTAACCCTTTTAATCCAAAATAATATCAATATGACCTTTTATACCCCCAACTTATTTTATACAGAATATATTAAATATAATAACATGTCTAAAACAGACCCCATAGTTTCAGAAATTACAAAACAAGTCCTTATACTTTAAATATCAATTCGGCAATTCAATTAAATCCACAAAAAACCCTAATTTGATTTATCTTCCAAAAACCACAACACAATTTAATTTCAAATCAATGGCATAAATGGCACCTGGAAAAATTATCAAAAAAAACCTAACCCTAATTGTTATTTCTTCCTTTTCCTTTTAATAGTCACATCGCAAACAATGATAAATCCCCATAATTATAACGAATCCTTGCTATAATTGTTTCCAAACAATTTATCTGATTATATGTGATATTAAAAACCTATAAAATATAAAATCAATTGTTCGAAATATTATTTTGTGCCGATTTCATAATTAGTCTAAAAATTAGGGTTTCGAACATTTTGAAATTTATAAATCAAAATAAACATGCATGATAATTTTTCTCATGCATAGATAGAACGAATTATATGAGAAAATTATAGATACAAAAATACCTTTGGATGATTCGTGATAATTTAATGAATTAGTTGAACCCGGTTGCTTAATTCGAACCCAAAACAAATACCAACAAACAGAACCAAAGCTTAAACAATCTTCCCACTATTTTTCCCACAATCCTTGACCTTCAAAACACCTTAGAAAAATCGTCCTTGCCTTGGAAAATTTCTGATGCCGAATTTAATTTTAGGGTTTTCCGGTGATAGTGTTTTTAGAGTTTACAAAATGAAAATGCAATAAAGAAATTATAAAAGGGAAATGCCGAGTATATATGGGTCGTTCAATTTGACTAATAACTTGATTTAAAATTAGCCAAATTATTTTGCGTCTATTATCCTTATTTATTATTAATTTAAATTGTAATGTAAAAGTAAATAAATATACGTAAATTCGGCATAATAATTATACATAATTAATTAAATTATTATTTTTTCTTATCAAAATAACAATAAAGTATTTTAATCTTACAAAAAATTTCATACTGTCATATGTTGCATTTTTATAATTTCTAACATTTAAATGAAGTTTATTTAAGCTTTTATGGAATTTTCTTGCATTAGGGGTATTTTGGTAATTTTACACTTGTTGAGATTTTTAGGTTTTACGGGATATCAACGACTTCTTGGCCGTAAACAAATCGTCTAATCATTTGATCCGCACAAATTCTAAACAAGTAGGGGTTGTCTCAAAAATAATGCTTCACATCTTTGAAGAATTTTTCCTTTTGTTGGGACGACATCCCTTTCACAATAAAATTCCCCGAATGGTAGTTTGCAATGTCGGCAAACCATGGGGTACTCAAATCACCACAAAAGGTAACCATCCCAAGTGTCTCGAAAAGAAATGTTTCCGTAATTTCCTTTTTCTCAAGATCACTTTGATGGGGATTTTCTAGTCTTGACAAGTGGTCGGCACGAGATTCTCCGCTCCCTTTTTATCACGAATAATGACATCAAATTGAGTAGGAGAATCCACCGGAGCAATCCCGGCTTAGCATCTTGCTTGGCAAGAAGATATTTGAGAGCCGAGTGGTCTGTATTTTGATAAAACTAAGTAAGGCCGGAATTTCTCGAAAGCATACACCACGGCTAATAACTCTTTTTCTGTAGTGGTGTAATGTGCTTAGCATATAGCCGTCCAATAGTCTTACTCGCATAGTGTATAGGCTGAAAATGTTTAGTCTTACGTTGCCCCAGGACTGCACCTACCGCAAAATCACTAGCATCATACATAATTTCAAATGGTAGGTTCCAATCGGGGGCAACTAAAATTGGGGCTTCGGTTAGTTTCTTCTTAAGAGTTTCAAACGCTTCAATAAATTCTTTCGAGAAGATGAACGAGGTGTCTTTTTCTAGAAGATAGGCCATCGGCCCGGCGATTTTAGAGAAATCTTGAATAAATCGACGATGAACCCGGCGTAACCTAAAAAATTCGAACACCTTTAACGGAAGTGGGATGAGGTAGCTTTGCTATTACATCAACTTTAGCTCTATCTACTTCAATACCATTTTTAGAGATCTTATGGCCGAGGACAATGTCCTCTTTGACCATGAAATGACACTTCTCCTAATTTAGAACTAAATTAGTGTCTTCGCACCTTTTGAGCATTTTGTCTAAATGGGAGAGGCAAGAAGAGAAATAATCCTTAAAGACCGAGAAATCATCCATAAAGACCTCCATTGTTTCCTCGATCATGTCGTGGAAAATAGCCATCATGCATCTTTGGAATGTGCCCGAAGCATTACATAAGACAAAAGGCATACGTCGATAGGCAAACGTCCCATAAGGGCAAGTGAAGGTGGTCTTTTCTTGGTCTTGCGGGTCAATAGGAATCTGTAAGTATCTGGAAAATCCAACTAAAAAGCAATAGAATTCGTTCCCTGCTAAACGTTCAAGCATTTGGTCCATGAAAGGCAACATGAAATGGTCTTTATGAGTAGCATCATTAAGCTTCCGGTAATTGATACAAACACGCCATCCGGTTACTAGCCTTGTAGGAATCAACTCATTATCTTCATTCGTCACAAGGTCATACCTCCCTTTTTGGGCACACAATGAACGGGGCTTACCCACGGACTATCGAAGATAGGGTAAATCAATCCGGCATCAAGGAGTTTGATAACTTCCTTTTTGATCACCTCATGAATTTTTGGGTTCACCCTTCTTTGATGTTGGACTGCCGTTTTAAAGTCATCCTCCATTAATATTTTGTGAGTACAAAATTAGGGGTTAATACCCTTAATGTCAAAGATTTTCCAAGCGATGGCACGCTTGTATGACTTTAAAACCTTTAAAAGGCGGGCCTTTTCATAATCTTTTAAGTTTTTAGAAATTATGACTTATCAGTATCTTCCAAAAATGCATACTCAAGATGAGAAGGTAGGTCCTTGAGCTCAAGCTCCGAAGGATCATCAATAGAAGATTTTATTATTTTAAGTTCCTCAAAATTAAGTTCTTTTGGAGGGAGAGGGGATGATGGATCATCATTTAATAACTTCTCAAGTAGAAGAATGTCTCCCTCCGGATCAAAGTCGGCATCATCAATTCTCGGTGGAATTGAATCACTTGTAAGACAAGCTTCGATCTCTTCCAAAATGAAATCACCTCCCTCAAAAGGAGTGAGAGGGGGAAGAAGTAGTTATGATAGGATCTAAAGACGAAGTGGGATTGCCACTCTTAGAACTATTTGAAAATCCAAGCACCTCTTGAGCATACTCCTCACATGTAACGTCTATGACATCGATTCGATTAACTGATTCGTCATCATGTCTATAGGAGTATCTCGAAGTGTGCCCGATGTTAAATGTTATTTCTTCATCATTGACTCGAAGAGTTAGCTCTTAACCGTGTACATCGATTAATGCTCGTGCCGTCCTCAAGAAAGGCCTCCCGAGAATGAGGGGAACCCGAGGATCGACATCATAATCAACTACAACAAAGTCGGCCGGAAAATGAAACTTTCCTACTTTCACAAAGACATCTTCGGCAACACCAACCGGATAAGCAACCGATCGGTTTGCGAGTGGCCAAATTTTCGACATGCATTAAGATCAAATTACATATTATTGATCCTTGTATCAAGACCAACAAATCCCACTAATAAAATCCCACATGCATTAAGTTTTGAAGAAATTAGATTTTTGGTTTGTTCTTGCCATTTAATTGAGGCAAAAGGGGTGTTTACAAGAGCTAGATTTTGGTGTAGAAATGGTTTTTGTTTAGAAACAATTTGGTACATGTGGTTTGGTTGCGTCCGTAGGATCAATTCAAACCACAAGGGAAAGTGCCGAAACACCAACACCTTGTTTGTTGTTGTAAGTAATTCCTCTTTATCAATTTGTTTCGTTTGGATGTGTTATTTTGATTCGATTACCGAATAAAATATGTGATGAAATCCGAGGTCTTGCGTCGATTAGATTCGTTATGAAATGGGTTGATTGAATGATGTGGATAGAGTATATGGGTTATACTAGATATATTGTGAGTGAATTTTTGGTCGAAAAATAGTTTTCGGTGCGTTTTGTAAGTGTCAAAAACGATCAGAAAGTTTGGCTTAGGTTTCGAGGTTTGAGATTTTATAAAAACTGATTTTTGATTTAGAGATATGATAGAGTTCTTCCTAATGAACGTTTCGGTAATTCGAACGTCTCGTAACTTTTAAAAACGAAAGATTTACGGGCCGATTGAAGTTTGGGAAAAAATTTATACTTGCAATCAGCTCTTATTATTTGATCAAGTCTGACAGAAAATTTAACGTCCGTTTTGAGCACTTTCGATTCCGTTTCGGCCTTCTGGCGAAACACGAAAGTTGCTCGGAATAATGTTTTACTTTTCCTCAAGGCTCGCTAGTTTTTAAATCGAGTAATAACGGGTCAAACCCAAGGTCAAAATCTGCGTTTTTATTAAAAATGTCAAAGTTCATGCAGAAACTTGCATTGGCATTTTGGTCATTTTTTGTCGAGTTTCGGGTCTCGGCTAAAACTAAAAAGTTGTCTGGAATGTCGTTTTGCATAAAATCTCTTATATATATATATATATATATATATATATATATATATATATATATATATATATATATATATATATATATATATAAAGTCAAGGTCAAATAAAGTCTAACGTTGACTTTTGAAAGTCAACGGATTAATACTAAACTTGTCGGACGTTATAAAGATAATAAACGCTATTATTATATCGAGCATAATATTTTAAGCTTAACGATTGCTATGAATGAAGTAGATTATAAAAATAGAAACTTTTGTAATAATCGGAATATAATACCGGTAAGAGTAAATAATAATCAAATTGAATGTCCAGGGTTCGACGAGATAACTAAATATTATAATAAATATAATTAGAAGACAAGACATGCTAAAAATAGTAACTTCCCGAAAATAGTAACTTTTCAAAAATAAAAAGTTTCCAAAAATAGAAAGTTTTCGATTAAGCGATGTATAATATAAATAAAAGAAAGATTATAACTTAATTAAGTGGAGTTTAGGATTTAGGACGCGCAAGTGGATTTCTCATCACATGTGTATGTATATTTATACTATTTTGATAGTTGCGATGCGCGCATTATCCGATCGTATTTTGCGACGTAATAATTGAACGACATAAATTATAGGTCGCGGTTGAGCTCGTCATCGAGTAGTTCAGGATTGTTTCGATTATTTGATCTTCGGCTTCGATCAAGGTGAGTTTATAGCCTCGCTTTTAAGTGTTTTAAATGTTTTTAAACCCGCGAGGGGGATACTTGCTTGCTTTGAAAATGAGAACGCAATATGTTTTGATACTAAATATGATTCCATGCACTATTGAGTATATGCCTTTTACTGTGTGACCGTTAATTGTCTTGTTGATGGTGAACGCTAATGCATTAAATAGATCTATTGGGTTTGACAACCCTGTCCGGGGTATGAATCCTTGATTGATAAGCGAGCACCCTGTAACGGACATTTTGTAGTTAGTATTAGGGGAAGGGGCATACTTCTCGGATGTGATTCCGTCCTACGGGATGAATGTGTTAAGTGTCGGTACACGGGCTCATTAGTTGGAATTCATTATTTATATATATAACTTGTCTTGCGAGCAATGTTATATGTTTTGTTGAACCGAATATGCGTTCTAACTGTTATTTGCAAACTCTATGAATTCACTCAACGTTTTGTTGACGTTTTTAAGCATGTATCTCAGGTTTAGGTATTGAAGACGGCTGGACGGGACGGAACACGGATATCAAGGACGGTGATTCGGTGAACTTGTGTCAACAAATGATAGAAATATTTTTAGAAATGAAGTCGTGATGTGACTTATAGAAATAAAATTTCTACGATAGTTTTGGGACCTTTGTACTCTGGTTCTTTTCAAACGAAATAAAATGAAATTTATTTAACAAACATCTCTTTTATAGTTGTTTGTTATGACTCGTGTGATTGTATCGTGAAGTAGCACCCCAAATGTTGTATTCCGATGCGTATCATATTTTGGGAGTGTTACACTTCTACAAGAGTAAACTTTATTACTAGTGTTAGCAGATCAAAGCCTTCAGGAAATACAAAGACAAATAGGATATTGCGACCACCAAGTAGCAATCAGAAGAATAAAGTAGAAAAACACCATAGGAAAGTTAAATCTAGTTTGAATAAGACGAATTCTGTTTCTGAACCTATCATTAATACACTTGTTAAGCATTCTGTGAGAAATGCTAAGTTTGAATCTATTTGTGCTATCTGTAACAAGTGTTTGTTTGATGCTAATAATGATATGTGTCGTATTGATTATGTGAATGATGTGAATGTACGTTCCAAACTAAATCTGAACAAAATAAAATGAGAAAAGAATGGAAACCTACAAGCAAGGTGTTTAATAAAATTGGATATAGTTAGAAACCTACAAGAAGGATCTTTACTATAGTTGGAAATAGGTGCCCTTTAACTAGGCTTACCTCTGCTAATGTAGTGCCTCTTAAGGAAACCACTATCGCACCAGTAATAAAACCAACCTCAGAACTTAAGGTATACAGTAGGAGACCAAAAGCATCAAGATCTATAGGTTCCAGTAGCAAATCTAAGATTGTAAATCTAAGAATTCTAACACTAAGGAACCCAAACAATCTTGAGGATCCACTGTTTTTGATGTTCCATCTTCTTCTCTTATCGATTGCAGGTTGTCCAAATTGTTCTGTGGTATTTAGACTTCGGATGCTCTAAGCATATGACCGGAAATCGCTCTCAACTCATCAACTTCGTCAGTAAATTTTTGGGTACCGTCTGATTTGGGAATTATCATATTGCTAAGATAATGGGTTATGGAGATTATCAAATGGGTAATGTTACAATATCTTGGGTTTACTATGTGGAAGGGTTAGGACACAACTTATTCTCCGTGAGACAGTTTTGTGATTCGGATCTCGAAGTTGCTTTTCGCATACACACCTGCTTTATTCGTGACTTAGAAGGTGCAGATCTACTTAAGGGATCAAGGGGTTCAAATCTATACACTTTATCTCTGGAAAATATGTTGCTATCCTTTCTTATATGTCTCTTGTTTAAGACCTCAAAGACCAAGTCTTGGTTGTGGCATCGAAGATTATCTCATTTAAACTTTGATTATATCACTTCTCTTGCCAAACAAGGTCTTGTCCGAGGTCTTCCAAAACTAAAGTATCAGAAGGATCACTTGTCCTCTTCCTGTGCTCTTGGTAAAAGCAAAAAACTCTCCCATAAACCCAAAGCTAAAGACTTCATTCAAGAAAAACTCTATCTGCTGCATATGGATCTTTGCGGGCCAATGAGGATTCAAAGTATCAATGGGAGAATATATATACTAGTTATCGTTGATGATTATTCTCGGTTTACATGGGTGAAATTTCTACGATCAAAGGACGAAGTTCCAGAGTTCGTGATTAAATTCCTCAAAATGATTCAAGTTCGTCTGAATGCAACCGTTCGTAACATCAGGACTGATAATGGCACTGAATTTGTCAATCAGACATTGAAAGCTTACTATGAAGAAGTCAAAATCTCACATCAAACATCAGTTGCTCACACTCCACAACAGAACGGCGTTGTTGAAAGACGGAACCGTACTTTAGTGGAAGCTGCTCGTACCATGTTGATCTTTTCAAAGGCTCCGTTATTTCTCTAGGCAGAAGCAGTCACGACAGCTTGCTATACTCAAAACTGATCATTAATCCGAAAACGTCACAACAAAACACCATATGAACTTCTCCATGATAGAAAACCTGACTTATCTTATCTTCATGTCTTTGGTGCTCTCTACTGTCCCACTAATGACAGTGAAGACCTTGGTAAGTTACAACCTAAAGCTGATATAGGAATCTTTGTTGGTTATGCTCCTGCAAAGAAAGCATTCCGAATCTACAACAAAAGGACCCGAATGATTATTGAAACTATTCATGTTGATTTTGATGAGTTGACAGCAATGGCTTCTGAACAATTTAATTCAGGACCCGAGCCTAAACTATTGACTTCTAGAACAATCAGTTCAGGATTCGTGCAAAACATTCCTTCTTCAACTTCATATGTCCCACCAACAAAGAATGATTGGAAAAGATTGTTTCAACCTATGTTTGATGAGTACCTTAATCTTCTACCTTGTGTTGATTCTTAAGTTCCTGTAGTCATTGCTCCAGAACCTGCTGTTTCAACCGTTACACCTTCCTCAACTATAATTAATCAAGATGCACCATCTATAAGTTCCTCTCAAACAACTCCAGAAACACCATCTCAAGTTATTCGTCTCGGTGTTGAAGAAGCAGATCATGATATTGAAGTTGTACACATGGATAATAATTCTTCTTTTGATAATCCAATTCCTAAACCAAGTTCTGAAGAATCCTCTTCTCAGATTATTATTCCAGATAATGTGCACTCACTAAATTAACCACCTGAACACATCAGTAAATGGACCAAAGATCACCCGATTAACAATGTAATTGGCGATCCTTCTAGACCGGTCTCTACTCGACATCAACTACAAGATAAAGCCCTATTCTGTTATTTTGATGCTTTTCTTTCTTTTGTCGAACCAAAGAGTTACAAAGAAGCATGACTGAATCCTCCTGGATTGATGCCATGCAAGAAGTACTCAATGAGTTTGAACGTCTTGAAGTTTGGGAGCTGGTACCTCGTCCAGATCGTGTTATAATTATTACCTTGAAGTGGATATACAAGGTGAAATTAGACGAGCTGGGAGGTGTGTTAAACAATAAGGCTCGTTTGGTGGCGAGGGGATACCCTCAGGAAGAAGGCATAAACTTTGAGAAATATTTTGCTACCGTTGCTTGACTTGAGGCCATCCGTATCTTTATCGCATTTGCTGCTCATATAAACGTGGTCATCTATCAAATGGATGTGAAGATCGCTTTCTTGAATGGCTTACTACGTGAGGAGGTCTACGTCAGTCAATCAGACGGGTTTGTAGATCCAGAGAATCCCAATCATGTGTATAAGCTGAAGAAAGCCCTTTATGGCCTAAAACAAGCTCCACGTGCTTGGTATGATTTACTCTCATCGTTTCAACTCTCTCAGAGGTTCACCAAAGGAACCGTCGATCCAACATTGTTCGTCAGAAGAGAAGGTAAAGACATACTATTGGTACAAATTTATGTCGGCGATATTCTTTTTGCCTTCACTAATCCTGATCTTTGTGAAACATTTTCAAAAATCATTTGTTTAAAATTTAAGATGTCGATGATGGGGAAACTATCATTCTTTCTTAGAATGCAAATTTCACAAAGTCCCAGAGGTTCTCTTGAATCACTTAAAAAGTATGGTATTGAAACCTATAACCCAGTGGATACTCCAATGGTGGAGAAATCCAAATTGGATGAAGATCCACAAGGGAAAGCCGTTGATCCTACACGTTATCGTGGAATGATTGGCACCATTATGTATCTCACATCCAGTAGACCAGACCTTGTATTTGCTATGTGCGTGTGTGCCCGGTATCAGGCAAAGCCTACCGAAAAGCACTTACATGCGGTTAAGCGAATTTTTCGATACCTCTGAGGAACAGTAAATTAGGTATGTGGTATTCGAAGGATTCTTGCATTGCTCTAACTGCTTTTGCAGATGCTGACCATGCGGGTTGCCAAGATACCAAAAAAAGTATGTCTGAAGTATGCAACTGTTGGGAGAAAGATTAGTGAGTTAGTTGTCAAAGAAACAGAAGAGCACGACCATATCCAGTACAGAAGCTGAATACATCGCCCAATCTGGATGTTGTGCTCATATACTTTGGATGCGATCACAACTGACGGACTATGGCCTTGTATTCAACAAAATACCACTGTACTGTGATAATATAAATGCCATTGCTCTATGATGCAACAATGTCCAACACTCCCGGTCCAAGAGCATATTAACATCAGACATCACTTCATAAAGGAGCAAGTGGAAAATAGGGTGGTTGAGCTGTATTTTGTCAGAGCAGAGTATCAGCTGGCAGACATTTTCACCAAGCCTTTAGCATGAGAACGACTTGAATTTCTCATCAATAAGCTTGGTATGCGAAGCATGTCTCTAGAGACTTTGAAAAGGCTGGAAGAGGAAGAGTAATGGTGAAAAACTCTTCACATGTCCTTTGTATCATATGTATATAAGAAAATATAAAAATCCAAAAAGATTTTTCATTTTATAAAAAAAGTCACAAAAACAAAATACAAGAATATAAAACCTATAAAAGAAAATAGAAAATTAAAAAATCAGAAAATATAAAAATATGATGTTCATGACATGTCTTTTGAAAATTAATAACATTTACGGCCTTAGAAATGTCATTTAATAATGATACGAGGCTGTAAATGAAGTTCGAGCAGAAGTTATAAAAGATTTCAAAACATGTCATTGGCTTGCTATTATTTCAGATAGCAACCCGGTCCTCAATTTAAAGGCAAGTAATTCGCCAAAAAGAAAACTTGACCTCACAACGGGAAGTTATTTTTTCTCGGGTATGAATTACTTAATATTCATACAAATGCTTGTGTTTACTTTGCAACACAACCCGTGCTATCTAATCAAATAGGTGTACGTGTTAGTGCATTTATTTATGTAAAACGAGAGAAATCTTGTTTTTATTGGTGTTGTTTTAGAAAAGTAATTAAACATATTAGTTTCTCATCTGAAAAAGATTTTAAAAGAATTTTCTATCGCTCGAACAATGTCTACAGCTTTTTAAATAGAAAACGAGACATTATTTAAGGGGAAGAAGTAATCAAATTCTTTCAAAAATGATCTTTCAAAAAGGCATCTCGGAATAAATGGGAAAAGGTTTTAACTATAACAGATCATATATCAAAGGGGAGTTAATAGCAGTTTTTAACTCAGAAAGGGCTTAAGATGTTATTGAATTTACCCTTTAGGATCTAAATGGCAAAATATAGGACTTAAAACCTTAGTTATAAACTTAATGGGTTTAATGTGTCAATTCTACAAAATGTTTTAAACTTAATACTAGTTTGAATAAGAAAATAGTAGAAGACATAAACTACAAGGACCATTCTTGCCATGTTTCTAAAATTGGCCGGTTATAACCCCTTTCTATCACAAATCGTACACACATTTTTTTACACAAATCCAAATGCACCTATCCTCTCAACACATTTTGCTTCATTCTTAAGAAAAATTCACAACTTGTTTTCAGGGCTAAAGGTACTCTCCTACACGTTAATAATACTTTTCTCAACTCATTGGTAAAAACAATTAGGCTTAAACTCCTTTTAACTCTTAGAATCTAGTAAATTTGATTTAGGGTTCTTAAAATTAAAAATTGAGATTCTTCTAATTAGGTGAGGGATTTTGTTTGTTAGGATGTTGTTAACACTCATCTGAAATAGTTTTCCATTTTTTTAACACATAAGTGAGAAATCTTAATTCTTGTGAGCTTGAACTATGCGAAACTTGTGTTTGTGTTTGAATATTCATGGGTTTGCGTTAATTAGTCCCTGTGATGCATTCTTATGCCTTTGTTACTAGGTTTTGGCCTCCTTATAAACCTTTTACTTGGAAAAGATGTTTTTCTAGGCTCGTTAAATCTAAAATGGTATAAGTTTGCTAGTGTGGTGTTCAAAGTGTGGTTGTTAACTGTTATATGTCCGTATGTGAACTATTTGAGCCTCCTAAATGTCCTTTGTCCCATTTGAAATGCGTCCTTCATTTTTCTATACTCGAATTGTCAATTTTTAAGCATAAATGGTTGTTCAAGTCTTGTGGAATTGATTTCTGAGAAGATTTTTATTGACATGTGATATATGTGAAATAGTCTTAATGGTTTTTGATTGGTAAAACTCAAGTTAGGATTATTTTTTCTTAAGGCATGCGAAACATGTATGAATCAAGGTAAACATGTAGGTATATGGCATGCGAAATATGTTTGTGTCATGCCATGCGACATATGTTTGTGTCATGTCATGCGAAATATGTTTGTGTCATGCCATGTGAAATATGTTTGTAACATGCCATGCGAAATATGTTAACTGTGCGAAACATGACAGGTCACATTGCAAGTGAAATATGTCAAAATATAAAAGGAAACTCTGTCCAAATTTTTTAAAATTTGTGCAATACTTATTTATGGTGTCATATTTCATAGCGTGCCTTCTTTGAATGTTCATTGTCTGTCCTCTATTTAAATGTGTGTCCTAAGCTCTCTTGGAATTGTCATGTTGACTTCATCTATTGACTTAGACTATTGACCTTAGTTGACTTATTTTTAGAGTGTATTAATACGGTCATGTTTGCATGAAACCTAAACATAGCATATTTCTAAATCAATCATATCATCAAGGAAAACCAAATTAATCAGTAGAATATATATGTTGAGTATATAAACTGTATTGGTTAATTCTTAAGCAGAATTATAAATCCACAAGAAACTCAATAAGTTTTTGCTCGTGATGAAAAATGGGTTCCATCTGTTGAAAGGGTCAAGATTAGCTCTATCAAGGTTAGACTAGAAACCACTATGCAACAGAAGGAAGAAACATTTCAAGTCATCATTGATGTAATCAAGAACTCCACATGCTTCAAGGCATTCACTATCTCTACAGATATCCCTGAAATATTTATGCAGCAGTCTTGGTACACTATCAAGAAGGTCAAAGACTCAGATTCTTATGAATTCCTTTTGGCCAACAAGAAGTGCATAGTCGATGCTGATGTCTTTAGAAAGATTTTGGATATCTGTCCAAGAGTTGAAGTTGAAGAATTCACTGAAGTACAAGATGATGATGCTACCCTCAACTTCCTCTTTGACCTTAGCTACAAAGGTCCACTACACAAGTATACCAACATGTATGTGGATCACATGATTCAGCCATGGAGAACACTGGCAACAATTATCAACAAGTGTCTCTCTGGGAAGACTACAAGCAATGACAAACTGAGAAAATCCAAAATCAACATACTATAGGGCATGTTCTACAGAGAAAATGTCGACTATCTTGAGCTGATTTGGGAAGACTTTGCTTTCCAGATTGATCATAGGAAGGAAAGAAAATCAAGACGTAAAAATATGCCATTCCCCTGATTCACCAAAGTCATCATCAATCACTTTCTCTTACAACACACATCTCTCTCCAACCTCAAATATCGACACTTTCATACAATCAAGGATGATGGTATTGTAAGTAGACTTAAATTTGTCAGAATTGGAGAAGACTATCAGGAATATGACTACCTATTCCTGATATGATGCTGAATGATACAATCAAGCAATCAGAATCCTATCAAATATTTCTCAAATACTCCACTGGTCAAATTCCTCCCAAGAAGAGCAGAGGGAAAGTTTCACAAGGGAAGAAGACTGCAGATACTCATGTGGCAAATGTCGATGTGTCTGAAGAGTCTAACCCTGAACCAACCAGAAATAAAACTGCTAGTAAAAGAGTGGTCAAGAAGAAAGTCACAATTTACAGCTGATAACATCATTCCTGGTCCATATGTCGCTTTGGAATTAGGTAAATTCATCAGCTTAACTGAAGCTGTAGAAGAAGAAGCTGCAAGGGAAGTCCATGCTACTCATGCAAGGATTGTAACTAAATCTGTCCTCGAGCCTGCTAGAAGAAGACCATCTGGTATTGCCATCAGAGATACTTCTCAAGTGTCAAAGAAAGTGTCTTATGATCCTTCTCAAAAGCTAAAGGGTGTTCAATCTTTAACTTTTAAAGAACAAGAAGCTGCTGATACTATCAAAGCTCTCAAAGAAAGCAGGAAAACCAGCAGAAGACAGTCGGGTACTAGAGGCTCAAGTGAAAGAAGTGGTACTATACCAGGGGTTCCTAATGAGTCCACAATCGTCTCTACCACCTCAAGTGAAGGAACTGGTACTAAATCAGGAGTTCCCAATGAGGAAAATGTTATATCTAAAGAAAAAGTTATTCTTGAGTGGGGATCTGAACAAGAAAGTAAATATTCTGAAGAAGACCAACGTGATGATGAAGAAGATGATTGGATTTATTTTGATAAGGATGATGAGAAGAAAGACGATCCTGATGATGATAAGAGTATTGATATAGAGATGACTGATGATGAAGAAACTAAAGATGAATTTGTACAAGGTGAGGAACAAGTAAATGACGATGAGGATGAAGAGATGTCTAATGCTGAAGTTGAAGATTCTGGAAAAGGTGATGCAGAAATATCTGATGTGGCCGAAGCAGATGTTAAAAAGACCAAAGAAGTAAAGGATGATGCCAAGAAAGCTAAACTTCCTCCAACAAGCTCCAGCATATCTGTATCTTTAGGTTTTGGTGATCAATTCCTTAAACTTTCTTATGATACTTCATTAATTAGTACTGTTAAGGATACTACAGATATTGAGATCAACTCATTATTGAAAGTTAAGATCCAATCTGAAGTTCAAAATATCCAGTCTCCATCTATCCTTAATGTACCTGTTTTTGTGATCTCTGAGCTCCCAGTCCTCACACCAGTACAAGAAACTCCTTCAGCAGTACTTGTAACAACTCTACCTCCTTAATTTGTCTCCACCATACCACCCGTACCTCACCAAACGACAACACCAATCCCTACACCACCAATCATAACCGATGCTCCAACCATCACCACTGATGTCCTTGAACCTGATGAACTCACTGTTGTTCAGCTAAGAGTTGCAAAATTAGAAAAGGATGTGTCTGAGCTGAAGAATATTGATCACTCTGCTAAAACTATTGCTACTATCAAATCCTAAGTTCCAATGGTCATTGATGATTATCTTGGATCCAAACTTGGTGATGCTCTTTAAAAGGCTCTACAGAAACACTCTACGGACTTAATCCAGAAACACTTTGTGAAGCCAGCTCCTGAGTCAAGCAAGATCTAGACTCCGACAATTAATCTTGAACAAGAATCCGAGAAAAGTGCTTCAGAGATTCTCAAGATCAAGCGAGAACAAGCTGAGAAGCAAAAGATGTCGAAGTATACAATTAAGTCTACTGACAAGGCAGCACTAAAAGAGTATGATCTGAAAAGCGCTCTTTACTAAACCATGTACGAAAACAAGTCTTTCAACAGAAATCCTGCTAATCACGCATTGTACCATGCTTTCATGAAAGATTTGATAAAGGATGAAAATGTCATGGATAAAGGAGTAATACAGTTAAAGACCACAAAAGAAATCATGATGATGATGAGGATGATGATGAAGACCGTTCAGCTGGACCAAACCAGGGTAAGAAGACAAAGAGAGGAAGTCCCAAAGAGTCAGAGTCATCCAAGAAACCATCCACCACCAAGGAAACCCCTAAAGGTAAAGCTCCATCAAAAGGTCCTATAACCGGTAAGTCTGCAACTGCAAAGGAACCGATTGAAGAACCTATTATTGAGGTAGAAATGGATGATCCAGTAAACACTGCGGCTGAAGATGTGGCTCTTAATGCTGATCAACTGCATGATGACTCTACTCAAGCTAAAGACAAAGCTCTAAAGCAAGATTGGTTTAAACAACCTCTAAGGCCTCCTACTCCTGATCCAGAATGGAACAAGCGCCAGGTTGTACTTGATCAACTCGAACAACCTTGGTTCAATCAAATGGTCTCTGCTACAAAAGATCCTCTCACATTCAACAATCTAATGGCCACTCCAATTGACTTCTTCAAGTATGTGTTGCATCGACTCAAGATAGACAATCTTACTCAAGATATCTTGTTAGGACCAACCTACAAGCTGTTAAAAGGCACATGTACTAGCAACATCGAACTTGAGTACAACTTCCAAAAGTGTTTTAATGCATTGACAGACAAACTTGATTAGAATAATCCAGAAGGAGATCGTTCCCCATCCAAGCCTCGTCCCTTGCAAGGTCGACCAAGCCATCTAACCGTTGCTGTCGATTACTTCTTCAACAATGATCTGGAGTATCTGAAATCTTTTAATCTGGAGAGAATGTACACTACGTCTATCATAAAGACAAAAGCAGCTCGATATGAGATTGTAGGATTTGAAGACATGGTCCTTACGCTTTAGAGTCCTACCAAAGTAGGGTATGACAAAGATGCGTTGAAAGGTATCAAGCACTAGGATGAAAGGCGTAAGCTTTGATATAACTTAGCTAAACAAGTTTTCCAAGCATAATGTCTATTCTACTCAGAAAATTCTTGGTGTGAAGAGTGTTAGTGTCAAGAAACTGCATGGATATGGTCACTTGGAAGAGATTGTGGTGAAAAGAGCTGATCGACAGCTATATAAGTTTAAAGAAGGTGACTTCGTGGATCTACACTTGAGCGACATTGAAGACATGTTGCTTCATGCCGTCTAACACAATCTATTCCATCTCAACGAAAATGGCATTGTTGACTTTATTGTGGCTCTTCGTATGTTTACAAGAAGTCTCGTCATCAAGAAACATATCGAGGATTTACATCTTGGTGTAGAGAGTTACCAGAAGAAACTAAACATCACTGAACCTCAAAAGACCTTTCCTGAAATCAAATTCAAAGAACTATACACTCTATCATACAATCCATCAGGGGTAATCTATGAAGATCTGAACAAACATAAAAGAGTGACGTGGCCTAATGAGTTGTGTAAGTTCTCGAACGGGACACTCATAAAAGTTTGGGATGAGCTTCATCATAGGACTCAATTTTCGTTTAGGATACAACGACAAGATGTCAAGAAGAAAGTGGACGGCTATTGATAGAAAGAGGTCACAGCTTATGGTCGAGCTTATTGACAAGCATATGCATGAAAGAAGGATCATTCAGAATCTAGAGCGATTAGTTGGTGCTCGGGAACTTGAGATGGACTACAAACTGATGACATGTACCGTATGATCGTCAGGTCCAATCTCAAAAACTTATCTTGTGAATAATCTGAATATGCAGTTTTAGACTTATAATAATAGGCAAGTATAAATAGTGTTTGAGTACGAACTTTCTAGAATTTTTGAATAAATTCAAAATTTTCAAAATAACGTACTCAACACTATATATAATACCCTCATAAATTGAAGGGGAGCATTAAAATGTTCCTAATACGGCTTGTTAATAATTGGAACATTTTTCTCCCCGAAAGCATTTATATTTGAATCAATTGATATCCAAAATATCAAAAGATTTGACATTTTTGATAAGGGGAGAAAATGTGATTAGCATATGACTAAAGATGTGATTCTAAGGACTCAAGTGCGAGCTTTACCCGTCATGTGCTAAACATTTTCGAATATCGATGCATGTGTTGAGGGGGAGCAATTTCTAAAAAGTAAAACCATTAAGGTACTAAATGTTTTGATTTATATCACAAAGTACCTTGATCGATGTTTTCAAATGGTTTTAAGGCTGAGAATAATACCAAAAGACTGACCATGTTTGTAATTAATTGGATTTATAAGGTGGTTAGGATTAGGTATTCGTTCCCATGATCCAGCCAGAACTAGAGGGATCTACCCAGGAACATTCCATTAGATAGAATGGAAGTCCTTAGGTATGATGTAAAAAGGAGTAAAAGTGAGAAAAGGGAATAATGCGAACTAAGACAGAGCTAGCACTGGAATGAACCCAACAAGGTGTTAGTGATGAAGTCTTGGTAAGCATTGAAGGGGTTAAAGAATGAAAAAGAAAAGTTAAGATAAAGGGTGAAAAGAAAGAAGCCCTCCTTACACTTAGACAGAAACCGGGTCAACACATATGCTATCAGAAACACTAAGCTGTTGTCTGGTATGGAAGATAGTCATCATAGACCTAGTGATGCAATGCAAAACCCTCCCCAGCCACTCAAGGTCAGAAAGACTTTGTTTCAAAGCTCACAGAGATTACACACATTTCTATTGACTTTTTCACTCCGAGATTGTTAATATTAAAAAGGTGGCAATCAGCTCCAGCCTCTGATTACTAAAACCAAATGTGCACTATCAAGTCTAGAGCCATAAAAGAGATCATCCATAAATCTCATTAGGACACTAATACATAATATTTGTTAAATAATTAAACATAGAATGTAATTCATATTAGCCTACACATTTTAGGCAACCAAATCTTTCCCCCAATTTGGGGCATACGGAATTACCTTATAATGTTCCTATCAAGTACAAATACAACAAATAAAGTGATATCCAAGGCCTTCTATGTGAGATGAACGTCTTTGTCTTGTAGTCTTGATATTGTACTCCAGCTTGGATCTTCTTTGTCTTGACTTATTCTGGGAACCATTGTAGTATGCATGAGTTGGATTAACTTCCCCCCAATTCATGCAGCATGTCTTTAAAAACTTTCTTCATAGACTCCTTTTTGGTGAAGTTTCTGAATCAGCTTCCCCCTAAACCAACATCCATATCTTGAGTAGATTCTGAAATATTGATGTAGCTTGAACGATCTTCTAACATTGACATTTAAAGTGCACAGCGGAATTTAGTAGAAGAAACAGTCAACCACACCATCTATATGCTTTTATACGTATCATGGCATTCGGTCTTTGAAATATCCGTTTGGGGGAAACATGCAAGAGATCAGCAACAATTCTTCTCACGCATGCAGAATACTTCACAAACCATACTAAGTGAAGTAGTATAAACTACTTCCCCCTGGAAGTTGAGCCGGATAGCATTCATAGTATCAAAGTACAAGTATTCCCCCATGATGGTTTGACTCGGAAGCATCAAAAAATTGAGTGTAACGCCCCATATACATGAGAAGTTCTTGTCATAAGCAACAATCTTGAAAAGTTATGAGAGACATTAAAGAACTTTGAAAGATCTTGATGAGACTGTGACGTATCATTGACGTCCTGTAGTTTAAATAGCCTGTGAGAGTTGCTGATACATTCAACCTTATACTCTCTGGCTAATTACCCAACATCGTTTTCTGTCGGACTATAGTTGTGACCACTTGGTGAAGTTAAACCAGTTATAACCAAACTTGAAAATGAAGTGGAATTCCCCAAATTTGTTACTTAACTTGCGATGTTTTTGATGGAAGAACGGTGCGAAGGAAAGCCTCTAAGTAACCCTATACAATCAACTAAGAGCAAAATAAGGACAACACCTCTTAAGATATCCACATCGGCCATCTACGATGTGACAAATGAGCTCTACAATGTAAACTCCTTTAAGTTTAGCTATAACCCAGGTACTACAATGTAACGCCTTTAATCGGGTATACTAGATAATACAAGTTCAATCATAACTGTATAGTTCAAGCAAGTCATCAAATTCGATTGATTGGGTTTTAAGGGAAAAGGGGTTAGAAAAATAGAAGGAAGTCTTGGATGATGAATAAGTAGCGCCTTCGTGAAAACCCCACTTCAAACTAAATAAGGGATACCATTAAACTCTGTAATCACTTGACATTTTTAATCCGAATCTTTAGCCGTTTTGAGATGTAGTGAATCTTATTCGGACATTGTTTTTAGTTGTTATGTATAGTGTTTGTGGTTGTTGTAAATCAATTAACGTTTCACGGGATTTTAAATATTTATGCTTTAAACCGTAAAAAAGAATCAACTTTTACGGGATTTTACTAAATCAAGAAAAAACCGTGAATAAAAAATTAATTGTTGGTTAAATCATTGTTGAAGTTGAAGTACGTGAGCTTTTGTAACGATTAATAAGTTTTCCAAGCATAATGTCTATTCCACTTAGAAAATTCTTGGTGTGAAGAGTGTAAGTGTCAAGAAACTGCATGGATATGGTCATTTGGAAGAGATTGTGGTGAAAAGAGCTGATCGACAGCTATACAAGTTTAAAGAAGGTGACTTCGTGGATCTATACTTGAGCGACATTGAAGACATGCTGCTTTATGCCGTCCAACGCAATCTATTCCATCTCAACAAAAATGACATTGTTGACTTTATTGTTGCTCTTCGTATGTTTACAAGAAGTCTCGTCATCAAGAAACGTATCGAGGATTTACATCTTGGTGTAGAGAGTTACTAGAAGAAACTAAACATCACTGAACCTCAAAAGACCTTTCCTGAAATCGAATTCAAAAAACTATACACTCCATCGTATAATTCATCAGGGGTAATCTATGAAGATCTGAACAAACATAAAAGAGTGATGTGGGCTGATGAGCTGTACAAGTTCTTGGACGGGACACTCATGAAAGTTTGGGATGAGCTTCATCATAGGATACTTAATTTTCGTTTAGGATACAATGACAAGATGTCGAGGAGAAAGTGGACGGCTATTGATAGAAAGAGGTCACAACTTATGGTCGAGCTTATTGACAAGCATATGTGTGAAAGAAGGATCATTTAGAATCTAGAGCGATTGGTTGGTGCTCGGGAACTCAAGATGGACTACAAACTGATGACACGTACCGTATGATCGTCAGGTCCAATCTCAAAAACTTATCTTGTGAATAATGTGAATATGTAGTTTTAGACTTATAATAATAGGCAAGTATAAATAGTGTTTGAGTACTAACTTTCTAGAATTTTTCAATAAATTCAAAATTTTCAAAATAACGTACTCAACACTATATATATAATACCCTCATAAATTGAGAGGGGGCATTAAAATGTTCCTAATACGGCTTGTTAATAATTGGAACATTTTTCTCCCCGAAAGCATTTATATTTGAATCAATTGATATCCAAAATATCAAAAGATTTGACATTTTTGATTAGGGGAGAAAATATGATTAACATATGACTAAAGATGTGATTCTAAGGACTCAAGTGTGAGCTTCACCCGTCATGTGCTAAACATTTTCGAATATCGATGCATGTATTAGGGGAGAGCAATTTCTGAAAAGTAAAACCATCGAGATACTAAATGTTTTGATTTATATCACAAAGTACCTTGATCGATGTTTTCAAATGGTTTTAAGGCTGAGAACAATACCAAAAGACCGACCATGTTTGTAATTAATTAGATTTATAAGGTGGTTAGGATTAGGTATTCGTTCCCATGATCCAGCCAGAACTGGAGGGATCTACCCAGAGACATTCCATTAGATAGAATAGAAGTCCTTAGGTATGATGTAAAAAGGAGTAAAAGTGAGAAAAGGGAATAATGCGAACTAAGACAGAGCTAGCACCGGAATAAACCCAACAAGGTGTTAGTGATGAAGTCTTGGTAAGCATTGAAGAGGTTAAAGAATGAAAAAGAAAAGTTAAGATAAAGGGTGAAAAGAAAGAAGCCCTCCTTACACTTAGGCAGAAACTGGGTCAACACATATGCTATCAGAAACACTAAGCTGCTATCTGGTATGGAAGATAGTCATTATAGACCCAGTGATGAAATGCAAAACCCTCCCCAGCCACTCAAGGTTGAAAAGACTTTGTTTCAAAACTCACAGAGATTACACATATTTCTATTGACTTTTTCACTCCGAGATTGTTGATATTAAAAAGGTGGCAATCAACTTCAGCCTCTGATTACTAAAACCAAATGTGCACTATCGAGTCTAGAGCCATAAAAGAGATCATCCATAAATCTCATTAGGACACTAATACAAAATATACTTGTTGAATCACACACTGTGACAACAAGAAATATCCTAAGAGTCCTTCGCAGTATCCTTGTGATATTGCCAAAACATCAGAGTGATACTTAAGTAATCACAATGACGATGGAATCCTTCCATAGCCAACATCAAACAAGCTCTGCGGTAGGTGACTTATGAGATCCTATATGGATCAAACTTGTGACACTGGATACCGATTCCGTCCAGCTTTTGAATTGACGAATGAATTTTGAAAAAGATAAAACGGTTGGTGTATTATAAAAACGTTTACATCTTAACACACCGACTGATTTTCCAAAATCAATTTTCAATCTTATGTTCATGGGAAGCCTCACAAGGGTGTCTGGACATAGGAAAGCTGAACACGAATTGACGACTCAGTCGGGAAGATAGTAACTTACCGATTCACTCTTACTGTGTTGCCTGCTTTGAGACATTTCGGTTTGAGAACAAGCTAAGTACGATGAATCTGATACTCAATGATTCGATGATTTAGTCTGTATAATATATATATATATATATCCCAAAATACCAAATAAGTAATAGTATAGAGAGTATCCCGTTTGATATAAAAATTGCTTGAGGGCAAACAATATTTTATCTCCCGGATGTCGTATCCCGACGAAGTGTGAATTGAAAACCTTGTTTCGGTTCGTGATCGCGTGCTTGAATAATCGAAATTTTGGATTTTGGATTCTAAATCTAATAACGCAAAGGGAAAACATATAAAGGCACGCTAAACTAGAAATTAAGGCAATTTAAAAATCCTAACGACATTTAAGGTAATTAAAAACTAACTAATAACTAAATTTTACTAATTAATTAACTAAAAATGACAAATTAAAACTCTAAAAACTCAAAATGCAAATTTCTAAACTAAAATGCATTAATCTATTTTTTAAAACACAGAAATTATTTTTTTGAATTTTTAAACTATTTAAAACTATTTTTAAAACTAAATAATGCTAAAAATTAAATTAAAAATATTAAACTTAATTCTAAAACTTTGAGAAAATCACTAAAAATACTAGACACTAATCTAAGGGTTTACAAAGAAAAACGGATTAAAAAGCTAAAGCAAATAAGCTGTGAAAATTCGAATAAGCACAATAAGCTAAAACTAACATGCATATATGAATTATAAATGAAACAAATGAATAACTAAAAAAGACCCAAGGGCAGTTGGTTAAGGCGTTGGTGTGTTAAAGGGGAGGTTACAGGTTCGAGTCCTGTGACCTACATTTTTGTAAAAATATTTTTTTATTTTTCTTTTTGAAAAAGCTATAGAATAAGCTTAAATAAGCAACTTTAATAAAAGACTTAAAACTAAAACTTAAAAATAAGCTAGAATAAGCCCAAGTAAAAGTGACAGATTTGCCTTATTTAGACTTGAAAACTTGTTAAAACAGTTTGAGCTTTTAGACTCAATAAGCTAAAAGAAAAACTCAATAAGCTAAAAACAGACTTAACCCTGGACCTTATAAGCACTTAAAACTAGAAAAGAGATAACTAAATAAGCTGAAAAGCACCAAAAGTTATTAAAACAATTTGACACAAAAAACCATTTTCTAAAAGACTTTTAACCAAATTTAAGCTAAGATTCGAGACTAAAAAGCACTAGGTAAAAGCTAAAAGCTTAAAACAGATTAAATCCTATACCTAATAAGCACTAGGGATTAAAAATAAGCAATCAAAATAGCAAAAAACTAAAAAAAGCACTTAGACAGTTAGACTCAAAAACAAATTTTAAAGGACTTGTCCACACTTTTTAAGCTAAATTTTAAGACCTATAAGCACTTAGAATAAGCTGAAAAGTGAAAATAGATTTAGGACTAGACTTAGTCATCCTAATTAAGCTAAAGTTAAGCAAATAAGTTAAAGAAATAAGCTAGGAATGAAAAGTTAAAGTGACAGGCTACACTAATATTTTTGGCTTTTTGAAAATTAATGACTACTTGAAGCTTAAAATTAAGACTTAAAATCTACTATTGACCACTTAAAACTTAAAAAAATATAATAAGCTAACTTTAACAAAAATTAACCTATATTATACTAGGAATTGCACTCCAATGATCTGCAAACACAGACTTTTAAAAGCTTAAAACTACCTGACAATTTTTGTTCTAAAAGACTAAAAAAACTATTCCAAAGACTATTACCCAAAACATATTTATATTGATGCATTTGAAACTTATTTGAACACAAAAAACACAACTCAAGTAGATTTTAAAGAAGCTAAACAAATAAGCAGTTTAAGACCACTTTAGACTAGCAGATTTTAGATTTAACTAAACTAAACTAGAAAACCTATCAACACTTAATTCTAGCTTATAAAAACTATCTTTTAGACCTTACTTGAGCTTATGAAATTCATTTTGATAACTAGAAACAAGTTGCACATAATTTTTCAAATTAAAACTCCTTGTCCCAAACACCCTTTTAAAAACTAAAAACCTGTTTTAAAGCTAAGAACATATTACAATAAGCTCAAAAATGATAAAACAGATGAAATACTAACAATATTAAGGACTAATAAGCAATAGCCTAAGGGAAATAAACATTATTTATTAAGCTAAACTAATAAGCAATTTTAACTAATAAATGGACAGTTTCTATTAAAACTTAAACTAAGCTATTTTAAACTAAAAACTAGATATATTTAGCTATAATAAGACTGGATAAGCACAATTAAGCAACAATAATCAATAATAAGCTAAATAAGCGGATTCAGAAGCTAAAAATGAAAGATAGTACTTACTTAGTCCTTTGCTTAAAACAAGGACTAAAATGCTCTATAGAGCTTATCTACAAGCTCCAGCTTGTTAAAAACTAGCTGGTAAAACCCATAAGACCTTCCATTTATGGCTTATCTTCCATTTAAGCTTATTGTGACTTTAAGTAATTATTTAATTTAGCTAAGCCTTAAGAAGAGCTTAACTGAGTTAGGAATAACTTAAGAGGTAACAAAAAGCTTAATGAGCTTATTAGGTTATGTCTAAACACATTTTGAACACATTTGCATAAAAGTAAAATAAGAATTTAACACAAGATTTAAAAGAAAACTACACTTTTATTAATACTTAAAGAGGTTACAAGCTGAAAAGTAAATTACAATGATAAAAAGACAATAAGCTGACATAAACTAAAATTACACTAATAAGCTACTAAAAACTACCTACAAAACTGTGTGAATACATCATCTATTTATAGTGAGGAGGGGAAGATTCTAGGCCCTTGAGGAGCGTCCTTGATCATTCAATCACCACCCTTGATTCCAAAATCCTCCCATTTGAACCCTTGGATCTCTTCCACTCATCAACAGCCAATGAGGATGCTTGGGATAGCCAAAGTGGTAAGGTTATGATGTATACGTGCCATGTTTTGTCCTTTTAGAAGCACTTGAGAATGGGAGGGAATGATTTTACTCGTACCTCTATTTTTTGCAGTGTAAAAGTGAAAGAGACGGTGAACAGTGTTTTTGACTGAGTTTTTCATAAGGGTTGACTTGAACCCAAGGATATGGAATGGGCTTATATCATTTCTTGGGCCGGATTGTTTAAATGGATTTAAGTTTTGGACTTTGCATTTTACAAGGGCTTATTATAGATAAGGGTTTTTATCATTTAATTGTTAACGGGCTGACCCGACCCATGAAAAATGTCCTCGGCTTTGCTTTCTCATGCTCTTCCAATCCCGTGCTCGTTTTTGTCCATTTTGCTTTGTTTTTGTCCTTTTATAAATATTCGTTACCTGCACAATACAAATCACAAAACACACATATACAATGCATTTTTCATGGTATTTTTGGTTATTTAAGCTTGTTTTAATAAAGAAAAATGATATGTGATTAAACACATATAAAAAATCCCCCATACTAAGCTATTTATGTGTCCTCACGCAATGTCATATACACATATAGAAAACTAAAAATTTCAACCCCCTTAGACTAATTACCTCGAAAAGTAGCTAAATGTTCATCTAAGGGGATTAAGAAATCACTAGTTTAAAACACCCCGTTTTACCATTTATATATGCATAAACTTCTTATTATCATTTTTTTTATATATGAAACTATAGAATCACAGAACAAGAAACACTAAAAGGATAAATTCATCGTCCTCGATTTTTCACCTGCCCCAAACCAAGCTTAAAAACGAATTCATTGTTAAATACAAGTTAAGATGCTAACGCTACTCATAGATGTTAATTGTGTATGCATAGCTACTTTTCGCTTCCTTATTCATAAATCCTCTAAAGATTTTATTTTTATTATTGGTGATAAATAAATTAAATTCTTATTCATATAAAGTAAATCCGGTTTAGACCATAATTAGTTTGAAATCCTTTCCTAAAGAGATGATATGGAGAGAATAAAGTCCACATTAAGGTTCTAATTTCGCATGATTTAGGGGTTATTCTTTTTATTTCATCCGAAACAACTCAACTACGAGTCCAGAGATGGATGCTTTATTTAGATAACCCCGGAGTCGAAATTTGGCTTTATTATTATTATTATTATTATTGCAACATTATTAATCCCCCCGGTCTTTTAAACAACTGCCACATCGGTATGCGAGCCGACCATGGTCTAAGAGTCTTATTTCGACAAGAGGATCCTCGACCTTTTTGAAAACTGTCACATCGGTATGCGAGCCGACCATGATCCAGTAAACTTTTATCAGTCTCGGATTGATTATTATTATTATTATTACCTCCACCCTTTAAACGACTGTCACATCGGTATGCGAGCCGACCATGATCCAGAAGTCTTATTTCGGCTTCGGTTTATTACATTATTATTATTATTATAGCCAAATTTCAAGTCCTGTGGTCTTTTAACTACCTAGACAACGGTAGCGAGCCGTCAGGAATCGGTAGCCTATTTCCCCACAACACTGACAAAACCTCGATGTGTACCTTACTTTCACCAGAAGGAATCTCTACGAAGGGATCTAAACTAAGAATCGCAAAAACCAAAGCAACTTTATTTATTCAACAATTATATAACGTTTATTAAGCTGATGGGAGCAAAAAGCCACAATTAACCTCTATGAGCTCTAAAGAGATCCAACTACTCCACGTTTAGCATCTAACTTATATAAAACTCTATCATTTTTTGTTCTTCGCAAATTTAAAATCTTTAATAAAAAGATCCGCGAATGCTTAGTCTAATAAAAACAAACTTTGCATATTTAAAGTCTATTATGGAAACTTGCAAACTCTTGGCTTTTTCAAGCTAGAATTCGCGTTTTAAAGCTTCTTGTATAAAAGACTAGCAAAAGCTTAAATTTATATAAGTTAAGGGGCAAGCTAGAGCGCAACATGCTCGATCAAGTCAAAATTTAATCTCAAAACGACAAAAATTCGTGTCAAAATACTTATTTTATTTTTGATTTTTTTTTAATTTTGGCATAAAATCACATATTTTTGGTGGCAAAACAGGATTACGTGAAGACAAAGCAAATGCAAGTAAGATCAAATCGAAAGATCCCCCCATACTAGAACTAAACATTGTCCTCAATGTTTAAAAGGGTCTCTACGTAAATCTAAAGCCGTTTATTAATTATGCTAATAGATAAACGTTAATCAATAAGATCTAGGATATCGAATTCCCATATATAAGCATGCAAAGGATTGAAGCTCGAGTAAACGATGGACAAAACCACGAGCATGAGAGTCTTTATAATCCGGGCAATCCTGGACATAAAACACAAACTACGAAACACGAGAAAGGAAGAGGCGAGCCTCCTCACGTCACACTTATTAGAAAATAGAAAAAGAAGATAGAAAAAACGGGTTACCTCCTGAGAAGCGCTTATTTTTGTGCGAGTCTCTAGCTTGACTCTCTTCATATCATCGTGATATTAGAGACGAAACATGTGGAAGAGCAAATCTCCATCAGACTTTCATTCAAAATGTTTAGATAAACATTAAAGCACATGAAAGTTTCACTCCGATGAGATACCGTCAGCTCTAGAGAAGAAGCGAAGATGCCGGGGTCAAAAATGATATCCTCGCTCCCGAAGGAGAGAGGAAGTGAAGATTCCATTAAATAAGTAAGATAAGGAAGAAAGATTCGGATAACATATGTGAGGGAAAGATAATGGCGATCCTCAAAGGATAATCTCACATATGTTGGGGACAAAATTTTCTCCCAAATCCCGGGGTCAAAAACTTTGACCATACTCTTCAAATTATCATTATCAGGTTCATCCTTTAAGATTCTTGGGTCATGATCTAAAAATACCTCGGAAGGGAGATTAGAGAAGGTGTCTTTAATAAGCAAACTCTCAAGATAGATTATGTCTCCCTCTGAGTCATAATAATCGTCCTCATGATCCGTAGAAACATCAGATTTTATTACTTTAAGTTCCTCAAAATTAAGTTCTTTCGGGGGGAGAGGAGATGATGGATCATTATTTAATAACTTCTCGAGTAGAAGAATGTCTTCCTCCGGGTCAAAGTCGGCATCATCAATTCCTGGTGGAATTGAATCACTTGTAGGACAAGCCTTGATTTCTTCCAAAACGAAATCACCTCCTGGGTCAAAACACTTATCCTCATTAAGCTTGGAAAGAGGTGTGACTAGCAAATCCGGCTCACCAAGTTTAGAAACATAGGAGTCCTCGCTCTTGATGTTCTTTAACACCTTATCAAAAAGAGGATTTACATTACTAGAGATATATTCGTCATCGAATTTGAAAAGAGGGTTCGAGTAAATTTTAACCTTATCTTCCGGAACGTCCTCATCGGATAGTGACTCGTTATCACTAGAGGTAAAATCTTTATTTGAATCGAAGAGAGGGTTAGAGAAAGTCATGGATTTTCCCTCAGGAATGTTAATGGGAGAGAAAACATCACACGAAGGTAAATCACACTCACTATCACTCTCGGATGTATTCTCGGACTCACTTGGGATTGGAACAAGGTCCTCAACACTAGACTTTATGAATTCGTCTGATTCCTTTTCAGGAATAGTGCTAAGTTCCTCATTCCCCATGATGAGAGAGTCCTCAGGATCCTCAATTAGTAAGATGGGAGGGGAAGTAGTGATTACAATAGACGGAGGAAGTTGAGAAATAATTTCACTCAAAGGCATAGTTCTCTCCTCATCGTCATCATCGTCATCATAGCAAGTAAAATTGATATGCCGCGAAGGTTCAGGAGTATGAGTACTAAGATTAGCTACCTGCTCTCGTTGCCGAAGCTTTTTCTCCTTAGTGATTTTATTAATTTCAATACTTATTTTATTAAATTTAACCTTAAGCTCATCAATCTTAATTTCACATTCCCTTCTATAATGAATATCTATTCTCTTATTACGATAATCTTTAATCTGAATTTGATTACTTATACTTTGCATTTCCTCTAAATAATGCTGCTTCTGAAGCTCCATATCTTGTATACTCATTTCTTGAGGAGGTTATTGATCGATAGGATACTGCGAGGGTCGATCAAATCCATAATAGTTAGAATTAGGCTTAAATTAGTTTTGATTCATTGGTTGACACTGAAAACTTTCATGAGGACCCCCACTGTTTTCACAACAAAGATGTTGTGGAAAACTTGGTGAATTTTATAGATAATAATTATCACTAAAGTTTTGATTGTAGCACGGTTCCTGCTCATAGACAAGCGTCACCTGTGGTGGACAATCATAACCATAATGAGCGTCGTTCCTACATAATTCACACGAATATGATTCGTACTGGGGTTGTGGAGGGTGAGTGAAAACGTTTAAAGGATCATTAAAGGGGTTCAGATTAGGAGCATCGATGGATGAATTTCCATCTCTTGAAGTGCAAAACAAACAAAATCTTCCTCTAAGATTATATCCACACCACTTGCAAGTATACTGTTGACAACATACACCATCTTCTAACGGATCTCCACACCTAAAACAATGAAATTGGTCGAACGAAGATGTTTGGGGATGTGAAGGTGGGTAGGAAAAATTGGATGTTACATCATTTGAAATGGGATCAGGGTTACGGACAAACTTGTTGTTAGGATTATGAAAATCCATGTAAAAGACTCGGTCACTACGTGTTATATCTAGCATAGGTTAGCTCGTAGTCTTAGTTTTAATCGTTTAGTTACCATACGACTTATGGTGTTGGGCCGGGTCTTTACCCACTTGTTAGCCCACTCCATGGCCCATTTAGGGGCTCCAAACTCTTGTATAAAAACCCCTTTCCAGCCATGGGAAGGGGTTGGATGTTCATTTTATCACAAACACATACTAAGTGATTTTCTCTCTCTAGAACTCCCACTTTCTCTCTCTAGATAATTTGACCAAACATTAATTCTAGGCTTGTGTTATGATATCCAATATACTATAATTGGTATCAGAGCCCATGGGATGATTAGCTAGATTGTGTGTGCGTTTTCTTGGTTAGGTTAGATCAAAAGTTTGGTTTTTGAAGGTTTATGGTCTTATTCTTGACACTCTTTGATTCTCACGTTTGTGTTGATAAAGTTAGTGTTTCTATAGTTGTTATAGCCTTCTAGGATCAAGTTGTGCAAAAAAAACCAAGCAAAAACGTTCAAAAGGGTGATTTTTAGGTGAAAAAGTTCGTATTTTTCTTCACTGCGTTTTGCCTCTCTGAGACATTCTTCCTTGCGTTTTGCCTTAAATAGTACATTGCGTTTTATCGTTTTGTATCGTACAACAGTACTGCATTTTGTCGTATTTGGGGTTGCGTTTTGGTCACTGCGTTTTGGTTATTGAATGTTGCGTTTTGCCTGCTTGAAAATATCACTGCGTTTTGCTTCAAGACCTCATTGCGTTTTGCTTCAAGACCTCATTGCGTTTTGCTTCAAGACCTTATTGCGTTGTGCTTCAAGACCTCACTGTCTTTTGCTTCAAGACCTCATTGCGTTTTGCTTTAAGCTATCACTGCGTTTTGCTTCAACATCACTGTGTTTTGCTCAAGACTTCTATTGTGTTTTGCTTGAAGACCATATTGCGTTTTGATAAGAAGTTACTCTGGCAAAATTTCATTCACCATTGCATTTTGTCTAGGCTTCTTCACTGTGTTTTGCCTAAGTTTCATTAACTTTATTACGTTAATTTATTTCAACCAAACCAAATCACAATCAAACAACATATCACCTAATCAAACAAACAATCATCACTTTTAACATACAATCACTAATCATTATACCGATCCAAACTTTATCATAATACAAGTAATCAACCATGTCTAGTAATTCAGATGATATTCAAGCGGCCGGTTCCGATACCCGCCCTCCTATGCTCGATAGGACTGACTACGAATCATGGTCACAACGAATCCGATTGTACTGTAGGGGAATGGAAAATGGATTGCAAATTCTTCAGTCGATTGATCAAGGACCATTTGAGCTTGGAACCACAAGGGATGCCCTCGGAACTATCCCTGAGTAAGGTGTTCTTCTTGACAAGCTGGTCAACGACATGAGGAATATCAGAATGACAATGCCTAACATTCAGTTGAACTCCAAGTTCATGAACAATATGTCACC
>BQNB010000096.1:191956-201956 GCA_026074375.1 Tanacetum coccineum
AAGTAATCAAGAGTAGGTTTCCTACCTCTCAAGAGTTCATAGGGTATTTTTCCTAAGATGGCTCTAATTATGATTCGGTTAAGGATGTAGGTTGAAGTATCTATGATGTTACACCAAAAAATTTATGGTAACGATTGTTCATTTAACATTGTTCTACTCATTTCTTGTAGAGTCCTATTTTTCCTTTCTACCACGCCATTTGATTGTGGAGTGCGTAGAGCCGAGAAGTTATGTGTAATACTGTTGGCATTACAAAACTCTCCAAATTGCACTTCATTATCAAATTCCCTATCGTGGTCTGTCCTAATTGACACTATAGAACAACCTAATTGATTTTGTATTTTCCTACTAAAGATTTCAAATTGCTCAAAAGCCTCGGTTTTATTCTTAAGAAATCATGTCCAAGTATACCTAGAATAATCATCTACTATGACTAGCTACAATATTAATAACAAAATTAACCCCCCCAAACCCTTTGGCAATTTTGTTCCTCCCTCCCTAATTCGATCTCTTATTCAATTTTGATTCCATATGCATATAACGATCATGTTATTGGCTCTTTAATCATTAATTCTAGCTGCTATAACATTGTTTTTATTTGGATTTTAGGTCGATATTCTATTAGGGTGTCGATTTGTGGTTAGGGTTTTCTCTCGCAAAAGCTAGGGTTTTGTTTTCTGGTTAAGTAATCGATTGTCATTAATTTCCATTTATTATCTTGTCGATTGCTTCTTTATTATGGTTGATTAGATCGCTTGTCCATGTAACTCAAACCCTAACTGTACTAGGGTTTCTTATGTGAAGATTGACGATTGTTTCTTCTTGTTTAAGTTTTCATTACTATGGTGAATGTTGATGATTGTTTGAGGTGGGAGGTTGCTGCCAGATTACAACGAATGAAGGAAGGTGATACTGGTAATGCGCGGCATCTATGCCAAGGATGGCTACTAGGGTTCTTCATAACCCTAACATGGAGTCAGATAGTACCAAGGAAAAGAATGTTGGCTTTTTAAGTATGTCTGCTACAAGTGATGGTATCCCCGTTAGCCTTGAGGAGTCGATGTTTTGGTCGACGATGAATCCTAGTAGGGATTTACATGGGAAAGAGGATGTGATTGCTACTAGATCTGGTTCGAATTCCCTGCATTCTAACAAAGTATCTCAGATCTTTAACGTCGAGACTAGAATGGAATCTACCTTCGCAGATGGTGATCATGTGGGAGTTTCATCACTTGCGGGTAGGTCTATCCCTAAACCTTTGAATAATCCTTTGGCCTCCTCTACTGCTCCTTTTGTTGTGGAGTTTGTCCCTATTGTAAAGGAATGAATTTTATGCTGCTACGACACCTATTGTTAACATACCACAAGGTTGGTATAATGTTGATGTTGCTGCCACTTTTAGAGTTCCTTTAACAACTATTGGTGACTTAGACGTGTTAACAAAGGATATTGAAGCTGGTAAACATAAGGAGTTATTATCTGGGATAACTAATGATAAGCGTATGGCAGTCATGGATATATCTGCTATGTGTGATTTAATTGAGGCTGATAATTCACCTAATGACCCTATTGTTCAGTATGTTTATATCCATGAGAAACCAAGCTCCTATGTAGGTGCAGCGGGAGGGTCAAAATAGGAACTAAGTAAATTAAAGGCAAACTTTCGTTCGTTATTCTTAGAAAATTTGTGTGAAGGTGCCAATTTCTCTATACCTAGAAAGGTTGTTGAAACGGTTAGTACCCGATTTGCTAATACTTTGTATGGATATTTTATTGGTAAACGTATTGCCTTTTCGGTTTTGGAATACTACGTTTGAAATAACTGGGGCAAATATGGTTTGACTTGAATAATGATTAACTCCAAAGGTTTTTTCTTCTTTCAATTTAAAACTTTTAAAGTTTGGAGGATGTTCTACAAAACGGGCCATGGATGATTTGTAATAGCCCTAATATTCTGAAGAAATGGACTATGAACACGCGATTATATAAGGATGAGCTAACCCGTATTTTGGTACGGGTTAAGATTCATGATGTTCCAATACAGGTTTTTTTTAAGATGGCTTAAGCTTCATAGCATCTCAAATTGGTAAGCCTATTATGCTAGACTCCTATACCTCCTCGATGTGCATTAAGTCATCGAGGAGGAGTAGTTTTTCCCGATGCTTGATTGAAATTAATGTGGATGATTTTCTTATAGAAAGTCTTACTATAGGTGTTCCTTTAATTGAGGGATCGGGGTTTACTATTGAAACAGTTACTATTGAGTATGAATGGAAGCCTCCTCATTGTGACCTATGTAAGATATTTGGTCATGTTCATGACCATTGCCCTAAAAAGGTGTCGATTCCTTTTACTGTTGTTACTTCTAATGTTCTTACTCCTACTGTTGAGAAGACTAATGATGGATTCCAAACCGTGGGTAAAAAGCAAAAGAAGGGTAAATCTAAGTCCATTAATGGTGGTCACTTGGTAAAACAAAATATTAGGTATGAGCCAAAGGCAACTACAAGTGCACCAATAAAAGGAGCTACTAACTTAGGTAATGCATCTAAATCATCATCTATGTTGAGGAATCATCCTCCTAAGGCTACTGTTACTTATACTATGGAAGGTAAAATCACAATGTCTAATTCTTATGCTGCCTTGGACGATGAAAACGATAAAGATGTTGAAAATATGTATGATGAATCGAGTAACTTATTTCATCATACAAAAACAGGTGAAAGTTCATCTACTTTCAAGGCCTGTGCTAGTTAGCTTGTTTAGCTGAGTCGTTTGTTCTAGTTTCAATTATTAATTGTCTCTTGAGTTATAAGTGTTTATGGCTTGTCAAGCACTAGTTTTAGGATTTTATTAAGTTGTTAGCTTGAGGTTAATGTGGTACTTCATCTACATTCCATTTGTACATCACTTTTTCGGTTTTAATAAACTTTACCGGGGTAACCCTTTACCCAAAAAAGTCATCTACTATGACTAAGGTGTAGAGGTTTCCTTTGTAACTCCGTATGGAGGATTGGTATGTGCTTAATTGCACATGCCATTTTCTATTAAAAACGGACTTAAATGACTAAAAACGTACTAAAAATACATTGTATTTGTATGTTTTGCATTTGAATTGTGCAGGAACGGATATTCAAAAAGAAAGCCAAAAACGACCAAACCAAGCACAGGATGGAAAAGACAAAGTAAATCCGAAGCCAAAGTCAGTCAAAGTCAAAAGTCAGTCACATGAAGAAAATACAACTTAAGGGACTAAATCTGCCAAACCTCAAGTTGTGTTACAAAAAGACAAGGGCTGAAATCAAAAATTACGGGTGAAGTATAACTTTAGGGGCCAGTTCTGCCAAACCCCTAAAGTTATTTCATAAAAGGGCGAAAGTTACAACAAAGTTATAAGAAATGAGGGGCCAAAGCTGTAACCTACCCAAACTTCATTTTTCCCGCCCAACAAAAACCCAGGTACAACTAGGGATGTCGTCCCATACCTTCTCCCTGCAAAAACACTCAACACCCTAGATAAATCATTTCAACCACTCCTCTACCCCCTCCCCAGCTGTATAAGTGCCATGTTGGCAATCCCTCACCATTCCCAAGTATTTTCGATGGCTGAGATTGACTCCAAAGAAGCACAAATGAAATTGAAGGCTGGGATTTATTTTAGAATCACCTCACACAACAAGCACACTTGGTTTTTGTCTCTACAAAGAAACACAGAAGAAAGAGGTCCCAAAGAAGAAGACTTCGGCTATAAATAGAGCCTTTTGTAAGCCTTTGAGGCAGTTAGTTAATCTTAGAATATCTTAGCTTAATTTTTTAGCTTATTTTCAGTTCTTTTTAAAGTCATTTACAGCTTTTACTTTCAGCTTTGTAACACTTTCAAGTCTTAATGCAAATTTGGAGTTTTAAGTCAATTCTTGAATCTTTGTATTTCCTTCGTTAAAAGCATTACTTAATTTATTTTAAGTCTTATAAAATCATATGAGTCATTTGATTTAACTTAAATGCTAAGAAGTTAAGTAAAGTCACAGAAAGTTCTTCACTCAAATATACCACAGCTTATGGATGATAAGCCAGTTTTGGATGGGCTTATGGACTCTCACTAGCTTGTTTCATACAAACTAGAGCTTGTAGATTCTTGGTTTAGCCCTGTTTTGAGCAAGGGTGTTGTAAGTTTCTCTTTCTCTTATTTTTCTTATTTACTGTAGAACTGCTTATTAGTGCTTATTCTTGACTAAAATCTGTTTATAAGTATTCTATTTTGTTATTTAACAATCTGTTTTTAATAATTTAGGACCAAATCAGCTTAATATAAAAAGAAAAATGATTTGTGAAAACTTTGAGGGATATTTTGAACTAACAGTACTAACCCATAGTTAGTACTGCTAGTTCACTTTTGGAACTTTAAAACTAGCAGTACTAACTTAAAGCTACCAGTACTAACTCCAAGTTAGTATACAGTGTTTTAAAACGTTAAGTTACTGTGGAGTTCATTTTTGCTTATCACTTATTATTTCTGCTTATTTAAAGATTCCTTAGCTTTTTAGAGTAGATTAAACCATTTTCCTTTACTGTCTTTAAGAGTAAGCTTATTTTCCTTTTCAAAGTATTTTCAATAGTGTATCAGTTTGTAGCTTTTTAGCTTATTTGCCATTGTAGTTTATTCTAGTTGCTCATTCTTATTACTGAGTGCTTATTAGGGTTAGGTAAATATCTGTTTTAGCTTATTTGCTTATTTCTTGTTTCATTGTGTTTTGTTAAAGCTAGCAGAACTAACCTTAAGCAACCAGTACTAACTTAAAGCTAGCAGTACTAACTCCAAGTTAGTACTGTTAGTTAGTACTGTCAGTTAATACTGTTAGTTAATACTGTTAGTATTGTGTTAGTACTGCTGAGTTTTTCTTGCTTAATTTAGCTTAATTGCTTTTTGAAATAGCTTATTTAGAGTTATTTTAGCTTATTTAATTTGTATTAAGTTTATTTGAGCTTATTTGTGTCTTAGTATAAAAGTTTTAAGTGTTTTTACATTCCAGCTTATTTTCTTTGCTTATTTTTATGTGCATTTGCTTATTAGTGTTAGTGCCCAATCATTCCTTGTCATATTCAAACATCGATTATCAATTCGTCTTTCGATTTTCAATTCAAGCCTCGTTGGGACATAACGACCCGGAGACACCCTATACTACTTCCGGTTTAATTGGTCTCGCGGATTCTGATCCTTGTTGTGTACTCATATTTATTGGCATCATAAAAGGGGTGAGAAGAAGCGAAGCCAGTGTGACAGTAGGAATGTTTGCAAATGTGGTAAATAAAATGTTTATGGATGGTTTATAGTGAGGGTTTTGAGCCGTGGGCTTGGTGAGGGAAAAAGAGAGAATATGTGTGATTTTTCACCAAAGAAATGAGAAGTGTGTGTGATCTTTACTAGTGCAAGCTTTATGTACCATAAGGACTAGTCAAAGAGTGTATATGGAAGTCCAAGACAAGATGAGGGTTTCATAGGAAGTCTTTGGTCAATTAGACATAAGTTTTAATTAGTTGTTGTGTGTACAATTCAAGTTGCTAAATTTTGTGATATTTTTCTTGGTATTTCCCACTCTATCCGGCCATAGATAGATATAAGTGAAGATATTTTGTAAATTTTGGGTATTGGGTACAATTGTGAGTATTTGTTGAAGCGTAGAAAAGTTTTGGTGGTTCCGAGAATGCCTAAACGTATTTTATCGCGAAACGTAAACACTTTACGTAACCAATAAAAATAAAATGAACAAAGTTAATAATTATCCTCAAAATAATTACTTAACACTTGCTTGATATAAACATTTAATTGTTTGATGCCCGTTTACATTGAACGATAATTTTTAGCGTACGTGATTTAACTTAACGATTACGATTTAAAAGCAAACGCGTACAATACTAAAAATACATAGTGACTTTATTGACGTCATAAATGACCCTAAAACACGAGGTGTTATATCACCTATTAAGAAAATTGTATAAATTGCCTAAGGATAAAGCAGTATAAATTGCCTATTGAGAAAACTGTATAAATTGCCTAAGGATAAAACAGTATAAATCGCCCAGCAAAAAAATATTCCGAAAACAATCACTTATTTTCAAAATCACATTAAAAGAGCACACTTTATGACAATACTAATTAGTTTTTGTTTGATTTTTCTTGTACAACTTACTATCCTAAGCCTATTAGAACCTTAAAAACACAAACTTTATGGTTTTTAACACAAATATTGGAAATCAAGATTTTGAGTACACAAGAACTTTCAAACCAAAAACCTTCAAAAAAGTAATATGAATTTTTTTATTTTTTCAAAAGTCTTTCTTGTATAAACTAGCTTTAACTAAGATAGAAGAAGTATAAAAATTTAAACTTTATGTATTTGAACACCCAAAAGAGTATGAAACTTTTGAAGGTTTCCATACCAGGACTCCAGACGGAGGGAAAGCAAGGCCGGAGGGGGGAGAAGAAAGGAAGGGCCAGAAAAGGAAGGAGGAAAGGGCAGGACAGGCCTGCAGATTGCGGCCGGTCGGCGTCGTTTCACCTGCGCCCTCCGTGAACTTCGCTGGCTTCCCTCCGTGCGTCCTCAGTCATGTAATATCATGCAATGTTCTTCTTGGCTCCCCTGCCTGTACCTGGTTTTTCATCCTCCCATCCCAAAAGTCCCTTCCCGTTTCTCCCTCGTCTCTCCACCATAATTTCCGTACCTCTCTGCGCGCCCCGCCCCGGGTGCTCTCGTGCCACTGCTCCTGCGTATCTTGCGTTGCTTCCCGCCTTTTCCCGCCCGCACGCCCTGCATATAATCCCGTCCTCTTTCTCTCTTCTTGTTACGTCCTTGTTCTTTGCAGGTGAGCCTAACAAGACCCCTACCCCACCACCACCCCCCTCCCCCCCAGGCACTATGAACCCAATATGAATAATAAACGATTATCATAACCCTTAAACCAAACATAAAGAAACTAGAGAGAGAAAGAGATGAAAGGAAGGTTTCTAGTGAGAGAAAGAAAGAGAGCAATTACAAACAACAAATGAATGATACTATGAAACCAACCAATACCCTCTCCAAACTATGGAGAGGGTATTTATACAATGATATGTTGCGGCACCATACGGCCTTGATTGGCTTTCTATGGGCTTTGGCCAATTTACCTTACTTAGGTTTCATAAACTATCTAAGACCTACGAGCTACGTATTTCAGGAGTGACCGAGTCTTTTCTCAATTCCTAACACAATATTTTCTCTATTATTTGTTGGATAACAAAGACATCCGAACACATAAAAGTAATCCACATTTGGTTTTATTTCACAAAGAAGTTCGTACTGAGCTTTGTTGTACCTTGTATGAATTAGTGAACGATTTTGAGTAAAGCAAGTGATTGAAATGGCTTCGGCCCAAAGAAATTCAAGTGATTTAGAAAAGATAAGCATCGTACAAGCCGCCTCCACAAGAGTATGATTGAGTCTTTTGATCACACCATTTTGCAGAGGCGTTCTTGCAATTAAGAATTGTTGCATGATGCCTAACGTTTCATAGTGAGCCTGAAGAGTTGTATTTTTGAACTCAGCTCCATTGTACAGTTTCAAACTTTTGAATGTTAACGTTGAAATTCAATTGAACTTGAGCAATGAACTTTTTGATCATATCAGGAGACTCATCTTTTGTTCGTAGAAAGTATACCCACGTATAGCGAGAATAATCATCAACAATCACTAGAATATACTTCTTGCCATTGATACTCTCAACCCGCATTGGTTCATATAGATCCATATGGATCAATGCCAGTTTAGAATGTGTACTTGGAACCAATTTGGGTGGATGAAAGGCTTTCATGCTCTTTCCTCACTCACATGCAGAACATAGATGATCTTTGTCATACTTAAACTTTATAAGACCATCAACCAAATCTTGTTTGGTGAGATCATTAATAGTTCCAAAGTTAAGGTGTGATAGCCTACGGTGCCATAACCATGATTTTGTTAAAGTAGCTTTGGACATCAAGAAAACGGGAGAAGAAGCTGCCATATCTGAAATGGAAATTGTATACAAGTTTGATTCACGAGTACCTGTTAAAAGATCATCTCCTTCCAGATTGCGTACGTAGCATGTCTTTGATCGAAAATCAACTTCTAGATCATCGTCGCAAAATTGACCTTCACTAAATAGATTGTGTTCAAGACCTTCAACATAATATACATGACAAATAGTAATATTGCCATGTACATAATCACCATAGCCTATGATTGCTGCAAACTGGTCATTTCCAAAGCGGACTGTGCGCATGAACTTTTCAATGAAATTTTTCAGCAGTGAAGGATCGCCACTCATGTGCTTTGAACACCCACTATCAACAATCCACAGAACTATTTGGACCACCACATTACATGAGAAAGCCACAGATAGAAGAGTGCACGGTTTGGCTACCTATTTTCTAATGGTAAGCGGTGTGTTAGAAGAAGATACTACATAGTTTCTATTTCTAACAACACTTGGTTTTTCATTATCATTTAATTGCTTTGGGGACCAACAAACACTTGGTTGTGTTTCATACCATTTTTTCCACTCCAGACTAGTTTTGATCTTATTTCTCATGTATTTGCTAAGTGAAATTTCTTTTGTGAATAGTGAAGTTGATCTAAACGCAGAAGAGTCCTTAATTTTCACACTTGAGGGATAAACTATGGCAAACCTAGTTTTTGCACTTACGGAAGTAGTTTCTAAAGACTTAGGTTTCGCAGTTCTAGGAGTGGTAAATAAGGCTCTTATAACATTCGCATGCATATTCAACTTATACTTTTCAAGACATTTATCATGACACAGAATAAGCACATTTTTATCACAAGAAACATAAAATACCTCCTTCGTTTTAGGAGCGTTTTTGACATCAACATTTGTTATAATCTTTTTGTTATGAACAACATTTTTCTTAGATACAACATTTGTGTTTTTATTTGTCCTAACAAAACTTCTACAAAATTAGTGAATAACTCTTAGTGTTTGACAAGTAACACTATTCTGGATGATGAGCCCACTACTCATTAGTACTTCTAACACCTAATAGTCTCTTTCAGTCTTATAGAAGTTAAAACACTCTTAGTTTCCTGATTATCTTTCAGTTTTAAACCTTGTACATCCCTAGTGCTATGACATTATTGTTCTTAACATTATGTTTCTTTTTTGTAGGTGAAGTCTGTAAAGTGACTGTTTTTGGCAAAACATGTTTCTCTTCAGTTTTTGAAACAAACTTTTTCATTTGAAAAACTTGTTTACTAATTGGTGTAACACAGAGAAGTTTGTCGAAAACTGGTTTGCCAAACTTAGTATTTACAGACTTACCGTTTTCTATCTTTTTAAATTTTGCTTTCAATTTCAAGATTGTTATCAAAAGATCTTGATTTTTTGCACGAACATATGCATATGCATAAGTCTTTTGATTAACATTCTCAATCAATTCATCAATCTCCCCTTGAGTCTGAGTATGTGTCTTTTTAATTGAATGAAAAAGCTTTTGGTATTCAATTGATTTTTTCCACGTTATTGATCAATATTTTACTAGAAAATCCCAAAAACACATTCTCATTCACCCCCCCCCCCCCCCCCCCCCTGCAAGTTATATCCATTTTTTATATCCAAGAGTTTTCACATAGATTTTTCAAAGAAGTTTCACACTTTGTTTTCTCTTTTTAATGTTGCAATTGCAACTCAATCTCAATGCATTGTTTTTGGCATCTTTGAAAATTATTTTTAGGAATCATTATTCTTTTGAGTAAATTCTCTTGGAAATCCATGGATTTCCTTTTAACTTTCTCAATTTCTTTAATCGTTAAACATTCACAAAATCATCACACATCAACACACATTTTTCAACATCATGCTTGAGTGTTGCTTCCAAGAGTTGATCGTTTAAAATCTCATTTGTTTCAAAGTTGCATTAAGATTACTTTTCATTGACTCAAAAACATTCTTCATTGTTGTTATTTCTTCTGGT
>BQNB010000096.1:206956-217378 GCA_026074375.1 Tanacetum coccineum
GCCACCCCCCCCCCCAACCCCCCCCCCCCACCCCCCCCTCCCCCCCAACCCCCGTCCCCCCCTGAACCCCGACACCTCCCCCCCCCCCCCCACCCCCACCCACCCAACCCCCCCAACACCCCCCACCCCAACACACCCCCAAACCCCCCACCCCCCCCCCCACCCCCACCACCCCCACCCCCCCCCGCCCGCCCCCCACCCACCCCCCACTCACCAACCAAACCCCCCCAACCCCCACCCCCCCCTCCCCCCCAGCCCCCCCCCCCCAAAACCCCCCCTAACACCCCCCCCATCACCACCCAACACCCCACCCCCCCCCCCCCCCCCCCCCCAACCTCACCCCCCCCCCCCCAACCCCCCCCTCTTCCTCCCCCCCCCCCGCCCCCCACACCCAAAACCCCTAACCCCCCCCCCCCCCCCCCCCCCCCCCCCCCCCCCCCCCCCCCCTCCAGCCCCCAACTCCCCCCCCCCACCCCCCCCACCCCCACCTACCCCTCCCAACCCCCCCCCCCCCACCCCCCCCCCCCCCCTCCCCCCCCCCCCTCCCACCCCACCCCCCCCCCCCCCCCCCCCCCCCCCCCCCCCCCCCCACCCCCCCACCCTCCTCCCCCCCCACCCCCCACCCATCCCCCACCCCCCCCCCACCCACCCCCCCCCCCAAACCCCCCCCCCACCCAACCACCAACCCACCCCCCCCCCCACCCCCCACCCCCACCACACCCCCCCCCACCCCCCCCCAACCTCCGCCCCCCCCCCCCGACCCCCCCCCCCCCGCCCCCCCCCTCTCCCCCTACCCCCCACCCCCCCCCCCCCCCCCTCCCCCTACCCCCCTCCCCCTCCCCCCCCCCCCCCACACCGACCCCCCCGCCCACCTCCCCCTCCCCCAAACACCACCCCCCCACCCCACCCCCCCCCACTCCCCCCCCCCCACCAAACACCCCGCCCCTCCCTCCCCCCCCGACCCCCCCCCACCCCCCCCCCCCCCCCCCCCCCCCCCCACCCCCCACCAACACCCCCCCCCCCCCCCCCCCCCCCCCCCCCCCACACCCCCACCCCTCCCCCCCCCCAATGCCCCCCCCCCCCACCCCCCCCCCACCACCCAAACCCCCCCCCCCACCCCCACAACCCCTCCCACCCCCCCCAACCCCCCCCCCCCCCCCAACCCCACCCCCCCCCCCCTACCCCCCCCCCCCCCCCTACCCCCCCCCAGACCACTCACCCCCCCCCCCACCCTACCAACCCACCCCCCCCCCGCCCCTCCCCCCCCACACCTCCCCACCCCCAACCCGCCCCCCCCCCCCACAACAACCCCCTCCCCCCCTCCCCCCCCCCCCCAACCCCCACCAACCCCCCCCCCCCCCCCCCCCCCCCCACCCCCCCCACCACCCCCCCACCGCCCCCCCCCGCTCCCCCCCCCCCCACAAACCCACCACCCCCCAACCCCTCCCCCCACCCCCCCAACCCGACCCCCCCCCACAAACCCCTAACCCCCTCCCCCCCCCCCCCTCCCCCCCCCCCCCCCCACCCCCACCCCCCCCCTCCCCCCCAAGCCCTCCCACCCCCAACCACCCCCTCCCCCACAACCCAACCCCCCCCCCCCCCCCCCCAACCCGATCCTCCCCAACTCCCCCCCACCCCCCCCCCCCCCACCCCCCCCCCCCACCCCGCCCCCACACCCCCCACCCCCCACACACCCATCAAACCCCCCCCCAACCCCCACCCCCCCCCCCCCCCCCCCCCCCCCCCCACACCCCCCAAACCCCCCACCCCCCACCTCCAAACCCACCTCCCCCCCCACCCCCCCGCCGCCCCCCCCCCAACCACCAAACCAACCCACCCACCTTTCCCAACCCCTCAGCCCCCCCCCCCAAACCCCCCACCCCCCCCCCCCCCCCTTCCCCCCGCCCCCCCCCACCCCCACCCCCCCCCCCCCCCCCCCCCCCCCCCCCCCACCCCCCCCCCCCTACCCCAGCCAACCCCACCCTCCCCCCCTCCTCAACCCCCCCCCCCCCCCCAGCCCCCCGAACCCACCCCAACCCCTCCCCAACGCAATAACCCCCCCCCCCCACCACCCCCCTCCCCCCCCCCGAACCCGCCCCCCCACAACCCCCCCCCTCCCCCACCCCCCCGCCCCCACCCCTCCCCCCCCCCCCCAACCCAACACCCAACCCCCCCCCCCACCACCCCCCACCCCCACCCAACACCCCCAACCCAACCCCACCCCCACCCCCCCCCCCCAAACACCCCCCAACCTCCCCTCCCCCCCAACCCCCCCCCCCCCCACCCCCTCCCCCCCCCCCCCTACCCCCTCACACACAACATCCCGCCCCCCCCCCCCCCCCAACCCCCCAGCCTCCCACCCCCCTAACCCCCCCCCCAACCCCCCCCCCCACCCCCCCCCCCTCCCCCCCCCCCCTCCCCCAACCCCCCCCCCGCCCCCCCCCCCCCCCCCCCCCCCCACCCCCCCCCCCCCCTCCCCCACCCCCACCTTCCCCCCCACGCCCCCACCTCAACCCCCCCCCCCCCCCCCCACACCCCAACCCACCCCGAACCCACCCCCCCCCACCCCCCCCCCCCCCACCCCCCCCCAAACCCCCCCCGCACCCCCCTCCCCCCCGCCCCAAATCCCCCCCCCCTCTCCCCCCACCACCTACCCCCCCCCCCCCCCCACCCCCTCTCCCCCCAAACCCCCCCCCCCCACCCCCCCCCCCCCCCCCCCCCCACCCCCCCACCAACCCCCGCCTCCCCCCCCCCCCCCCACCCCCAACCTCCCCCCACACCCCCCCCCACCCCCCCCCCCCAACCCCCCCCCCCCCTCCTTCCCCCCCCCCCCCTCCCCCAACCCACCCCCCCCTCCCCCCCCCCCCTTCCCCCCACCACCAACACCCCCCCCCGAAACCCCACCCCCCACCAACCCCCCCCCCCCCCCCCCCCCAAACCCCCCCCCCCCCCCACCCGACGCAACCCCCCCCCCCCACCACCCCCCCCCAACCCCCCACCCCCCAACCGCCCCCCCGCACCCCCCCCAACAACCCCCACCCACCCCCCCCCCCCCCCACCCCCCCCCACCCCCCCCCCCCCAACCCCGCTCACACCCCCGCCCCCCCCCCCCCCCCCCACCACGCCCCCAACGCCCACCCCCCCCCCACCCCCCCCCCAACCCACCCCCGCCCCCATCCCCCTCCCCCCCCCCCCCCCCCACCCTCCCCAACCCCCCCCCCACCCCCCCCACCAACCCCCCCCCCCCCCCCCCCCCCTCAACCACCCCCCACCCCCCCCCCCCCCCCCCCCCCCCCCCCCCACCACCCTCCCCCCCCCCCCCAACATACCCCCCCCCCCCCCCCACCCCCCCCCTCCCCCACCACCCCCCACAACGCAACACCACCAACCCCTCAACACCCCCCCCCCCTAACACCCCCCCCAACCCACCCCCCCCCCCCCCCCCCCCCCCCCCCCCCCCCCCCCTAACGCCCCCCCCCCACCCCCCCCCCCCCCCCACCCCTACCCACACCCCCCCTACCTCCCCCCCCCCCCTACCCCCCCCTCCCCCCCCCCACCCCCCCCGCCCCCCCCACCCCCCCCCACCCCCCCACCCCCCCCCCCCCCCCCCCCCCCCCCCCCCCCCCCCCCCGCCCAACCAAACCCCCCCCCAACCCCCTCCCTACCCCCACACCCTCAACAAACAACCCCCTCCCACCCCAACCAACCCCTACAACCCCCCCCCCCCCCCCACCCCCCCCCCCCTCCCCCCGCCCCCCACCCCCCCCCCCCCCCCCCCCCCCCCCCCCCCCAACCCCAACCCCCCCCCCCCCCCCCCCCCCCGCCCCCCCCCACCCCCCCCCCCACCCCCCACTCCCCCCCAACCCCCCCCGCCCCCCCCCCCCCACCCACACCCAACCCCCCCCCCCCCCCCCCCCCCCCCCCTCCCCCCCCCCTACCCCCCCCCCCCCCCCACCCCCACCCACACCCCCCCCCCCCCCCCCCCCCCCCCCCCCCCCCCCCCCCCCCCCCCCCCGCCACCCCCCCCCACCCAACCCCCCAACCCCCCCACCACACCCCCCCCAACTCAACCCCCCCCCCCCCCCCCCCCCTCCCACACCCCTACCACACCCCCCCCCCAACCCCCCACTCCCCCCCCCCCCCCCCCCCACCCTACCCCCCCCCCCCCCCCCCCCCCCACCCCCCCCACCCCCCACAACCCCCGCCTCCCCCCCCACCCCCCCCCCCCACCCCTCCCCAACCCAACCCCACCCCCCCCACCAACCCCCCCCCCCCCCCCCCCCCCTAACCCCCCCCCACCCACCCACCCCCCCACCCCCCCACCCCCCCCCCCCAACCCTCCCCCCCCCCCACCACCCACCACCTCCAACACCCCCCCCCCCCCCCCCCCCCCCCCCCCCACCCAGAAACAACCCCAACCCCCCCCCCAACCCACAACCCCATCCCAACCCCCCCCCCACCCACCCCCCCCCCAAAACCCCCACCCATCCCCCCACCCCCCCCCCCCCCCCCACCCAGAGCCCCCCCCCCCGCCCCCCTAACCCTCCCACAACCCCCCCTCCCCCCCCCCCCCCCCCCACCCCCCCCCTCCAACCACCCCCCCCCCTGCCACAAAGCCCACCCCCCCTACCCCCCACCCCTTCACCCCCCCCTACCCAACCACCTCCAACCCCCACCCAACCACCACCCCCCGCCCCCCCCCCCCCCCCCCCCCCCCCCCCCCAACCCCCCCAAACCCCACCCCCCCAACCCCCCCAACCCACCCCCCACCCCCTCCCCCCCTCCACCCTCCCACACCCCTCCCCCACAACCCCCCCCCCCCACCCCTCCCTACCAACCCGCCCCCCAACCCCCCCACCAACCCCCCCCCCACCTCCCCCCCCCCCACCCCCCCCCCACCACCCCCCTCCCCAACCCCCCCCCCCCACCCCCCCCAAAACCCCCCCCCCCCCCCCACCACCCCCCCCCCACCCCTCCCCCCTCCCCCCCCTCCCCCCCCCCCCCCCGCCGCATCCCCCCCCCCCCCCCCCCCCCCCACACCCGCCCCCCCCCCCCCCCCCCCCACAATCCACCCCCCACCCCCCCCCCGCCACCCCACAACCCTCCTCCACCCCCCCCAACCCCTCCCTTCACCCCGCAACACCCCCCCCCCCCATCACCCCCCCCCCAACCACCCCCCCCCCCCCCCCCCCCCCCCCCCGCATCCCCCCCCCTAACCCTCCCCCCAACCCCACCCCTCCCCCCCCCCCACCCCCCCCCCCCCACCCCCTCCCCCCCCCAACCCCCCCACCCCACCCCCCCCCCCCCCACCCCCCTCCCCCCCACCACACCCCACGCCCCCCCCCCCCAACCACCCCCTCCCCCCACAACCCCCCCACCCACCCCCCCCCCCCCCCCCCACCACCCCCCCACCACAACCCCCCCCCCCCCCAACCCCCCCCCCAACCCAACCAACCCGCCCCCCCACCCCCCCACCCCCCCCACCCCCCCCCCCCCCCCCCCCCCCAAAACCCCCCCACCCCCACCCCACCCCCCCCCACCCACCCCACCCCACCCCCCCCCCCCACCCCCCCCCCCAACCCCCCCCCCAACCTCCCCCCCCCCCCCCCCAAACAACCCCCACCCCCCCCCCCCCCCCCCCCCCCTCCCCCCCCCCCCCTCACCCCCCCCCCCCCCCACCCCCCCCTCACCCCCCCCACCCCCCCCAACCCCCCCCCCCCCCCCCCCCCCCAACCCCCCCCCCGCCCCCCCCAACCCCCAACCCCCCCCCCCCCCCCCCCACCCCCACCCACACCCCAACCCCCCAACCCAAACACACCCATCCCCCCCCCCCCCCCCCAACACCCCCCCCCCACCCACCACAAACCCCCCCCCCCCCCCCCACCCCCCAAACCCCCCTCACCCCGCCCCCCCCCCCCCCCCCCCCCCCCCCCCCCCCCCCCCCCCCCCCCCCCACCCTCTCTCCCCCCCCCCCCCCCCCACCCATCCCCCCCCCCCCCCCCCCACCCCCCCACCCCAGCCCCCCTCCCCCCAACACCCACCCACCCCCCCCTCCCCCCCCACCAACCACCTACCAGCCCCGCAACCCCGCACCATCCTGACCACCTACCACAACCAATGCGGCCCACCCCCCCCCCCACTTCCGATACTACGCCTCCAATTCCAGGCCCCCCACGAGTCTAAACCCACTATTGTCATTCAATACCACAGTGACAACTATATAAGGGGCAAGTTAATGTATGAAGACTGATACCCAAGGTACTCCTTTCTAACCCAATCATGATTCCCTAGACATCTCAACAGCGAATACAGACAAAGCTGGTTTTCTAAAGCCAAACAAGCATATTCATCACAAGAAGCAACACAACTAAGATCTACATTCTAGGTTTCATACAATCATAAATGAACACAATAAGGAGTTTAGCTAAGCATGTTAAAGATAAAGCAAGAACAATAAATAATCAAAAACAAGATATATTGAATGATTAAGATAATCTTACTTGATTAAAACATGAATTAAAGGAGTTACAATAGGGTTTTGAAGCCCTAAAATTGTCCTAATAAGCTGCCAAACGAACTAGGGTTTGTCTCCATTTTTTACTTTAAAGTTACACACTTAAAACCCTAATTTCAGGTTTATATATATGTAGATAAATCGTTGTGATGGCGTCGCGTTTTTATCGTGACGCCGTCATGAAAGAGAATATTCTAGATCTTGGGTTGGGTCGTGCGATCTAACACCATCGTGAGATGTTGTGACAGACCGTTGTGGGATAATCTTGACTGGGAATAGGTTGGTCACGTGGTATCTTGTGACGCCGTCTCCTGCCGCTGAGAACATAATCTTGAGACATGTTTGTGTAGGTCCGTAGTCTCGTCCATTTCTTCTCCGAATGAGCCAAAGTCACGTGTATTTCCTCCAAATGCCTTCCAAATAATAAATACCTGAAAATGAATGATTAAGTACCTATTTTGGGCATAAATGCATGATTTAAGGGGTTAAATGACCCTAAAAAAGTGTATAAAATGACACGTCATCAAATACCTACACTTGGAATTTGCTTGTCCTCAAACAAATAGGCTTTTTTACCTAGACAATGGCAGTATTAGGGTTATTTAACATACTCTTTAAAAGCATTTTACAACACAACCTTCTAGACCTCGTAATTAAAAGCACGGAAAGTATATACTAGCACCTCACATAAGTGTTTGGGATTCTCTCTTTCACTCGGGTGTATAATAAATTATAACATAATGGGGGAAATGGAAAATCAACACTCATTACCTGTCATAGCATATAAATTACCATAGGCTTGGTTAAGGATCAAACCTCTACCGCTAGGCGCAAGCATTATTCATTACTATCTAAGAGGTCTTTTTAAAGGGTTGTGGGTGTAGGTGTAAGATAACATATAATGGAAACGGAAATGGATGGGATACATTTGGGTGACTTTGGGTGAATTTGGAGTGGAAGGGTTAGCTAATTATTTATACGAATACATGCTGATTTGGTTGCTAAGCCAAGACTCGGACGAAGATATACAAACTCTACACAACTTTATATCAATCTCTTTTTTTGAATAACATAATACATCACAACATGGGTTTATAACACATACCCCTATACTTAAGCTTTTACGTGCTTGATATTTACAATCTAACTAATGAACTGATTTGAGGTGGATCAAAATAACATGGAGATCATCGAACAAACATATGGGGGTATTGACTTAACTTTCCTTCCTCATTCTTCCACGAAATAAATACTACCATGATTCCCAATCGTCCCAAAATAGTATTTTATTTACAAGGATAAGGACTTAGCAACCACGTACTCATATAATTAACTTGGGTTAAAACAATAATGTACTAAAGGTGAGTACATACAAGGTAGGCTAAGGCGATTTGGGTGTAACGATTGGTTTAAGGGTTAACAATGCTCTTCATTAATAGTCCGTATTAACCAGAAAATTACGAGAACCGTGAAAAATGATAGGCTCAGAGGGTTGTACTAGGGGTATCCTGCACTAAAAATGAGTGCATGGCAAGGGTGTGGGATAGTTATATGATCGGTGTGACCATCATAACAACTACATGTTTAAAACATGGGTTAATCCTAATGCCTCTTATCAAGCAAATCCTAATACTTACTATGCGGTGTCGGGATGCATCACAATAACAAGTTCTAGAATTTAATATACTATCGATACACTCATATAATTTAATACTGGTCTTAATGCTCTAGAAAAGGCGACAAAGACCACACGTACACATCCATAACAACGGAATAGATGCATATGACTGCTCAATCCTTAACTCAAGAAAGCTAAAGGTATAAACTATCTTAGGTATCAATAATAGATACCCGAATTCCTATAGATCTAAAGGCAAACCTCACATTTTTGGGGTGGAATTCTGAGGGTTTTTGTGCTAGTCATATATATTCCTATCCATGAGACGCTATTAATACTCGGTTTTTGTCGGTATGTGTCATAAAAATTTTAAATTTGGGTCAAAATTACCTTTTTATGCTATGTTTCGATATATTACCCATCATTTTAATGATAAAGCAAATGGAAAATGGAGGAATAGTTTCTAAGGCTTATTTCCCCCTATACTTAAGTTGAACATTGTCCCCAATGTTCTATAGAAGTACCCATAAAAATAAATTAAAGGGAAAAGAAAACAAGTAAAAGAAACTAGTACTCCCTTGGTTTGCTCAATAATGGAGAAGAAACATGTGATTAGTGGTTAAATTGTCCTCCAAGAATCATCCAATGAAACTTGCTAAGAACTTCCAAGCTTCTTCTCATCAAATATAACCTGTAATCAAAGACAAATACAACTACACCAAGCATAAAATGTGCGATATAATATTATACAACATGAAATTAGGGTTGACTCTATAAAGCAGTAAAGATAGGATGAGAGAATTGTTAAACTCATGGTTTTGCAGGTTTATAAAAGAATTACAACTTTCTTAAGTGTTGTACAAGTTTTATTTTCAAAAATACTTAAAATTTTTGAGTTTTCCTGTAACTGGGCATTTGACGCCGTTTGGGATATCCTGACCCCGTCACAAGTGTCGCGGTGACGGCATCGCGTGTAAATCGTGATGCCGTCTCCACACTCTGTGAAAACTTATTTTTTGTTTTTGATGAAAAATTTCCTGCACTCATTCTTATAAGTTGTTTTCCTGTAGAAAATGCTGCATAACAACCTGAGAATTAATAATTCAATCATATGACTCAAAACTGACGCGGATTAATCTAAACAATTTATTTCAAATGTTTGAATTTGGTTCTAAAAACCGGATATTTTCCCTACACTTATTTTGTAGCAAAATACCTTTGATTGCAAATAAGACGAAGTTACAAACAAATAAAGCATGATTACAAAGTAATTCAAACATAATAAAACAAAAAATAAAGAATTAAAACACACAAGACACTCCTAATATGCGGGAAAAGTAAATATTGGGTTGTGATACGACCCTTGAAGATAGTAACAGGATAGTAGCACCACTTCAAGAGTGTGCGGGCTCCTTAAGAAGAGAGGAAGAAGATTTAGAGATTTATTGGCATAAATATATCTTTCATTAATGAAAACCATTCAGTATATATAGCCGAATAACCCTATCTTGTAAGACAAGATAAACATAAATCTTTTCCTAATCAAACATGTAATTAATGACTTTCCTAGATAAACATAAAGACTTAAATACTTTCATAAACAATGACATTATTTAAGGGATAGATTTACATGGCATAATCTTTTTGCCATGCGGGCTTGGACCGGGCACTCTTGGATCACTTGGGCGTAACATTATTCTCTCCTTTAGAAATCACCTTGTCCTCAAGGTGTTGTCTAAAAAAATTATCTTGATTCCGGGATCCCATATTCTTCTTTGAATTGTAGCCTCCATCTTTTTCTTCTTTATGTATTGGTCATTAAGACGCTCCAAAAGCAAAATAAGAACATGTAGGGTGGAAACAGAGTATTGAACCCCTTTTTTATTTTCATTTACTCCAACACCTATAACCCCATTACCTTCCACGTCTGGCTCATCAATGTTTTGCTTAACAGCCACAACCACCACTTTAACCACTTTCGCTTCATCTTGTTTACCATCCACTAACACCTTCATTTCTAACTCACTAACTTGATCTTGTGCATCATTATCATAGGTACTTTTACATCAATCGATTTATGCACCAAATTAATCACTTTTACTTTGCTTGAAGATTCTGAATCGCTTGTTGGTGTCACCGGACTGGAAGATTCTGAATCATCACCCGTAGCTCAATTCATCAGCTTTTCAAATTCCTGTTGATAATCTTTCACCGTCCCCATTTGCAACAATTTCGATAACACCCCATTCGGATCTTCATATCCTGACGGTCCAAAATAATTCCTCACACT
>BQNB010000097.1:6769-14269 GCA_026074375.1 Tanacetum coccineum
GAATCCATTTGGGATTAGGCTAACCGGATGAAGGATTAGGGTATCCTAATCCTTGTCTAACTTGCTCTCTAAATTTTTCACACTATAAATAAAGGGCCTAGGGTCATTGTATTCTCATCTCTTGTATACATACAATACCCAAAGTCTTTTCTCTTCTCCTTTTTGTGGCTACACCGATCGGCAAACACCCCTTGTGATCGATCGAATTTTTTTTTGAGTGTCAAGAAAATAGTTTTGTGTTAATTACTAGCATATCGTTTACTTGGTATTAGTACGTGTGTACAAGAACGTGTTTCAATCACGCTATTGATTGAATCTTGGTTTGAATTACAAAAGTGTAAGAAGTTTTGATTCTTGTTTAGCTAGAATCACAAGGTACGCATACTCTTATGTTTGGTTAATTAATTACATGTTATATGATCCTCTATTCGCTTCCGCACGTTTACTTTGATGTTATTATTTATTATGAATGTCATGTATTTAAATTCCATCACAAAGGTAGTTGGTCCAAGAGAAATTGCGCGATTTACATGGGAGACTCATCGCTTATAATAGCTCAAGTAATTTTCAAAATTTTTTCTTTCCTTTTTCATGTTATCTTCAGGACTTAGAATTTCAAAGACATGGTGCGGTCACAACTAAGATTTTATTTTTAATCTTGTAGATGCATAAAAATGCCATCAACGGAGATTGTAAGGTTCGTTAATGACAAATTCATGCTAGAAGTTTTTGCTAATGTGGATTATGCATTTGTAGTTGCACTAATAGCCATTGTTGATGCTATAAAGAGCTCGACTAATAGAATTATTGAAGTAGTTAGGGATGGGGTAATCGAAACAGCTCTTGCTGGATTTGGTGTGTAGTTAAAATTTGTAGCCATTGTCGTAACTCGTAAGAACATGTTGGGATGAATTGTAAATATAAAGAATTATCTTGTATACTCTTAGGAATAAAACTAAAATAAAGTTTTGGCATAGTCTAGTAAATATACTTAATGTACTTTATCAGAAATTATTATGCTTCCTCTACTTTTAAGAGTCATGTTTGAAAAGGGTCATTTTGCGCAAAAATACAACCAACTTTAAAGCCATATTTAGATTTGATGGCGGGATATAACATCACAATGAGGATTAATTTTTTGAAACAACGAGTGGGAATACACATGCGTGTTGCGGCGTGGCTGCTTTTGATGCAGCCTTTGTACGGCTTTTAGTATATAGTGAGAGAGTTTGCACCCGCGCGTTGCGGTGAAGCTGATTCGGTTTTGATTTTTACACATGTATTTTAAAGCATTGTAGAGGAAGTAAAGTTGGGCGCTATAGGCTTACAATATTTGTGTTCATCCTTCACCTTAATGTTTTGCTCACGGAAAACACAACGGAAAATATAATTTGGCCTAGAAAAGGAGTAACCCAACAAGCCAGATAAAGGCCCAATGTGAAAACGACACTCAAAGTGCGTCGTTTTTTAACGCCTTATAGTATTAACGCCTTATAGTATTATGTACGTAGTAACTGTCATACACGTAAGTCTCCGGAGTTTTGAAAAAGATAAATGTTCAAACCATGCCAAGAGAGAACGGTACCGTGACGTCTTCCACAATTCCAACGTGGAAGACGAATTAACGCCGCCATTGAAGCTATGGACGGAACCAGGACACAATTAGACCAGGTGCATTTACGAAAATTTATACTAAACGAGGAACACAAATTTTTAAGACCAGGTGCACTTAGGAAAAATTTAACAAAATTTAACACTACGCCGCAAAATTTAGCAATATTTAACACTAAGCCGCAAAATTCCATGGGGGTCCCGGGACCCCCCGGGACACCCCTGGTTCCGTCCCTGATTGAAGCGCTACTACCACACCCATCCTCACGCCATTTTCAAAGCCCAATTCTTGGTGTTGCGTTAATTACAAAAATGTGTGTGAATGGTAGGTCCCGAAAGAGAGAAATGACTCGAGTGATGAGTGAGGGGGTGTCATGATGGGTGAATATGAAAAGTGAAATGTTGGGGTGGCGAAATAGCTTGAGCCATGACACCCTTGTTCTAAGTGAATATCTTAAAGTCGCTCATGAAAAATCCGAAACCTGTTGTACAAGAATACCGGTTAAGTTAATAAAGTCATAGCAAAGAAAAAAGCTCGACTTACACAACCAACTTTAACAAAAGTACTATTCACACTTTTTTGACCACGTAGCTAATATTCAAGTTGTGTAATACCAATTCTGGACACGACCCAAGTAAGTTGCCACTTGTCACCCCTTGACGTATCATACAAGCTGTACTTGGTATGTGGTGAATCATCAAACATTGTCACCTTCTACCCAAATGAAAAAAGAATCAGTAAAATATAACCAATGTTCACACTAGCAAGTCCCATAGTTAACTTCCACGTTACATCATACACTCATGCATTAAACTATTCGTCGCATTTGCATGTCTTGTATTCAACACATCACTCATACAATAGGTATTCAATGACTCATCTTTTTAACTGTTATCCATTCGTATGTTATATATACGAAGTTAACGTACTAATTGGATTCTGTATTGTAGCAAGTCCCATAGTTCATTTGATTTCTTTGTAGTCCATCATCATATGGTATTTTACTTTTACTTTGAAAATCTTTTAAAATTGAAATAGGGCTTTGTTATGTGTTAGGAGATTTTGTGTTATATAAATATCATGCGGGCGTTACGGTATCTCGTATTGTGAGAATGCTGGCCAACCAAATCGTTATGGTTCAGTTTTGTTTTAGTAATGTGAGATAAATTTGTGGAATATATATATGGTGTATATTAAGCTTGAATAAATTTACATGCTTGAAATATTAGTTAACCTGGACACCCCAACTTAAACATGTATTTAGCTGTCACTTTGTTATGATACTATTGCGTTTGAATTTATTATTTCTACTCATACGATAACTAGAAACTTGTTATGAAATGTAAAGAATAAGAGATACATGAGGAAGGAGATGATTGTTATTGAGTAGTCTTCCAATGAGTACAATGTGTCCCTTATTTATAAGGGTATATAGAGTGTAACCCCTAGCTAATTAAGTACATATTCAAGGCTAATTAACATCTCATAAAGGTGAATAAACACACATCATTAATATATTTATAACACTCCTCCTTGGATATTCACCGTTTGCTATACGTCATAATCTGCCTCGTTAAAAACCTTATCAAGAAAAACCCAATGGGATAAAAACTTGATGAAGGAAAAGAGTGCAGTGCGCATAATGCTCCTCCTCAATTTAATGTATATATTTCAAGCATCGAATGCTAATCTTCTGAACGAGTTGCTCAAATACTTTTGTTGACAACAACTTTGTAATGAAGTTCACCAAATTGTTGATGTTAAGAATAAGTCCTGCAATGATAACAAAATATATGTGTAGCTTCCAACCCAATATCAAATGCATTAGTTGAAAAGTATACAATGCAACTACAAATATTAAAAGAGAAAAATAAACTTTCAATGAAGCATATTAATTGCAAAATTGACAACAAAATGTTAATTGCACTTATTTATGGTACTTGAGGACCACTCATTCCTTAAAGACATGTGCACAAGCAATTTATATAATATGCATTCAACATGATTTTGATCCATATAAGGATTCATTCAATTTGATCAAATAAAGTTATTGAGAACTTTATTAATTGTTTCTAGAAGTTGAATTTGTGAGTCGTGTTTGAGGCATTACATATCCTTCATAGAATATGAGAGCTCTAATAAATCCCATATTAGGAAAAATAAATACTTATCTCACAAATATCAATAAGATATTTACATCCACCTTGAGATAATATGTCTCTTAATAATCAACTTATTGTTTTGTGAATTTATTTATTTCACAACTCAAGTTTTAAAGCACATAACTTTAGAGCTATTATTTCAGTTTCACACAAAAACCGATGTATATCCAATAGATTTTACACATTGATGTGTATGAACTTCACGTTCCAATAGTTTTAGTATTTGCAAGATACTGTGTCTTTTTATGTTGGCCAAACATTTCATTGAGCTCATATTTGGATATTAGTTGATTTCTGATCCTCATCATGCATAATAGCAAGCAATATATTGTATGTAGACAAATTTATCGACGTCTTTTTGTTTCCAATTCCATTTCATATAATTCAAGACAAGATATAATTTATTGAGATCTCATTAGCTATCTGAGGTTCTTTGAAACCTTCATGTCTAGTGTCTCTTTATGAGACTATCATGGGGTCTTTTATACCTCGAGACCAACTTGTTTTCATGCTCCCCTATTTTCATCGAGGATTTTATTTGGAATCTGTTTTGTCTACCTTGCTTAGCAGTCATAATAACAATAGTGTCTTAAGGGACAACTTATATCAGAGCATGAGTAGCAGAAATTTTGTATGGCTATTAGATTATCATATAATTTCTATCGATGGAACCAATAGAATATGATACTTCATTCTTAATTTGCCATCTGAACTTCTCTCCTCCTAAGGAATTTCCTTCTTCTATATCCCGTATCTGTGCTTTAGGTGAGAAATATGCACAAAAAAAATTTGAAATGGGATAATGTTTGGTGTTAATAACCAAAATCACTTATAAAGGGAGGATATATATCAAAACATATTGTGCATGATGCTAATTTTTTGTAGTTGTACCATATAATAATAAGTGCCCCCATAACAACAACACAAGTTTACTCTCATTTCATTTAATAATTTAGCAGTAATTCATCGCATATTCAAGATAAATACTTACTTTGGAAATTTTAGGCCACCCGCAAATTGAGCTATTAATCATGCCAAACTCGAGGTTGCGAATATACGTGACCATTTAGACTATTAATCGATTTTTAAACTCTAAATGGTTCATACAATGATTTGTATCCTACATATATCCACTTGTTTTTCTTTCCAAAATTGAAGGCTTGAGTCCTCATTCTAGTTGATAGATTATAATCAACTTCATTTAAGAGATAACAATCTTAGATTTAAGAATCGTAGTACTTCTATAGTATTTGCATCCTAATACTCGGGAAGTTAGTAACCAGACATGCCAAAAAATTTTGGCTCATAAACATATTTTTATGACCTATTGTTAGTATTACTAATCTTTATATAATGCATGTCGAGGCATTTCGAGGAGGATACCAAAGAATATATCCTTAATTTTGAACTTCATTCCTCATGATAATTTTTCTTTTACGGAGCAAAATGTGCTAGCATAGATTCTTAAATCTATGAATAGTGTGTAATATCTTTGACACACTTGTATTTTGCATACATAACATTGCATTTTTGCATAAATAACATTTTTGTTTGCTCCTTTCTTATTTTATTTTGCCAGTACTAGTGGTTTGTCATTGTCATACTACCTCGACCATATCCTTTACCATGATAAATGATCTTTAAACATTTATCATTACATTATCGCATTCACATGAGGGAATGAAGATATTATATTGATCATTTTATCACATTCACTTGAGGGAATGTAGATCTTTATGTTGATCATTTCGTCACATTCACATAAAGGAATGGAGATATCACGTTGATCATTTCATCTTTTATCTTGCAACTTGAGGTTGCCTACTAGTTTCTTTGAATTAACACGACAATAACTATTTTCACCACGTCTATAATCATGATATCTACATGATCATCGTTATTGAGTCACATTCAGTTGAGTGAATGGAGCAAATTTAGTAAACAGGTTTATCGTGTTTCTTAAAGCATACCCATTGCTTTGTTTAAAGAAACTTATATCAAAGCATCGTTCTCGGTATATGAGCATATTCGAGGCATTAACCATCTCATCGCATATTTTCTTGTTATCATTCAGAGGTAATACACAATATTGCGAAAATGTGCTCGCATTTACAAGAATTTCTTGCTTTTTAGGGTCAAATCTTTCTTTTAGATTTTGACGTACATATAATGGATCTCTCACCGTTAGATATTATCTTTTAATTCAGATCTAACACAAAAATTGTGAGACGGAACTCGCGTATACTTTTTTATGCATCTTGAGGTGCATACAATTATAGCGAGATTTAACAAATCTTTCACCGTTAAGTATTCCCTTTTTAGATCATCATGAAAAAGACGATGGGGGAATACCACTATTGTGGCACACTCTTGTAAAGAGGCCTTAGTTTCAGCTTTGATTGATTATCCCCAAAGTTAGATGGAACTCAGCATGAAGAGTCCAAGGGAGATGGTTTTTTCCTGATATGTCAAGAACAACAAAATCAATATTTAAAAGCTTTAAATTTAACATTCTACATAAAAATGAAAAAGTATCATTTAGCAAAGATTGCATATATCACCATATAAGGAATTTTTTTCATATATCACAAAATATTTTACGAATCTTATTAAGAGATTATACACCACTTATACAAGTCGTACAAAAATCAATTTTATGTAATTTTAATGCGTTGTGTTTTACGCCATTAACATTTTTATTGAAGACTAATCATAAATTAATATGATTACAAATGCAACGCATATTAAACACATACTTTTGATTTCCATGCAACACATATATAACATAGATTTTTAGATAGATGGTAAAAATATACTATACTACACATCTAAACTAAAAATAAATAGATGCATCACATTCCATTAAGGCAACATATCTAATCTTGATTATATTACGATGTTGATATATGTTATTAGTAGTGTTCATGCCTTTTTTTTTCTTCTTAAAATCAATAACCAGAATAAAATGATTAGAAGCTTCACTTTATAAAGAAATACAAGTACAAACACAATTGATTCGAAAAAAATAAACAAAAGACATGCAATATTCATTGTAAATGCATATAGTTTACCATAGCCAAGTAAATAAAATATTAAAAAAATTACGAGTATAATTTTAGCAAATATCATGACATTAGTATGCAAAATAATCTTAGCCAATATCATGTAGAAAACATGCGAAATCATGAATTTAGCAAATCAGTAAATTATCAAATAATTATCTCGACATGATTAACAATAATAGAATTTGAGGTTGTATACAAACATATTAAAATAATACGATGTCGTGTTATTTGATTCTCTTGAGGGAACCATAATAAAACTTAAAGTTTTGTCTTTTTTATATATATAACATAACATGAGGTTATGTTATTGATTCTATTAGAATCAAAATGGTTTACACGGAGGAGTAATTGGTCCACAAATGTCTCTTTCAATTCTTTCTAGAAACGAAAGATATTCTTTTTCAAGTTTATTGATTGAGGGCCTTGTTATCATTTTTCCAAAAGAGCATGCTTCACATGATAAATATTTTGATAATGGGATCTTGAGATCCTTTAGTGGATGCCTATTTGAGCTCTCAATTATTCTCCTCCTCATAATATCACCCGAATTACTCAAACGATCATGCCAAAAGGTAAATATTTTAGGATCTACGCCCTTTCAGGTAGAAACCATATTTATTTCTGTTTGATTTATGTATGTAAAATACAATCCAGAAGATAA
>BQNB010000097.1:41769-56497 GCA_026074375.1 Tanacetum coccineum
TCTTTTTATTATGGACTTTTTTTTATTTTCAATGAATGTACATTAATTTGGAGATGCTCAATTTTATTTTGAGTCATGGTTTCAAGATGTTAACCATTGCGTTTTATATCTTTAAAACTTAGTAGATTTCTCTCGGATCTACTAGAATACAACGCATCATTGATTCTCCAGAGGGAATCATGATAAAACTTAGGTTTTATCTTTTTTTTTCTTTATAACATAACATGAAGTTATGTTAATGATTCTATTAATTGAATCAAATTAGAACTTGAGGTTCTAATTATTATTTTTCAAGCATAACATGATGTTATGACACTGATCCGTACGGAAGAATCATATTAGAACTTGAGGTTTTAATAAAAAAAATTCACCACAACATGTGGTTGTGTTATTACCGTGATTCATCTAAAAGAATCACAAAGAACTTGAGGTTCTTAAAAGATACACAATAACTTAAGATTATTGTATTTTAATTCTATTCATTATAATAAAACTTGAGGTTTGATTATGAATAAATATACTCATAACATAAGGTTATGATATCTTTTATTCTAATAGATCTTGAAGATCTTATATATAAAAAAAGACAATGTTTTATTATTTGATTATTTATATGTAATCACAATAAAACATTTTTGTGTTCTTGTAAATTACAAAAAGAGATTAATACTAAAATATAACTTGATGATGCAAAATTAAAACTAAGGCAAATGACACAAAAAGGTATCAAACTTAAGAGTCATTTTCAATTAAGGTATCACACTTTTTTTTTGCATAAAAAGGCACAAAACTTTTTTTTTTGCCAATTTAAGTATTTTCGTTAAATATTTAACCATCACCCGTTAAGTTTTACATTTCAAACCCACTGATCGCTACCACCACTACCGTCACCGTCACCACCACCATTTTCCCCGGTACCATTACTACCAATTTTTTTTTTTTTGAACGGCAAAATTTTATAAACTAGCAAGGAGCTAGAAAAGAAATTACAAAGATATTAAATGCGGGTTTTTAAGCCAATCATCCCTAGAGAACTTCCTACTACACCTACTATTACACCAAAGAAAGGAGGAAGAGACAATATTCTCAAAAAGGATCGATCTAGACGGCTTATTAACATCAAAAGTAGAACGATTCCGAAATCCCCAAATAAACCACCAAGCAACGTAGAAGACTCCTTCCAAAAAACCTTTAACTGAACCCGGAAGACGAATAGAAGAGAACCACTCGTCCCATTCTGAGAACGAACGCCAAAGCTGGAAATCGATCTCCCACCAACGGCAAACACGATGCAAAACCTCCTGAGATAGAGAACATCGAAATAACAAATGATGGACATCCTCTTCATCCGAAAAACAAACCGGGCAAGAAGTGGACTCCAAAATAACACCTTTTTGGACCAGATTGTATCTAGTAGGCAAACACCCCCGACGAGCTCGCCACATAAAAACATTAATCTTAATAGGAATTAACTTAACCCACCTAGTCGGCTCAGAATGAGAGGGAAGCACCAAATCATCAATAGCAAGACGAGTATCTTTCACACTAAATTCACCACTGCTAGAAAGGGAGAAATACCAACGATCATTAGACGTTGAAAGAACCACTGAATTCAAAAACGAACTTAAATCTGAGAATTCTTGCTGTTCGACCCCTCCTCTAACTGATCTCCGAAAAGACGTATCCAGGGGGCCAGCCATCTTAGCCGCCACACAAATATTGGGAGCAGAATCAAGGGCAAACAAACGCGGACACAACTCACACAAGGGAATATCCCCTATCCAAGTCTCTTTCCAAAAACTAGTAGATTGACCATCCCCGATACGTTTAGAGCAATACGACAAGAAATCAAATCCAGATGACTTAAGCACTTGAACTTCCTTCAAAATCGAACTCCATATGGAAACCTTACGAACTGAATGAGAATCAATCTTATCCCCATGAACCGCTTGGATAACACGAAACCACAAAGAATCATCTTGCGAAACGAAACGCCAAACCCACTTTAAGAGGAGCGCTCGATTAAGAGCGAAATAACTCGAAACCCCAAGACCCCCTTTCTTCTTCGAAGCTAACACCTTATCCCAAGCAATCCATGAAATTTTTTTCTCCAACATGCTGGCACCTTTAAAGAAGTTACTACGAATTGACTCCATTACCTTAAGCACGCCTTTAGGAACCTTAAAAATGGACATGTTATAAAGGGGAGATGCACCGAGAACTGATTTTAACAAAGTAAGCCTACCACCAATCGAGAGGGTTTTCGCTTTCCATTTAGACAAACGCGATTGAAGCTTTAAAACTACATCATCCCAAGCCTTATGACGAGTCATCCCAGCCCCCACCATAACCCCAAGATAACGGAACTTGTTTTCCATAATAGTGCAACCTAAAGAAGAAGCCATATCCTCAACTCTAGACAGCGGGACCCCCACACCCAAAATTTGGCTCTTATGAATATTAATCTGTAATCCCGACGCGAGATGGAAACATTTAAGAATATTGATAATACCTCTCAAATTATTATCAGACCATTCACCCATAAAAAAGGCGTCATCCGCATAAAATAAATGAGATAAAGCCAAAGATGTTTATCCGATATTGCTCAATTAAAAACCAAATCTCCACTAGAAAAAGTTCCATTTTTTTATAGGAACAATTCTAACAAACCAAAAACAAGTATCGAAGATCACACTAACATTACCAATTTACTGCACTATTGAAACAAATATTTTTACCTATCAGTTGATGTGCAACTCAATAAATTAACAAAACCCGTCTAGTGTTGATTATTTGTTTAACCCGTGATAGAAATTCTTCGGTGACCTTTTTCTATATTAACTATATAAGGAAAATCTTAATATATGAAGATAATGATTGTAAAGCTATAAGTGATGTTACATATGATTCGAATATTGTATAAATCCAAAATTGGTTGTTTGTTGTATTGGCGACTTTTACTTAAATCTTATCTCTTTTGATAATGAATATGCGATTGCAATCTATTATGCCTTTTAAAATATCAATATGTATGTCGTCGGATATTTATAAAAATGTATTGTTTTATTTAATGTGTCATTGCATAGATAGATGTGGATGTGTGTGGTGTTCATGTGTTATGTTTAATGGATGGAGCCATGTAGGTCTATTGTAAAGACTATTATTTGAGTTTGGACTAGGGGTGTAAACGATCCGAGCTTTTAACGAGCCACTCGAGCTCGAGCTCGTTTTACTAGAGCTCGAGCTTAATACTTACGAGCTCGAGTCGATCTCGAACAAATATTAGTGCTCGATTAGTTTGACGAGCCGAGCTTTGAAAACTAATATTTGGCTCGGCTCGTTCGAAAACTCGTTTAAATATCACGAGTCAAACGAGCCGAACGAGCTACTCGAGCTTAACAAGCCAACACTTAATATATAAATTTTTAAACTTATTTTATTTTAAAATTTTAAATATATTTTTCTAGTATTATTAAGAATCAAGTTGTAACTTAATATTTTGTTGTAACTTAATATTTTATTTCTAAGTTACATATGTACTTGAAGGTAAACATCCTTTTTTTTCTTATACTTTGTTTTATAAGCTTTCTATTTTTCTTTCTTTCTTCTCTCTTTCTATGTGGGATGTGTTTTCTTTTACTCTTTTTTGAACATGTGTTATTCTTTTTTACTTCTATCTTATATATCCAATACGTACATTATTTAATACACCAACCTTTCTTTTTTTTTTTTCTTTTTTTCTTTTTTTTTTTTTTTTTTTTTTTTTTGTTTTTTTTTATTATTAATAGTTTTTTAAAACAACTAAATGATAACTCTTTTAAGTTAAATACACTTATTTATCTTACCTAAACTTATATAAAGCATATGAATGTGCGTTTTTATTTGCATACGTGTCAAGTGATTTAAGTTTACACACTTTTGCTTTATAGATTTGATCTTTAATCATGTTTCAATCAATTATATTGATTTATTAAACTGTACAAAGCATTGTTAATCCTTCTGGTAAATGAGCCATTTCACGTATAACAAACTATAGACATGACATTACATATGTTATTTATGGAGTATCAAAATAAATTAAACCAATTTTGATATTTGATGTAGTTGACGTGTGACATTGAGCTAAAAGGTTATGTTATCTTTCCCGTTACGATGATTCATGATTTAAGTTACGTATGCTTAAAATATATGATTTTGTATGAGAGCTGAGTTGCACAAGAAATAATTATATGTCATGCACACAAATACATATAAACAAGCCACACACATAAAAGCATACATAAGTAAGAATAAAACTTAAAATGACAAGGATGATAAACTATTAAAACCATCCATTTGAGATGCTTCTACTTGAATTAGATGCATCTCTATCCATTTAGATGCATCTCAGTTAGTTTCGAAAGTGATTTTGAAGTGAAAACAAAGCAAAGTAGTACTAACAGCAAATTTGACCCGCATGAGACAAAAATTACATAGGATTCGCCTAACTTGATTAAATGCATTTTATATATGTAAATGCGTCTAATTTTTAAAGACACACACTATATTAATTTAAAAAAATATTCTCTATATTAATTTGAGACTTTTATTCATCTTGCATTAAGCCATGATTGCTACTAAAACTTTACTAATTTGTTTTACTAATTTAGTTCATGCTCATTTATATAACACCTACTTTTTCACCGCTTTTGTTCGCTTATATAACATCTTCATCCTGCACCCGATACCAATTCATTTTTTGATTCAAATTCTTCATCTGGAACTGTGATGATGTTATTCTCATCGGATGATGATGATGATGATGACATGCTAACGCCGATTGTTGGGAACTTCATAATCAAGTTTTGGTAGTTGGACGGAAAAGGGTTTAGATTCTAATTGATGAAAGTGAAAGTGATGAAGATTAAAAGTGAATCATATTGAAATTTATGTTCATAAAAAACGTATGAAATGATCATGCAACTATAAAAGCTTTTCGCTATAAAATCATGTTAGTGTGCACGAGTACTCGTATAGTAAAAGTATAAATCACCCAACGGTGTATTTTTATAAGATGATCATAACACATCTCAAGCGATATATAGTGTTGCTTAATTTTGATGTCTAATATATATAGTTTATCAAAAATAGACGCTATTGTGAGGTAATGTATATGAAATAACTTGACACTTGATAGTATAGGTTTAATTAACAAATTTATAGTAAGCTTATGAAAGCATATACATAGAACACAAAAGAAACGTTACATACTACTAAAACGATAACAATTGATGTTTAACAACATCGCAAAAAAGTTTAAATTAGATAAAAAAAATCAGTCTCAATTGCTTATTCCTTAAGGTTCTTAATCTTACTCCATATTTTATCATAACTTTAAGTGGGTGTTATTATACTAGGCTTTCCTAATTCATGTAATAATAAATTTTTAGTTTCATTTGATTTTATGTAGCCTTGCGTGTGATGGAAGCAATTGAAGAAAGATGCAACACCTAAAAATGAAGCTCTCTAACAAACACATGGTTTGAGAATATTGCTATAAATACTGATTAATGGCTAAGGGGGTGTTTGCTTTGTTTTTTTTATACGTGTTTGAAATCGTGAAAAACACATCCGTTTTCTTACGTTTTCGACCATTTTTTACGTTTTCGGCCGTTTTCTTACGTTTTCATCCGTTTTCTTCCGTTTTGCACATTTTCGTCCGTTTTTGGACTTTTTTTCCGTATTCTAACGCTTTCGTCTGTTTTCTTACGTTTTGCCCACATTTCTGTCCGTTTTGTGCGTTTCTGTACGTTTTTTTGCAACATATACAAGTGCGGCTTTTTGACTTTATTTAAATGCACAAAGTATCATAGAACCAACCTCAACCTTTGGCACATGCTATGTCACGATCTTAGACCCATACACTAACGAATGGGTCGATTTGGCTTACGATTATAACAAGTAGATGAAAAATATAGCTTATCGGGAACGTCAATTGGTTTGAAAGTTGCTTATAGTAGTTTTAATGTTTGCATCATAAATCGTCTTTATTCAAAGATTTGATTTTCGGTGTAATAATATGGTTTTGGCAATCAACCCATCCCGACATGGCCGGTTTCAGCTACTAAAAAAAATGACCTGTTTTAACTCAAGCCTGTTTCAATCCATTCCCCAACCTTGTAAAACTTGAGGCACCACTGAAATAAAATTAGCTAATCATAGTCTACTTTTATCACTATGAAGCAAACTAAACTATATAATATAACAGTCATATTCTACCCAAAATAAAGACTAATGTTGTAGCAAACAGTTGTCAAATGTATTTAAAGACTAGAAGTGAGCAATCTCAAGTTTCGAAGATCAAAACAATGTTATGTACTTACTACTTGTCACATGAGATATAGTTTATACTACTTGGTTCATCGCTTTCATAGCAACATCTCTGAATATTTCAATAGTCGCAAACTAGTGTCCTGTTGCCCTAAAAATTGTAGGCTTTTTTATTCGCCAACCATATGGACACTTGTGCTCTAAAAAGATAAAGAATGATCGCATTTAGTTATACTATTCACATGGCATCAAAGGAAAAAAATGGTGGTTTATTAATACTTCTGGATGAATATTAAGACTTACTGTAAGGTTCTATCAGACAATGGATGAAATGTTCATCTAAGAGATCTATTCCAGCAGGATTACCGTCATTAATTACATAACACCCACTAAAGATCCGAGCTTCTTCAGTAAACTTTTCTGGTCACACGACAAGGCTTTTTTTGTAGATGACGAGCAGCTTATCAGTGACATAATCTGAGCACTTTTGTAGAATAAGATCAGTGAAAACTCTGAACATATGTATTAACAAGAAATAATTTCATATAATATTTTACTTTTAAAAATCTCAAGACTGTGATATCAAACAAGCATACGACGATATTTGGATGATAAAGATCATGGTGTACAGGCTCTTCTAAAGAGCAGATTCAGAACACCTCAAGTCAACAATCAAACAGTCATCATAAGAGTATAAAACTCAATTCTCATAAGCCAATAAACACATATGAATCTTACGCTCTCAGCATAAAAAATCAATCAACTTCTGATCACCAATATAACCTCTTAAACCATAACCTTGGCGACTAATTTATCCGATTTAACTCCTTGATAACCACATCTTCAACCAAAACAAAATCAATAGAATCCAACCTAATGTGATCAACTTGTATCACTATTCTAGTAATGTGGCCATCTTCTTGATTACTTCTAATGTCTGCATTCTAATAAAACTATCAAAAAAATTCTGCATTATCACAGCATTTGATGCTCCCTTTTATAACTTATACAGGTTTCACGGGTGCTACTTACTAGTCTATCCGCTTTTGCTCAATAAAAACCGAATCTCCACCAAAAAAAGGCCATTATCTTAAAGGCGATTTTAAGTCCACAGAACAATTCTAACCGGCAACAAGCCTCAATGGTCACACTAACATGACCAATTTACAGCACTATTGGATTCATAAATACATTTGGCAAAGTTGAACTCTATAAAAAGTTTTTATTTTTACTAATTTTGTTTCTACGTTATATTTTTTTACCTACAGGTACAAAGGTGGCTGACAACGGCTCCTGGTGCACCTACAACTCACTGGTACCAATTATGACGTGTTTCGTCTGACCCCGTTATGATTTCAGCTACTTTCTTAAAGACCTGATTTTCATCCCATAATTTCTGGAGTTCAGGTTCCCTTATAGAAGAATTTGCTCTCATACCAATAGTTGTCTTAGGAAGAACAAGAGTATGCTTGTACTATCCATCTTGTTGCTTTGTTCCTAAACAATTGAATACATTAATCAGCTCACTCTCAAATGATTGGAATGCAGCTCATGATGAACTAATCATAAGACAGTTTGATATTTTTCTTATGACTACTAACTCACACACGCATGTCCTTAATATCGTAGGCTATGATAGGATAGGATCGCTTCGGATAACCGCTAGGCTCTAGATCTGTTCGTGACAATTTTGCTCTTTACCTTGGGTTATCCTTGTGTGCTATTATATTAGTAAAATGTTGTAATCAAGTATGTACCTTTGGTTTCTTTCTTGGCAGCCATGACAGGTCCACGAGACCTTCGTGTTGACTGAGAACATACAAAAGGCACTTCTAGGATTTTAAAGAAATATGTAAGATGAAGAGCGACGAGAGATCAATGGAAAAGCAGCATCAAAAATCAATGATGCTAAAAGAAGATGACTTTGTCCATGATGTGCAACTTCTCAGTAGTGACAGAACTTGAATAGTTTATGTAGGATAAAGTTTAATGACTACTGTAAATTCATTATAAGATTAACCATATAATAAATTCATGATTGTGATTTCCACTTGTGCGTTAGGAAAGATATGAGGTTGATAAAACTTTATTGTGTATTGGTAAATTCCAATAGCTGATAACAAGATTATCCAAGAGATGCCGAAAATACCATTGCATTTATGACTTTACGCATATCAAAATCAAAGACATACACTCGACACAAAAATGACTATTTTATACTCTTCTCCAACTAAAACTACAACAAAACACTCGCCATAAAACCTAGATTTTATACTGCTATTGACTAGAAGCTGTTAATTAGAAGATCTTATAACTGTCACAAGCTATAAATTTGTCTGAGAAACCTAGATTTTTTCTGAAATGAAACATTTCAAAAGAATTTGAGTAACAAGCCTTGTTTAGATATATTGAAATGAACCTGATAGGGTTTAGTCCTCCGTCCCGCCAAACAACGACTATCCTACAACTCGTAAAAGTCATACCAGTGTCAATATTGGATTTACTTTGACCATCAAATCTATGAATATAATGGGATTGACATTTATATATCACGGATGTCTAAACAAATACATTTGCAGATCCAATTTTAGTTTCACAAAAACATACATTGATATATTAATTTTAAACAAAATTTATGCAGAACCCATTTTGCTTTTCACACAAACATACATCAGATAAAATCGTCACCTATAATTTTTTATAATTATCCGGGTGCAACAAGGGCCTTTTCCTGATACACTGAGTAAACAAATAATCTAAATATGGCAAGCAATACTTTTACATTGGCCGAAACTCAAGGCCACAAACAATGAGACCAGACATAGGTCCTTCATGACTTGTAAATTTCATATTCATAGAAAGGGAGACATCCTTAAATTCAGAATTTGAGTAAAATCTCCACAGTTGAATCTCCATCCATCCATCTTTCCTTTGTTTTGGAACCCGAGTAGTATCATGTATATTCAATGGGCTTGGGGTTATAAAATAAAGAAATTCAGCCTTGTTGTTTTCTTGGTGGAATACATCTCGTACATTCACCGGACAATGCAGCCCCTCATGTTTATCTGAAAGCTTGAACAGAAGGAAACACGCGTATTCGGTATAGGGTGACAACATTTGACTTTTAATCGTGCATTTGATATGAAATATTTGCTGTGGTAAAACCTCAATCACCTCTTGAAACCTGCATGAACGATATATTTTATGATTACATACTTACCAAAAAACAAGTCATATTATAAGACCCATTAAGAAATTCAAAAAATGAAACCTTTGCCAACCATCAAGTCACAATTTTCAGTTTTTAATTAGACTAATAAAAAGAATGAATCCTTAAGTGATGAGATTTAGCCTCTCGTGAAAAGTTTTAGCTGCTAAAGGACATGTAACAAAGTTAGTTCAAAAAAGCAAACCTGGACTGCGATATTGATTTTGAAGTAAAAAGGTGCTCATTAGACACATTGTATAAAGCTGCCTTTGCCGAAACTATAAGAAGTTTCATCCCGTCCATGTTTCCCAACCAGAACAACTCTTCGTAGTTTCTGTCTATCTTAAATATTTCTGTAAAGTCAGTTGGTATTTGACGCACCCGATCCAGATTGAAGTTTGATTTCAATACTTCTTGGACTTCTATCAATTTTCCGTTTCCTTCATGTTCCACCTGCTTACAGTTATGATAAATATCCTACTTAGAACATGATTTTGTTTGTTACTTAGAAAATGGACAGAACCAAGGAATAATTTCAAAAACTTACATTTTCAATTGCTCGAAATTCAATGCCTTCAACGTAAACTGCAACATCTCCACTATAGTATGATGAAAAGCTCTCAAGTAGAAACTCAAATACGACATTTTCGTTGTGATTCAAGAAACGGTGCAACTCAATCATCATCCACTGCTCATCTCTCCATGGTGCGAAATATGCATGTAGACTTTTGTGTCCATTTCTATACCTTAGGTTAACATACATAGGTTTATCTGTGAAGTGTTTTGAATCACAAAATTTGAAGACTAAATAGACCCCATAGACGACATCTGGAGATAAAAACGGAGCTCTTGTCTTGACTTCGAAGTTCAAGTCGGAAATATCTAAAATCTTCACTACTGTCCCAAACCTGCACATATAATAAACAAATAAGTCTAAATCAGTCATAGCCTTTATTGCCATTCACTTATACTTTTGAATTTCGTAATTGATTGGAACAAGAGTTTAAATTCTATATTAGAACTTATTTTACAACATAAATCTCTATTTAAATAAAGGTATGAATATTATTAAAAACACTATCAAGAATCAAGATGCTATCAAAATTTACTCACGGTCATGAGAACAGAGGACCCAAAACAGGGGCAAACCTCAATTACCTTATTAGAAGGGTTATAAAGTTATAGTTCCCAATCATATAGTGAGTATTAAAGTCTATTTAATGATGTACAACATTAGTTACCATTGTTTGTGTCTAGTTCATAGCAGATATACTTCAATGGATTACAAATTTTGAGCTTTTGTGTTATGTGCACCGGCTTGTCCATTCTGATAAGCAAATATATTACAGGGCCACTGGGGCAAATCGTGAACTTAGTCAAAGGGGTTCTTAAGTTTGATCAAAATTATAATTATATAATGCTACTGTAAACAATTTGTCATTCATTAAACAGAGAGTAACTAATCTGAAAATTAAAAAATTAATTAGAATATACTACTATCAACACTGAATATGTATGCTTATGACTTAATACTAGCAAAGTTAGAGATCAGGTATAGAGAATAACCTTGACTCTGGAAGATATTCCCACTCATGTGGACAACTACCTATGTAAGAAAACATTGTCGATGACACCATTTCATTTCTTTCTCTATCATCATCGAATGGCATCAACTTCTATAAAAAAATAAAAAAAATAGACTCAATGTTATGATGTGTAAATTAAATGCATGTGTAGATTAAAGGTAAAACATGCATACAACACAAGAAATACAACATATCACGATTATGAGAAAGAACTGATTACTTACCACTTTGTGTTGTTGAAGAGAGTATCCCTTCGAAAAAATCGGTGTAAAGATCCTCTTTCTGATGGTTGAATAGATTTCAGGGCAAGTTGACATCTGATCATTTCTTTTTGTCTTTTGGCAATTTGGGTTTCCCATTTCTCATGATCCTCCTGTATATTCATTAATCAATAAATAAACTCAAGGTTCTCATATAGTTAAAGGCCATAATTTAGATATATATGAATCAAAAGTTAGCCAATTTTGGCAAAATAAATAAACTTACCTGGAATTCTAATGCTTTCTTAAGCTGTATGACCACTTCATGAGCTGTTGGTCGTCTTTCTCTCCTGTGATGTAAGCATTGAAGGGCAATCCTTGTAAATGTATATGATGGAATGTGGCGCAATTTTTCTTTGATTACCTCTCTTAACACTAACTTATCTAGTTTACCTACATGGATAGTGTTGTTTATGCCAAAAAGGGTAAATATAAAGATACTCATATCTAGCTTTTCGGATGTTAGTTTCCCACACATTATGTCAAATAAAACTGCGCCAAGCGAGAATATATCAGACTCTTTAGTTAAGAAGCCTGTTTTCGAGTGTAGTGGGTCACGATAGCCGATTGTGCCTGTAACATTGTCGATGACATAGTCTACATTCTGGTTTGTTGGACATACCAAGGAAAGCCCAAAACCGGTAATTTTTGCTTTCCACTCATCAAATAGTAGAATGTTGCTGCTGCTGATATCCCTGTGTATTACCATTTCTGGACTTGAAACAGTTCCATGAAGAAACTCCAACCCAATTGCAATATCGATGCATATTTTAAGCCGCATCACCCACATAAGACTATCGTCGCTCAAGTACATATCAAGGCTACCTCTGGATGCATACTCATATACTATAATTTTTTCATCCTCTTCATCACAGTAGCCTAAAAGACCAATGACATTTTTGTGTTTATACTCTATAAGGATGTCCAACTCGGCCATAAATTTAGCTGTGGCCAGCTCTGTCAAAACTTCAGCATCTCCTTGACCCGACTTCGTATCCAACCGCTTTACAGCAATGATGTTGTCGCCATGAGTACTATGAGTAGCTCCCTTGTATACATTCCCAGAATCTCCATGTCCAATGATATTGTCTTGACTGAAGCCTTTCGTGGCCGACTTTATTTCTTCAAGTGATAGTTTCAGGTTGTCTTTGTGGTTCTCCTGAGAATTATTGGACAGTCAGCCGATTTGTTAAGTTAAAAACAGAATGAAACAACTTTCCATCTAGAATTCGTTTGAATTTATATTTTGCATTTATGGTTCCCCGTCTCCAAGTTCATGTCAACATTGTGGTTGTGAATCGAGGTTGGTTGTTGCAATTTCCAAATTAAAGAAAAAAACATATATACATGGTAGAGAAGAGGAGGTTTACTAGCGATTCAAAACAAATAAATCGCAAAACTTAATTACAAAGAAATAACTTAAACGGTAAGATCTTATACTGAGTAAAAGATTGAGAAAATGGTGTTTACACAATGTAAATGTATGAACTGGCACATATTACTATCAAGAATATAAGGAAATTAGAAACTTGTCATTTTAAATATTGACTTACCTGAGAGTCTAATGCTTTTCTAAGTTCGTTGATGACAACTTCTATTGTTGGTCGTTGTGCTTGGATTTCTGCCACACATCGAAATGCGATTTCTAAAAATATGTCCAATGACTCTTTATTGGGTCCTTTACTTAAAGAAAAGACATGTTCATCGATCTCCTCCTTTATCTTGTGAGTGGGTCCCACTGTCGTCCCAAAGCACAAAGAAAAAAGTCGTCCCATAGAATTTAGAGACGAGATGGTTGGGACGATGTTCTTGGGTCGACATTGTCGTCCCAAGACACTAAGGGACGACACCCTTTGTGTCTTAGGGTCGAAAATGTCGACCCTAAGTTAACATTATGTTGTAGTGTCTGGATCCAAATACACATATGTACCTGCAATCATATTGGTGTAGATAGTGCTGGTCGCTTGATCTGCTGGGTGGAATTTGGAGAGCCCAAAATCCGCAATCTTTGCCTTCCAATTTTCTCCCAATAGAATATTATCGCTTTTGATGTCACGGTGGATCATCTTTTGTTTGCCATGATATGTGTTGTTGTGAATGTAACTCAAACCATGTGCAATATCAAGACATATATTTAGACGTTGCAACCAATTAAGATTAGTCATTTTATCACTCTTTCCCAAATAGTTTTCAAGACTTCCTTTTGAAGCATGCTCATAAACCAGGATCATTGCACCATTACCTTCATAACAAAAACCAAGCAGAGAGATTATATTCTCATGCTTACAAGTAGTTAGAGTTTCAATTTCTGCAATGAACCCCTCTTCTCCTTCTTGATTGTTAATGCGCTTTATGGCTACCGTGCTTCGTTTTCTGGGTAAATCACATTTATCCACCCCTTCTATCAACGATGAATTACTGGTATCAAAATGTTCAAGATCTGCTTTATATACTTTACCGAATCCGCCAGACCCGATGCTGTATGCGTCATCAAAATTCTTGGTAGCCTCTTTTATATCATTTAGTCTAATCTTCAAGTGTTCGAAGTTCTTCCCCTACAACATTACGAAGTTATGTGTCACCACATTAATGCTGGTAAGGATTGTTGCGATTAAAGAAAAGAGAAGTTTTAATAATTTGAGTTATATTTATAAAACGGCAAGTAACGTACAATTGGCTTATTTGTAGTGAGGATAGTTATTGGTTATCTATACTATATATAATGCATAAAGCACTCTCTTTCTTTATTTAATGCCCCAAAAATTTTAAGTAATCCAACATATAAAGCAAATTGTATAATACTTCGAATGTACAAATAAAACTTAATATTAAGTATTACAAGTTTAAAACTTTGTTAACATCTATTAAATACACTCACACATCATTTCAACACATATAATCAATACTAATATTAATAATACTTCTTTAGTCAAACGTACAACTAATATAATACTTGGTACAAACTAAGCAAGTTACTAATTTATTATTTTAAGAGTAAACTGCAAAAATCATCCCTGTGGTTTGTAGTTTGTGACACTAATCATCCCTAGCCGATACTATTGGCACTAATCATCCCTCAGTGGCAAATGTTGGGCAAAAATCATCCTTATTGGGGATGATTTTTGCAAAAAGTTTAACAAAAAGTTTTGCAAAAATCATCCCTCTAGGGATGATTTTTGCCGAAAGTTTCACCACTCAAGGATGATTAGTGCCAATAGTATCGGCTAGGGATAATTATTGCCACAAACTACAAACCATAGGGATAATTTTTGCAGTTTACTCTAACAATTATGAATCAAAATATACATGACCCTGTTTAATGTCAAAGAAATACCTGACACTGTTTAATGTTAAAGAAAGTTTCT
>BQNB010000097.1:57209-214040 GCA_026074375.1 Tanacetum coccineum
GTCAATGCTGAAAGTGGTTTTGGAACTAAGGTCTCAGCCTTTTTCCTGTCATTTTCATCTATGGACCAAAATATCTGTTCTGGGGTTAGATTTCTTTGTGGAGCAAAGGTTGCAAGAAGGTTCTCCTTCGAGTAATGGGGGGGGGGGGGGCAATCCTAACTTTATTTTCCACACATAGAGGGCTTTGCATTTTCAACAGCATTCTTTTCCTAGTTATCTCAGCTATCTCACGAGTATCCTCTGAGTCATGTACAACAGTGGGTGTATGATTGGTGGTGACAAGTACATGACCATTATACAGAGCAGACTGAGCTTGCTTTGCACGAGTGAGACATAAGGGATTTTTGTAGCCTATTGCTACCTTGTTCTTTTCATCATAAAACGATTTTGGTTTACATAACATGTGAACCGTTTGAACAGACTGATCCTGTTTGTATAATCTATCTTCAATCTTATCTTTTAGCCTTTTTATGTCTAAAAACTCTTCAAGGAATTTGTCTTCTTTTTGTTTAAAATCCTTTTTCAAAATGGTTACTTCTTCTGTCTTTGACTTATAATGGCCAACGGTAGAACTAAGTAGTATTTGTGCTGAATGAAGTTCTGATTTTAAAGAAGTTTCCTTTCTATTTCGGTCTGAGATAATTATTCTCATTTGTTCATCAATTTTTCGTTCTCTATCAGTTAATTCAAACTTTGCCCATTTTTCATACTCCCCGACCAGTTCCTTATATCTCGCAAGTTCAGAGGTCACTGAATCATTAACTACCATGTCTGGCTTATTTGCTAATCTACTTTGTACACCCTACTCATGCATTTCATTGAGAATTAACATCAATGCATCATTTCGTATAGAAGATACATTACTTTGTACAACATGTTCTTTGTTGTCTTCTACATACTGATCATACAAAATAATATTACTATCACTCGTATAGTCAGCATCAGAGTCAACAACGTAGTTGTGTTGTACATCGCTTTGCATCTCATATACTTCATGATACTCATCCATATGATCTACAAAGGTATCATGATCTTGTACCTCAAACAGAGTATTCGAATCATATGATGGCCCGGCTTCATCGTAGATTGGTATGAGATCCCTCTTGCTTTAGGAGTACTTACAAAATAAATGTTAAAGTCAAGAAACAACAAATGCCTTATGTAGAACCGGCGCAGACGGTTTTGTTCCTCCAAAGGAACCAACTTTGATGGTTTATGGAACTAGATACTGTGTACAAAGTCAAAGTGTTAACTTGTCTAAAAGAGTGGTTAGTTAGAAAGAAATTAAGTAATGGTGCAGAAAATAATCACACAATACAATCACTTTCTTGAAACATTCTTTATTCCATTACAATTATTTATCATAGAGATCATAACATAGAAGAGATAAAATAAAAGACAAAAGAGATCTTAATTAGAGTTAAATTTTTATTTGATTCCTAATACATTAGTTTAGTAGTTATGAGCAAGGGCGTTGAGATGGTCTAGAATGTGATTGAGGATGAACCTCATTTTTTCACAAAGGTTTTCGACAATGACTTGAGTGTCTTGACAATGGTCGCAAAACATTTCATGAGTGAGCATAGGGAAGGGGTTGTTAGGCCCTAGAGAAGGAAGTTGTGGTGGTAAAGGTAGAAGTTGTGGTGGCAACAATAGGAGAGGTGGTTCCATGGCCGGAAGAGGTGGAGGTTGATTTGCCAAATGTTTAATGGATTCGAAGGAGGGTCTAGGTGGTGGAGGATTTGTGGTTCTAGGAGGTAGATCTTCAAGAGAGTCAAAGAATGCGTGTGGAGAAGTAGGAGGAGTTGAGAAAATAAGCTTAACGGGGTCTAAGTTTATGGCTTGAGGTAAGGAGGATTTGGATGGTTGAGTTGGCGCTGGTGGAGGTGAGGTTAAAGGAGGTGGAGTTGGCTTTGGAGTGGTCAAAAGTTTGCTTAGGGAGATTCTCGGAGATGTGATAGGAGAAAGTGGTGGAGAGACATTTGGAGTTGATGGGGGAGCCGTTTGGTAGTCGGTTGCAGGGGATAGTGCTTGGTATGATGGAGTTGCAGGGCGAGGATTGGCAAAGCAACAAGCTCGGACGCTCATCCTAGCAGTACGTTTGAGATTTTTTACTGATTTCTTTTCTTTGTTTGACTTAGGCATTGTAAGTGTAAGTAAATTTCTTGAAAGGGATGTGTGAAGGGGTGTTTGGGATAAGGTATGTATTTATAGTGTAACATTTTGGAGAAATAAATGTATTACTTATTATTTTGGTAAAAATCTAATCATATATATTCTAAAGGTTAACTTTTAAGGCCTATGATCTGATGTAGAGTGAAATCGGTTAGAAAAGGTTGAGTTTAATGTTTAAAATTCATATTTGAAAATCCTACACAGTGTTGCCAGTTTTTCCAGTTCCATTTTCAGAATGGAACCGACTTTGTTTTTTAAACGAAACCGGCAACAACAGATGTTGCATAAAACTGTTTCTAGTGTGTGCCTATATGAAACAATGTGGAGATGTGGTTATCTCGACTAAAAAATAAAATATACATATGAGATAACCTAAGTCTCCTTGGTTTGATGTTGCTACGATTGAATGTGTTCGAAAATGTATATTGATTATACATTCTGTTTTTCATTCAAGAAACATGTGATTCATGATGAAAACGTTTTTACTTTGTATTAAGCAATGAAAAAAGATTATACTTTGTGAATGTCCTAGTCCGTGAGAACATTTTTAAGAAAAGCTTTTTGAGATTTTTGATGAGAAAAGCAACAAGAAATTTGTGATGCAATTACATATAGTACATACATATATAATACATATAGTAGGATGTTTGGAAAATTCTCAAAAGTTTTATGTGTAAGAAATAGAATCCTAGACTCAGAGAGAAAGATGAAAGAAACTTACCTTGATTATTTAATTAGGTGTTTAGTTTCATGAGACCAAGACCTAGTCTAAGAAGGTTGAAGGGTTCTCGTTTGAGAGGCTTAGTTAAGATATCGGCAATATTGTCTTTGGATGAGACCTTCTCAATTGAGATGTTCCCCTTTTGGACATTGTTACGAAGGAAGTGATGTCGGATTTCTATATGTTTGATACAAGAATATGGTTTTTACTAAGGTCGATGGCACCTTTATTGTCACAAAGGACGGTATGTCACCTAATTTTATGTCATAGTCTACTAGAGCTTGTTTCATCCAAAAAGCTTGTTGGCAAGCTTTTCTAGCGAAGACGTATTTGGATTCGGTGGTGGAAATGGCTAAGGCGGTCTGTTTCATGGAGAACCACGATGTGAGGCAACATCCCATGAATGTTCACACACCGCTTGTGCTTTTGCGATCGACATAGTCTCCTGCATGATCGAAGTCGGTGTAAATAATGGTTTCTACATATTAGTTACTCCTGGTAGAGTAATAGTGTCATTAGTACTGGTAGTACAATAATGGTTACTACTGGTAATGTTATAGTTAGTTCGGGTAATACAAATGTAATAGTTAGTTAGGATATGCATAAGTTATATTAGGAAGTGATATGCATATCAATTATACGCGTTTATATCTTTAATGCGCATTTATGTATTAAGCCTATTAGGGTTTCCTACAAGTATAAAAGGACCCTATGGCTTAGTGAAATGTACACCTTTAGAACACATTTCATATAGTTAGTGAAATCAAATTATTAGAAACGATCTTTGTCCTTATAATTATTATTCTTCTTAGCACTTGTGTTTATATTCCGCTTAGACACTAGTGATCATTTCAGAGCCTCTCTTATAGACTGAGTTTTATTTAAACAAGTCATCTACCACCCTACTAATAGGCTGAAAGATCTATCATTGGGATCTACAATTGGTATCAGAGCCTTTGAGAGCCTCTGGTAAAAAGAATTCTATAAATTCAGATCCATAAAATCCCTCACAAATCCATAATGACATCATCTGATGAACAACACTCCCAAGATGATGAGGTTTTCACTCAAATCCAACCTCAAATCACCATTGTAACCAACATAAATGCCAAATTCCCTTATATCAAAAATAGTGAGTATGATATCTGGGCTATGAAAATGCAAAACTACATCACAAACTCAGATCTTCCTTGCTGGAATATTGTTCTGAATGGAAATAGTCGCAAGAAAACTACAAAAGATTCAAATGGAAACATCATTATCTGCCCTCCTGTATCAGCTGAAGAACATCTAGCTATTCAGAGGGAAACAAAAGCAAGGACTACCTTGCTTATAGCTCTTCTTGATGACCACATGGGAGATTTCTACCATCTGGATGATGCCAAAGAAATATGGCTAGCAATCAAGGCTAGGTTTGGTGGAAATGAAGAATCAAAGAAAATGCAGAAGTCTTTTCTGAAACAAGAGTTTGAAGAATTCAAGATCACTGAAGCAGAAGGTCTTCACACTGGATATGATAAATTCCAAAAGATCTTGAGTCAAATGAATACTCTTAAAGTAAGGCCTGAAAATGAAGATGTTAATCTAAAATTTCTTACGGCCTTGCCTCCTTCTTGGTCTCAAGTTACTCTTGTTCTTAAAACAAAAGGAGGATTGGAGTATCTCTCTTTTGATGACCTGTACAACAAGCTCAAATCCCTGGAGTTTGATGTAAAAGGTTATGCTCCTAAACCTTCCAGTTTGGCTAATGCAGCATTTGTTAGTACTGCCAGTACTAACAATAACAATGATACCAGCAATAACCACTCTCCTAGCTATTCTACTTCTTCTAGTTACTCTGGAAATAGAGAAGCTTCTTCTAGTCATAGAAGTGTGGTTGATGATGTTATACATTCCTTCCTTGCTGAAAGCGAACCAAAACAACAATTGGCATATGAAGATCTTAAAAAGATTAAGTTCAATGGACAGGAAGTAGCTAGGTTTGACAAGAAGTTAGTTCAATGCTACAAATGTTCAGAAAATGGTCACTTTGCTAGGGAGTGCAAAGCAAAAGCTAGTCAAGACAACCAAAGGTACTCAGCATTCAAGACTCAGAATGCAGGAAAGAAGACAGATGATTCTCAAGCTTTGATTTCAGTTGATACTTTTATCAATTGGCATGATCATGAGGATGCCCATGCTGATGAGGGTGCTTTGAAAATTTATGGGATGATAGCTGGTATGGAAAGTGATCCAAATTCAAAAAGAAAAGCAACATCAGAATACGCCTTGATGGGTTTCACTACAGACAAAGAGGTACAAACTTGTTCTTTTGAGTGTGAGTACAAATATAATGAGCTTAAAAAACTGTATAATGAACAAAGAGAAGAAATTAGTAACTATAGTGTAGAATTAAATGCATATAAAAGTGGTGTTAAAACTTTAGAAGCTCAAATAAGGTGTCACCAAAAGAATCAGCTTGCTTATGAAGAGAAGATCAGGATTCTAAAATTTGATTTAGAAGACAAGTCTAATTTGCTAGCATATCATGAAAAACTTGTTGCTAATGCAGCACAAGAAAAACAAGTTTTACAGGCTAAATTGGATAATGAGATTGCTAACACTACTAAATGGTTACAGTCTTCTAAAAATCTTGTTAAACTGATAGATAGCTCAATAAGTGTCAAAGACAAGGTAGGTCTAGGTTATGGTTCTTATGAAAATGAATTATATATTGACAATGAACCACGCATTTTTGACTCTAAACCTAAGGATTGGCTTGGAAAACCTTTGTATAGTTGGTTTACCAAAGAGGGTGATATGCATGGAGTTCCCCCTCCTATGACAGGGAACTACATGCCAACTCCTGTACATGTTGAGATTGATGAATCACAGTTTTCATATGGACAAAAACAAACAAACATCAGTGAAACTTCTTCTGAAAATGTTGAAACCTATAAGTCTAATGGGGATGAGTCTAATGAATCTGAAAACAACAACTTTGATTCATGTGAATCAAATTTCAGTGTTTCAACCCTTGAATCTGCATCTGAGACTGTTGTTGAGTCTGAACCCAATGTTGTTATGTCTAAAGTCTGGACTGATACCCCCATTATAGAAGAAGTTGATAGTGATAATGAATATGTTGTTACTCATGGTAAAGCACATGAGAAACCTAGTCATGCTGACAATAAGTCTGCTAAGTTTATCAATACTCAAAGGGATATGGGTAACAAACATGATTCAAGAAGACATATGGGCAAACAGGTAGGTAAGGGATATGCTTTTCCAAAGAAAGCTTGCTTTGTGTGTGGAAGTTTGTCCCATCTTATAAAAGACTGTGACTTCCATGAAAAGAGAATGGCCCAAGAACAAGCAATGGCCAAACAGAATGAAAAGACCAATGGGATGGGTAACTTTAATAGGAAATGGGATAAAATGACAATTTGGAAAAATACTCAACGAGTGGATCCATCAAATAAAATTATTCCTCATGCAATATTACTTCAGTCTGGTATAGTCGACCTTAGTTCCACTTGACCAAACTTGTCTACACCAGTTCCTACTGGTAGACAAAATTTGTCTAAACCAGTTACTACTGGTATACGAAATTTGCCTACTCCAGTTACTACTGGTAAAGCAGTTCCTGCTGGTAGACCAAACTACCCAATCCCAGTTACTTCTGGTAGAACCAATAATACTATACAACCTTTTCCAAGTGTGTTCAAACCCAATATACCTAATACTCGTAAAAGGCCTTTACATAGAGCTTCACCACCAAAAACATCTTTTTTATACTTTGGTGGGGATAAAGTGAAAACTACTGTTAAGACCTCAGCAGGTTGTTCTTGGTCATCCTCTAGGTATGTTTGGAAAAAGAATACCAAGAACAATGGTGGATCCAATAATAACAATAGGCTGCAATCAAAAGATCCACTAGGCAGACCCAAGCCAATAATGGCTTGGGTCCCTGTGACAAACTAACCTTTCTCATTGTGTCTCATGCAGGGCAACCCACACAAGTTGACTGAGGATTTAGGAATTATTGATAGTGGTTGTTCTAGAAGCATGACTGGAAACAGGCACAGGTTGGAGAACTTTCAAGAATTCAAAGGTGGAAATGTGACCTTTGGTGGAGGAGAAGGAAAGATTACTGGTAAAGGTACTATTAGAACTGCAAAGCTAGATTTTGAAAATGTGCTTTATGTGAAAGAACTACAGCATTTTAATCTCTTTTCAGTATCACAAATTTATGATAAGAAGAACATGGTTCTCTTTACTAAAACTAAATGCCTTGTACTGACTAAAGACTTCAAGTTACCTGATGAAACTCAAGTACTACTTAAAGTCCTAAGAAAGCACAATCTATACAGTTTCAATTTAGAGGATCTTGCTCCTCAAGGAGATTTGGCTTGTTTGCTTGCTAAAGCCTCATTGGATGAATCTACTCAATGGCATAGGAGACTTAGTCATGTTAATTTTAAAAATATGAACAAATTGGTTAAGGGTAATTTGGTTAGAGGGTTACCCCCCAAACTTTTTTAGAATGACCATACTTGTGTGGCCTGCAACAAAGGCAAGCAACACAAGGTCTCCTATAAGGCCAAGATTGTTGTGAGCTCTTATAGTGAGCCCTTACAGATGCTTCACATGGATTTATTTAGTCCCACATCTGTAAGGAGTATTTCCCATAAACTTTATTGCCTTGTCATCACAGATGCATTTAGTAGGTTTAGTTGGGTGTTCTTTCTAGCTAAAAAGGATGAAACGGTTGGTATCCTTAAGGAATTTATCAAACTAGTTGAAAACCAATTAAACAAGAAAGTTAAAGTTATCAGGTGTGATAATGGGACAGAGTTCAAAAATAGGGATTTAATTGAATTCAGTGGGTCAAAGGGTATTAAGAGGGATTATAGTAATGCCCGAACTCCACAACAAAATGGAGTTGTAGAGCGGAAGAATAGAACCCTCATTGAGGATGCTAGGACTATGCTAGCAGATTCTTTTCTTCCTACCATGTTTTGGACTGAAGCAGTTGCTACTGCTTGTTATGTTTTAAACAGGGTTTTGGTGACCAACCCCCATAACAAGACTTCATATGAACTGCTAACTGGTATTGTTCCAACTATCAGTTATTTAAAACCTTTTGGGTGTCATGTCACTATTCTCAATACCATTGACCAGCTGGGCAAATTTGATGGGAAATCAGATGAAGGTTTTTTAGTTGGATACTCTACTCAGGGTAAGGCCTATAGAGTATACAATTTAGCCTCTAAGAGGGTGGAAGAGACTATGAATGTTAAATTTCTTGAGAATAAACCTAATGTTGCTTAGACAGGTCCTGCTTGGTACTTTGATCTTGATTATCTAACAGACTCAATGGATTATAGTCGTGTTAGATCAACTAACCCTTCTGCAGGTCCTTCCAATGCAACTACTAACAATGCAGGTTCTCAAGACACAATTGATTCGGATACTGATGATGATCAAGACGTTATAATTTTCCCCTCTTATCCTTCTAATGCAACAAGCTCACCTAGTCAAATGGCACCTCAAGATTCATCTAGTGTCAAATCTCATTCTTCACCAGTTGTTGAAGGCACTCAAGCTGAAAAGGAAGAGCTTGCGAGTCTTGAGAGGCAGGAACATGAAGCTAATGCAGAAGCAGAGAGACTTGGATTAGAGTTTGCTCAAGCTGAAGAAGATTTGGTATTCAGTGCTGCAAAGTCTTTTCAAACTCCCAGCACTAACGCAGTTACTCCTGGTAGTACACCAGTTACTCCTGGTAGTACACCAGTTACTCCTGGTAGTACACCAGTTACTCCTGGTACACCACTTACTCCTGGCACACCAGTAACTCCTGATAGTGCACCATTTGCTACTAGTACTTCTCCTGACATACTTTCTGCTGGTGCTTCCTCTTTGAGATATCCTCATCCTTCCACCTTTGCTAATGAGTTTGCTACTGGAATTCCTATTTTAAAGGACATTTATGACAATCCGGGTTCAGGAATGTTTACTTCTTCCTCATATGATGATGAGGAACCAAGGGCTGATCTCACAAACATGTCTTCTACTGAGAATGTCAATCCTACATTCACAAAAAGGGTTAAATCAGCTCATCCTTCATCCTTGATTATAGGGGATATTGCTTCGCCAGTTCAGACTAGAAGCAGGGTAAACAAGTCTTCTAATGGTGAAAGTGCTCTTGTTTGCTACATTAAAAATCAAAGGAGAAACAATCATACAGACTTTCATCATTGTCTTTTTGCCTGCTTTCTCTCCCAAACTGAACCAAGAAGTGTTGCCCAAGCTCTTGAAGACCCTAGTTGGGTGGAAGCTATGCAAGAAGAAATGCAGCAATTCCAGTTCCAAAATGTATGGATTCTTGTAGATTTACCTCCAGGAAAAAGGGCAATTGGAACTAAGTGGATTCTCAAAAACAAGAAGGATGCAAGAGGAATTGTAATCAGGAACAAGGCTAGATTAGTCGCCCAGGGTCATAGACAGGAAGAGGGCATTGACTATGATGAGGTGTTTGCTCCAGTTGCAAGAATTGAAGCCATAAGGTTATTCTTAGCCTATGCCTCATTCATAGGTTTCATGGTCTATTAGATGGATGTTAAAAGTGCCTTTCTCTATGGGAAGATTGAAGAAGAGGTATATGTCACTCAGTGGTTGATGGTTTTCACACTATAAATATATAATATATAATATAATTTATAAAATATATATAAGTCTAAAAATCAACAAGATCAATGATACCGAGAAGTAGTATAGAGTGTTCCCGGGTCGTTTATCCCCAACGAGGCTGGAATGGAAGATCGGTACAGTCGAAGATTTGAGTTTGAATGAAGGAATTGATTTGGAAGAGTGAAAAAGTCAAATTAGATAATAACGAACTAAAACGTTTAAGAAAAACCTAGAAATTATGAAATTAAAATAGAAAACGAGGGCCCGAATCCCGAACAAAAGGGGGGAAAACCTAAAATCTTTAAAAATAACCCTACGAAGAAATTTTTACTTCTAAACTACTCTATGGGCCAAATAACGAAGAATGAAAAAGACTAGACCGAAAACGGAGTCCGTTTGACCCAAAAACGAGTCAAAACAAAATCCCGTACCCGGACCGTTCTTTAAAAAGTACAAAGTTGTAAAAATGACCCTACGAAAAATTTTATATTTTTCCTACAAACTAGATGACAAAAGAAAATTTTCTAAAAAAGCAAAATATTTTTTTGATTATTTTTGTATTTTTTATGAATTAAATAAACTTTTAACGAATTTAAATTATAAAAAATACTAAATGTTTACGAAAAATTCTGAAAAATTTACGAAAAATACTAGACACCTTAACAGTCCTACGAAAAATAAGAAGCACAACACAGCTTAAGTAATAAGCCCGAAAATAAGCTATTTCAGCTTATAAGCCTTTAGGCTCAAAACACTCATAAATACCAAGCCCCTTGAGTCTATAACGAAAAAGACCCAAGGGCGCAGTGGTAGAGTGTGTGTGTAAAAGGGGATGTATCGCTTGGTCCCGGGTTCGAGTCTTGCTCACCCGGGCCAAGTGTCTTCCCCTTTTTTTTTTTTGAAAAACTCAAAGAAGCAAAGTTGTTAAGCTCGTGGGGCTTAACAACTTTGTCTTCTACAACTTTTTGAGATAAGCCCTAAATAAGCTGAAAAATCAGCTTAAAGTTGACAGAATGGCTTAAATGGGCTTAAAGCTAGAAAATGCTAAGTCCTTTTGGACTTGAGGTCGAAATAAGCTGTGATTAAGGACTAAATAAGCTAAGATGAGCTAAACTAATCTAAATAAGCTTTAAAAAGCTAAAAGCTAAGACTTCATAAGCTGTTGAAAACAGCTTATAATGACAGAAAAAGCTAAACAAAGCTTAAAGGGCAAAAACACTAAAGTGGGCATTCAAATAAGCTAGCAAAAGTGAAATAAGCTTAAAAACTTGACTAACCTATCTAAATAAGCTATTTGGACAAAAAAGAGCTTATGAAATAAGCTGAAATAAGCAAAAATGAAAATTGAGCAATCCCTATACCTAACTTAAGCTAAAAACAGTCAAAGGGCAAGTTTTGGCTTAAAAATAAGCCAACAAATAAGCCTTTTAAGAGCTAAAACTTAAGAGGCTTATACAAGAGCTTATAAGCTCTTAAAATAAGCCAAAAACTTGGGCTTAAGAACTCTTAATGGCTGAGAAAAATAAGCCTAAAGTCTCCCCTTTGCACCAGGGGAGCTTTAAGGCAAATCTCAAGGGCTTATTTGACAGCTTATTTTAAGCTGTCAAATAAGCTCTAAACACACAAATAAGCTAAAACAGATTGAGTGTTCTAGCTAAACAGCTTGTGCACCAATTTTGAGCTTTTAAAAATCAATTTTACTTGCTTATTTTTGATAGTGAAAAAGGTGTTTGGGGTTTGTTAAAACTGTGACACAAAGACCTTGGTGAACTTTGACTTACCAAAGTCAAAAGACAAAGGGCTTTTGACAGCCTTTTTTAGACACACAAAACACACTCTTTTGATGCTTAAACTCCAACCACAAGTGCTTAACTAAATAAGCACTTGTGGTGTATCTTAAAAGTCTCACAGTTTCAAAGAAGGTTTTTATACCTTTGAAAAACAATTTTCCAACTAAAAATGTTTTAAAAACAGCTTAAAAGTAGCTTAAAACTTGTGCTTAAACTGACTAAGTGACCCTAACCCAAAGTCAAACCATTTTGACCCGTTTTTAGGCTTATGCCAAACACCCTTTAAGTCTAACTGTCCAATTAATTTTTTATCTAAAATCTATTTTTAAAGCTTAAACTGACAAAACCTTATATCTACTCCATTTTATACTAACCTATTTGAACTACTTAAACACTAAAAGTCCTAGCTTATTAAGAAAAATAAGCTAGTTTCTCAGCTAGCTTATTACACTAACTTGGCAGTTTTAAGTTATAAACTGAGATTGCACACATTTTTTTCAATGAAAACTTAAAACATATAAATAACAAGTCTAAACAAATGAGTTTGCAAAGATTTGAACAGGAATTAAAAATAAATAAGCTAATGCCTTAAGCTAAAAATTAAGCTAAATGAAAATTTAGAAATGAAACCTTGGTTTTTTGTTGTCTCAGAACCAAAGCCACTCTTGTAGAGTGAGTGGCTTAAAAAAAATACACCTAAGTGGCTCCCTAGCCTCTATTCCCTGAGCTAAAAGCTCAATAAGCTAACATTAGCTTATTTCTTCATAAGCTTCCAAACTTGAAATCAAAAGAGCAATTATGAACTAAAATGAATTGAAAACAGTATTTAATAGCTTTTAACAAGTTTTAAACTGAGTTTGAGCTTATTAACAAGAATAAGCTCAAATGAGCTTATTGAGAGCTTATTGAGTAAAAATAGCTTAATTTTTCATTAAAACTGAGAATTACAAATGCATAAGAGAAGTTAACTTAAAAACACTTTAAACTACTTTTAAGACTACACTAAAACGACATAAAAACTAACTATCTTGCCACAATGGCTTACAAGGCTTTTATAGCAAAAAAAATACAACTAGGTCTTCTTTCTTCTCTCCTTCTGTTGTGCTTCTTTGAACACACATAAAAGGGGATGTGTTTGTTTTGTGAGAGTGTTCACAGCCTCTAATCTTAGCCCTTCAATCTTCAAAAATCCATCTTGGTCGTCGAAATAGGTCTTGGGAGGTGTGGGATTGCCAACTTGGCAATCTCACAGCTGGGAAAGTGAGTGGAGGAGGGGGAAGGTGTTTACCCATGGTGGGGGTGAAGGTTTACAGGGTAAAACGGGTTTGTAAACCCGTGAGTTGTGTTGGGAGGGAAAAAGAAGCGGGAAAGTTTGTTTGAGGTTATAACAGAGTGTAAGTTTGGGAAATTTGCACAAATGGCCCCTCATAGTTACTTGAGTTCTTGCAACCATGGTCCTTGTGGTGTTATAACTTTTGAGGACTTGGCAGAATTAGTCCCCAAAGGTTATAACACCTTTTGCATGAGCCGTCCTTGGGTGTACAAGTTAGGGGAGTTGGCAGTTTTGCCCCCCCCCCCCCACTTGTTATTTTGAGCATTTTGCAAAAACAGCCCTTGTCTTCTTTTTTCCTCTTTTCTCTTATAAATATAAGTTTAGGGGTTTGGCAATTTCAACCCTTAAACTTATATTTCTTGATTTGTTGACTTTTTGGCTTCGGGGTTGACTTGGGTTGACTTTGACTTTGACCAGTTGACTTTTTTGTTGACTTTTTGACTTCATTGACTTTTCGGCTTCGATTTGGCTTTGTCTTTCACAGTCTTTTCCATTCCGAGTCCGGTTTTGTTGTTTTGGCTTTGTTTTTCGTCTTTTTCTTAGTTATTCGTTCCTGCACAATACAATTAGCAAAACAAGCATATATTTGGCATTTTAAGTCCGTTTTTGGTTATTTTAGCTCGTTTTTAAAGGTAAAAGGTATGTGTAATTAAGCACATACCAGCAGGATACAAGATGGAACACTTCAAGGGAAAGAGATTTTATAAAGTCAAGGAGATGTTTGATAATGTTTACAAAAAGGTTACCTCATTTGTGCTTATGGACTCTGTTATGGAAAAAGAAAGAACAAAAAGAGCAGGTCTAAATCTTCAAGAAGAAATATTAAAAAGGCAAAAGACTAGAGAAGGCTCAGAACCAACTGAAGAACTAAAATAGATGAGATATCACAAGAGGATTTACAACAAATGATAATGGTAGTTCTAGTGGAACAAGTTTATGTTGAATCCTTACAAGTCAAATATCCAATCTTAGACTGGGAGGTTTACTCTGAAGACACAAGAAAGTATTAGAAAATTATCAGAGTTGGAAACCATACAGAAGCTTATCAGACCTTTAATGATATGTTAAAGAAATTTGATAGAGATGACCTGGATAAGCTATGAAGTTTGGTTAAAGAAAGATTCAGATCAACAGATCATACGGATGATAAAGAAAGAACATTATGGGTTGAATTAAAGAGGTTATTTAAACCTGATACTGATGACATTCTGTGGAAGCTTCAGAGGTATATGCTAGATCTATTAACATGGAGGTTATATGATACATGTGGTGTTCACCATGTATCTACAGACAGAGGACATGATATCTTCATGTTGGTTGAGAAAGATTATCCACTGACAAGAGGGTTGTTGACTTTGATGTTGTGTAACAAGCTGCAAGTGGATCAATATTCAAAGATGGCAGATGAGCTTTTAAGGAAAATTGTCATACTAGCAAACAAACTAAGACAATAAAGTTTTTGGAAACATCCTCTCTACACAGAAGGTTTAATTCAGAAACTTGATGATTTGAAGGTAAATTACAAGTTTAGGAGAGGATTGTTGGGAATTAAGGGCTTCTACAAGTTTCTACTGCTGGTTCAACTTAGTACTGCCAAGAGAAGACTTAGTACTGTCAATCTAAGTTAGTACTGCAAGTGTTATAGTTAGTACTGCTAGTACAAAATGTTGGTTACTGTCAGTTTATTAGTATTGTTAGTTATAATTGTTCGTACTGCTTATGTGATATACATGAGATATATTAGGAATAGATATGCATGAGATATCATGTAACGCGTTTTGTAAGCCCATTAGGGTTTCCTTGGTGTATAAAAGGAACCCTAAGGCATAGATCTAGTTATCAGTTTTTCATATTAGTATTCATAGTTTGCATAGCAATCATAGTTGGTATTCATAGCTATTTTGTAACTCAAAATAGTATTCAATATATTGAAAGTTTAGTAAAGATCTTATTTTTGTTGTTTCATTGTTCTTCTTAGTATTGCAAACTAGATTCCGCATAGTTTGTGATATTCTCAATCTTAGTTTCTACTATAGTTTTCTTGGATCTATCCAATATAACTAAGCTTTAACATGCTATGTAAGATCTGTCAAGAAGTGATCAATAATCACGGTCGGATATGATTGAAATTGGCACTCCATGCCTTGTAATGATTCCATTGAGGTAGAGTCTAGCTAACCTATCCAACTTAAATTCCTCATGAATAGGTAGAAAATGAGCAGACTTAGTCAACTTGTCCATGATGACCCAGATTGCATCATGCCTCTTTCTAGTTCTTGGCAATAGCTATTCTCTCCTATTTCCATTCTGAGATCTCAGGTTGCTGTAGTAATCTGAATGGCCCTTGATGTTCATCTTTAATCTTTGAATAGGTCAAACACTTGCTAACATATAGAGCTATGTCTCTCTTCATCCTCGGCCACCAGTACATATCCCTAAGTTCATAGTGTATCTTATCTGCTCTTGGTGTACTGAGTACTTCGACTTATGAGCTTTATCCATTATCAGGGTTCTCACATCACCCATCAAAGGAACCCATATTCAATCTAGATAATACAATGCTTCATCACTCCTACGTTACATTTGATCGTCTAGCCCTTGCAGCATTTCTGATAATGCATTTATCAGTCCAAAGGACAACACTATGAACTCGAAATGTCCATATCGAGTCCTAAATGCAGTCTTTGGAATGTCGTCCTCGTACACTCTCAGCTAATGGTATCCGGATAAAAGGTCTATCTTAGAGAAATACTGTGATCCTTGTAGTTGATCGAATACATCGTCTATTCTTGGGAGGGGATAATGGTTCATGATGGCCAGCTTATTCAACTCTGTATAGTCAATACACATCCTAAATTAACCATCATTTTTCTTGACGAATAATACTGGTGCTCCCCAAGGAGATGGGCTTGGTCGAATGAAACCCTTATCCTGGAGTTCTCTGAGTTGACTCAACAACTTCTCCATTTTAGAGGGCACCAAACGATAAGGGGATTTCGCAACCAGCATTGTTCCAGGGATTAAGTCGATACAAAATTCGATTTCTCAGGAAGAGGGTAATCCTGATAGGTCATCAGGAAATACCTAAGAAAATTTTCTAACGACTATGATGTCTTTTAGTTTTTGCTCCTTGGATTTTGCACTCGAGAGGTGTCTTACCTTATCTTTTGGCCTTTCTCCTAAGACTCTAAGCATTTCGCCATTTGGTAGTAGGATCTTAACTACCTTCTCATGGCAAACAATCTCAGCCTTGTGCCTGGACAACCAGTCTATCCCTGCGAACACATCAAAACATTTGTGTCCGAATAGTATCAATTCGATATCAAAGATGTGGCCTTCTATCTCTAGTTTGCAACCTCGAATAACCTTATTGATCTCTACCAGTTAACCGCTAGCTATTTCAATATCATAACTAAAACCTAAGTTATTGGGCTCTATGTCTAACAGATGTATGAAAGTAGTGGAAACAAAGCTATAATCAACACCAAAATCGAATAGAGTTACGGCATAGTGATTGTTTAAAATGAACGTACCCGTCACTATGTTTGGGCCCTAGCGAGCCTTTTCTGCTCCTATCATAAAAGCCCTTCCATGTTCCTGGTTGCCATTGTTTCCATGACCTTGTCCTCCCTCGACAGCCATTGCTTGATTTGGACATTTCCTCCCGGTCTTGGGGCTCGGTTCAACGTAGGACATGTTGCCTTGTAACTGTCACTACTACCACATTCAAAACATGCCCCACGAGCAACATTTAGGTTTCTAGCATTCAGGGGATTCACTACCCTAAGCCTCACCCTACAATCTTTGGCAATGTGCCCGAATCAGTCGTAGTTTGTACACAAACGACAAGGTACCTCGAGTGATAGTTGCAGTTTGGGCATTTGGGCGTGGCACCCGTGTATTCTTTCCTAACAGGGTTTGTGATTGTGGTAAACGTCTTTTGAGTCCTAGACCTCTTGTTATCATCCCTAACATTTCCATCCCTACTTGGCTCTTCACTATTCCCTCTCTTCTCAGTAACCTTCTTTAATACTCCATTCCTAATTGCCTCATCGGTTAGCATTCTAGCTTTTAGTACATCACTCTAAATTATTGTTGGCTTCGTTGCTGCCACCATCGCACGGATTAGTGGAGCAAGGCCATAAATGTACCTCTCAATTCTCTTGTTCTCATAGGTAACCAAATAAGGGACTAGCCTAGCAAGCTCATGGAATCGATCAGTGTACGCAACATGGGCACCTCCGACTATGCCGTGACACTAAAACTTAGTTTCTATCTTTTACATCTCATTGTTTGGACATAACTCCTCTCTTGTCAAAGTCTTAAAGTCTTCCCATTTCATGCCAACTATGGCTTCTCGGCCTCTAGTCTGGACCTGGGAGTTCCACCAGGTTTGTGCCTTACTAATAAGAGAACCGACAGTGTACTTAGCCTTTTGTTTCTCTCTACATCCACTCATATTGTTAGGAATACGAAAAGTATCGGTCACTTCCAATATAGTTAGTCGTAGCTCATAGTAAGTTGAATGGTTAAGATATAAAGCTAACCGGGCTAAAGACCCATGGAAAGTCTATTATGAGGCCCATGTCCGGCCAAATGAGATAGTATTTATACCCTCTCTACACATGAAGAGGGTGTTGGTTGGTTAGTTCATTTTTACACTTAATCTAATCATTCTTTCTTTGTTACTTTCTCTCACTAAAACCATCCTCCCATTCACTTTCTCTCTCTAGATTTATTTATTGTTCTTTGGTGTTATAGATTCTAAGTATTCTACAATTGGTATCAAGATCCAGGGTGTGATTTGCTTAGTTCTTGTGTTTGTTTGTGTTTTGTTTTTTTCTTATATAAAACCGTACCTTTTTCTTGTATTTTTTTTGTTTTGAAGCCTATTGTACACTAAAAGATCATTTACCTTGGTAAATCAGATCTAGTATCCTGGGATATAGGTGTACAAGCTTAGAATAAAAAAACATAAAAAATTTGTGCATTTGTGTGTTCAAAAAGCTTTATAAAGTACAATTCTTGATTTCAAAAATTTTGGCTTAAAAACCATAAAGTTTGCATTTTTAAGGTACCTATAGGTTTAGAAATACTAGTTGTACAAGAAATTTTGGGAAAAAATGATCAAAAGTATGTCTTTTTGTGTTTTGAAAATTTTGAGTTTCGTCTAGTAAAAGGCGAGTTAGCAATCTGCAGGTGAAGGCGTGTTATCAAGGAGAGTTAGCAGCTTTATTTGCAAGGTGATTTAGCAGCTCTATTTGCAAGGTGATTTAGCAGCTCTATTTCCAAGGTGATTTAGCAGCTTTATTTACAAGGCGATTTAGCAGCATCTTTAGCAAGGCGATTTAGCAATTTCCTTTAGAAGGCGATTTAACAGATTTCCTTTACAAGGCGATTTAACAGCTTTCCTTCACAAGGCGATTTAGCAAGTTCCTTAAGAAGGAAATTTACCAGATTTCCTTTATAAGGCGATTTAACAGCTTTCCTTTATAAGACGATTTAGCAAGTTTCCTAAGCCAAGGCGAATTAACAGTTTTTCCTTTACAAAGCAATTTATCAACTCCCTTTGCAAGGCGATTTAACATACTCAAAAGGAAAATTAATTCACTTGAAATAAGGTTAAAACTAAAATTTGCTAAGGTAAATTATACAGTTTATCTCTTTGATTTGTAAAATCCCGTGAAACCTTCACGTGTCTTCTCGGTTTTATCAAGAGTTATAAAATCCCGTATAGTTTCAGGACTTACAAACACTCAAAAGACAACTCACTAAAAACACAATTACTTTCAATCACCGTTCGATCCACAAGTAATCTAATAACATCAAATCAAAATGGATTCAATTATTCCACTTGGATAAAAGAATACTCTTGCTGAGGACATGCTACTCTCTGGTGCTAACAATCGTCCACCAATGTTGGACAAGAACCTGTATGATTCTTGGAAAGGTAGAATAGAATTATACATGCAAAATAGATAGCACGGAAGAATGATACTTGAATCAGTTGAACACGGTCCACTCATTTGGCCTACTGTTAAAGAGAATGGGGTGACCACAATAAAGAAATATGTTGAATTGTCTGCTGCTGACAAAATCCAAGCTGATTGTGATATGAAAGCAACCAATGTCATTCTTCAAGGGTCTACCAGCTGATATTTATTCACTTGGGAATCATCACAGAGTTGCCAAAGATTTATAGGAGAGTGTTCAATTACTTATGCAAGTTACCTCTTTGACTAAGCAAGAAAGAGAGTGTAAGTTGTATGATGCATTTGATAAGTTTACTCACATCAAGGGGGAAACACTTCATAAGTATTACTTGAGATTCACTCAGCTGATTAATGATATAAACATTTACAAAATGAAAATGGAGCAATTTCAAGTAAATACCAAGTTCTTAAACAGTCTTCCACCTGAATGGAGTAAGTTTATGATTGATGTCAAGCTTGTAAAAGATTTGCATACTACCAACATTGATCAGCTTCATGCATATCTTGAACAACACGAACTTCATGCAAATGAAGTCTGTCTTCTGCGTAAACGCAATCAAGATTCACTTGCATTTGTTTCAAATCAGCAAATGACACCACCTCACTTCAACACTTATCAGTCTTCTTACTATAATCCTTAGCTTCAACAATAATTTTCACCATCTCAAGCTTCTCAATATGGACCAATTCATCACCCTCAACATTACTTATCCACTTATCCATCACCACCTCAACTCAATCATTCATTCGTTCCACCATCACATACATATCAGTCTCAAATGAGTCATCAAACCTCATCTGTTCCACAAAGTACTTATCAATTACCTCAAGCTCCTACACAACCTATGACTGAGTTACCACTTGCAGACTCGTGTCTTGTTGTTCTAGTATTCTCTCCAGAAGATGATCTTATTGCTTATCTCAATAAGGTAATGGCTTTTCTAACAGCTGTAGCTTCCACAAGGTTCCCCTTAACCAACAATCAACTTAGAACTTCCTCTAATCCGAGAAACCAAGCCACTATTCAAGATGGCAGGGTCACAGTGCAACAAGTTTAGGGGAGACAAGGGAAAAAGTTATTCTAGTACTGGTTATAAGAGTAATGCTACTAGTTCTGGGGGGAAGCAATGCAAGTAGACTGGTAAGGGTTGTTAAATGCTACAACTATCAAGGTAAAGGACACATGGCTAAGCAATGCACTCAGCCTAAGCGACCAAGGAATCTAACATGGTATAAGGATAAAGTAATGTTGGCTGAAGCTCAAGAAGCTGGACAAATTTTGGATGAAGAGCAACTCGCATTTCTTGCAGATCTAGGGATTCCAGACGGTCAAGCTGTTCAGATAATCATTCCAAACAATGCTTCTTTCTAGACTGAGGATCTTGATACTTATGATTCTGACTGTGATGATATCTTGAATGCAAAGGCGGTTCTCATGGCCAATATTTCCAACTATGGTTTAGACGTTATCTCAGAGGTACCTCATTCTAAAATCTATCCTAATGATATGGAAAACAAGGTGTTGCATGCAATTTAGGATTTTGAACAACCACCAGGTGTGGATTTTACAGTAATAAGTACCTTGTGATAGCAATTCGTTTCTATACTCTCAATATTTGCAAGAAACACAACAGGTAAATGTTCAAGATACTCATTTGCAGGCACAACAAGATTCAATGATTAATCATGTAAATAATTAGGAAAAGGCTAATAAGGAACAGAATAATGAATCAGTAACTGCTGAACTAGAGAGATATAAAGAACGAGTCAAAACCTTTGAACAACGTCTTAATATTGATTTAAGCAGTCGTGAAAAAATGATTGATTCGTAAATGGATGATATGAATAAGGAGAAGCTTGCACTGAAAGAACAAGTTGACTCACTTGAGCAAAATCTTTCTAAGAAAATCAAAGAAAAGGAATGTTTATTGCAAACATTCAATGTTTTTAAAAGTAAATACAAAGAAAAGGAAGATAAATATATGGAAGACGAAATTGATTTGGAAAATAAGATAAAGGAACTTGATAATATTATTTTTAAAGTGGGTCAGTCTACTCAAATAGTGCACATGTTAACTAAGCCACAAGCCTTCTATGATAATATACACAAACAAGCTCTAGGTTATCAAAATCCATTTCACCTTAAGAAAGCTCAGTGGATTAAACCAACCTTGTATGATGGTATTGTTATGTCTGCTAAACATGTTGCTATGCCTGTGATTGACAATGAGGAAACGTTGATTTTGGAAGAAGAGATTCGATCAAAAATGTCTGAAAAAGAAAAGGATCCAGAGGCCATTAAACAAAACATTTCTCATAAACCTATTGATTATGAAAAAATAAATAAGCTATGTGATGATTTTGGGAAATGTTTTACTCCACAACAAGAATTTTCGGCTGAACAAGCTTTTTGGTTGCGTATGTCCAATCCTTCTAGTAAACCTTCTGATGCATCCTCTGTCAAAATATAAGCTCTTAAGGTTAGCTTGGTGAATGAAAGCCTTAAAAAGCTTAAATTTCACCTTGCCAGGTTTGACAATGTGGTGAAGATATGGACTACACCTGATGCTCGTACAGAAGGTGAATGGGGGTTTGAACATATTAAAGATGTGTTTAACAATGAAATTATTCTCTTTCTAAAATCCTTTAAAAGAACATCTTCAAGTGTTTGATAGAGATCTTCTAACTAAAATAATGGAAGTTAAACAGTTTTTGACCCAAAATGGACGCTGTGTTTCTACAGTCTTCCAGTCGATAAACAATGTTTAGAAATTGCTAGAACTAATTACTTTTGGGAAATTGATCGACTCTTACAACAAATCATGTCTCAGATGTTCTTGTAATGTGATGAATTCTATGTCTTTGACTTGTGAATCCGGTGATCTATGGATGAATAATAGAGAAAGAATCTTGTAATCTTGACGGCCGTGCTTTTGATTTCACAAAATGCGTTTAATGATCTTTTGAAAGTAGTACTCACAAACTTGAAAAACATTGTATTTCTCTCCTGAATTGTCTTTGCAATTTTAATCAAGAAATTTTTCAAAAAGGGTATCTTGTAATAATCAAAAATGCTCTTGATATTCAAGAATTTTTGAAAAATAATGATTTGATAGCTAGCTTCTAGATAAAGACAAGTACCATTTGTAAGTTGAAGGATTATTATAAAATCACTGAGAGGAAAGTCCCAAGGAAAGAGAATTTCAAGCTATGATTATGGTGATTTTAGAGACCAAAATGTGGAATCTGGGAGAAAGTGTGGCAAAACTTTTTTTAGAAACGAGTCTATGTAATGAATTTAATCATGTGAAAACAACGTTTTTAATGAGCTGTTTTGACTCGATCAAAAGAACACGTGGTTCATATATAGAAACAGAGAGCTCTATTAGTTATCAAACTAAACTTAAAATCTGCTAAAAATGAGATTTAAAACTCAAATTCAAGATAAGGTTTTTGTGATACATCATGGAAAAACATTTACTTAAACTAAAAGAAAGAAATGTTGTATATTGTGCCAAATACCATCTGCAGGGGACTATTGTTCCAGGCATGTTTAAATAATAGATTTAGAATCTGGCTCCTAGGTTTTTTATTTTCTGCAAATATAGGGAATCTCACATCGATTACCTTAAGTACACTCAGGGAACAAGCTGATATTTTCAGGGAATGTCGAACAAGCTAAAGCAGAACCAACTCCTATAGATAATGAGTTAGATAGGTTGCCTATAAGCATGACCTACGAATTCATGAGTACACTTGTTTATGTTCGAGATACTTGCCCTAATGCGATTATACTTGTGCTAAAAGGTTACTGTCACACCTAAAACAAGGTCTGAGACGTAAGGTAGGTTTGCTTGACCTTTACATCCATTCAAGCAGGACATTAAAACAGTAGGAGTAAACATACGTACATACATCAAATTCTAACACACCTATGTTGTCTTCTACATGATTGAAGTGTTCTACTAGTGTGGTGTGCGGATCAACGCTATGGCAATAAAAGGAATGATGGGATCTCGCAAATACCTCAAGTAGGAACATGAAGAATAAAAGTAGAAGCCAACCTAGGAAAGTTTAATAAAAAAGAATCAATGTTGTTGAACTATTCGTGATGTTAATGTTAAGCATCACTGCTTTAAAGTTCGAATTCTGAAACCTATTTGTGCCACTTGGTAAGAAAATATACGTTGATGATGTTCATGATATGTGTATTCTTGATTTTGTGGAAAATGTGAATAGCCGTGCTAAATCTGATAAGAAACATAAAAAACAAAGTATTTTAAAACCTACGGGTCATGTATTCACTAAAGTATGATTTAAGTGGAAACCAACAGGCAGAACTTTTACTATAGTTGGTAATTTGTGCCCTTTAACTAGGATCACTTTAGTTAACGTAGTGCCTCCTAAGAAAAACCTTCTCCATCGTTTGAAACACAAAAACAGAGCTTAAAGTCTAAAGCATTGAAACCAAAAAATGTTAAAAATGTAGGTTCGAGTAAAAAAGCTAAGATTGTAGAATCTAAGAATGCTAACCACTCGGAACCCAATCATACTTGGGGATCTAATGCTACAGATATTCCATCATCTTCTTCTCTTGTCTGGGGATCAGGTTGTCCAGATTGTTCTCTGGTATCTGGACTCCGGATGTTCAAAACACATGACAGGGAACCGTCTTCAGCTCATATGAACTGTGTTAGAAATTTTCGGGTATATGTTAAGATTTGAGACGACATATTCCAAGAATTATGGGTTATGTGTTTGACGATCAGCTGGGAATGTTACTATTTCAAGAGTATACTACGTATGAGGGGCTTGACCTCATAACGTGTTTTTTGTGGATCAATTTTGCGAGGGATCTTGAAGTTGCTTTTGGAAAAAACACTTGCTTTATTCAGTAATTAAAAAAGGTGGTTAATTACTTTCGGATCCCTCGAGACACAATTTTGTACACTATTTCTCTTGGATGTACATGCTTATCCACATCTTGTCTGTCATTTCTATCAAAAGCGTCAAAGACGTAAGAGCTGGTTATGGCACGTACTAGGTTATCACATATCAACTTTCTTCGGTTTAACTCTTAACAAGCAGCTAATGACGGTTACTTGCACGAGGCGTTCCAAGGCGTAAATTTCAGAAAAGTCATCGTATGTTCAGCATGTGCATTAGGAAAAAGCAAGAAATCCTTCTCATCTAACCACATAGTGGAAGACACTATATCACAAGTAGTATCTAGCTCTTGTTACTAATTTGGATTTGTATGGTTAATAACAACCCACAATTTAAATATCCATCTATTGTAGGTATTTGAGGATCGATCTTTCAGTTATATATGAACTACACCTTGTTCATGGGTGGGAATATTTTTCGCTTTATTAATTACATACTTTGCATATCTCAATTGCTATGTTTAACCTGCATAAACTCAAGTTAACGGAAACTCGGACTAATACATATGGCAATCCTATCTTCATTAGATGTCAAGCAAATCTTTATATACATATCTAGTCAAATATCATTAATGTCATGACTACATAGGTAATTATTCCTAAAAAAGGACCATTTGCTAAACATATATTCAAAACGGGCTTTAAAACCTTTATACGGATACCCGTTACCCTACATCTTGGAAGGGTTAACCCCTAAATTGATTACACATGCATTAAATGCATTGGTATCTAGTCATTTATAAACATCTATCTGAAATATACAATCTCTTTAAATCAAAGTACAAGTCCCTTAAAGGCTTAATGCATTACAGGCATTAAGCTAATCCCTAAATTTGTCGTATTTTACCTCCGTTTTATCCTATCCTCTTCACTATCAATTATGTTCATAGCTACTATACTATTTTACAATATATTGAACACTAATTATTTCCATACTATAAGCTTTCATACATCTTTGTACAACTCAAAACCCTAATCAAAATACTAAACCCTTAAAACTCGTAGGCTAGTTTCTAATAACCATGACCCTGTTTCTTGATTTTTGTCCATTTGTAAACCATATATTCGCAACTCTTAAATTAGTTTTTAATATACATTCAATTACATCATCCTCAATCATTACTCCATGATCAATTTTATATTTACTCATTATCAAAGAACGAATCCAGAAAAAAACCCTAATTGTGCCTAATTGTGTCTTTGACACGTTTTTCATTTTCTACCCATTTTAACTCAAACCAGAACTATCAAATCTTGATTGTATCCTTTATATAAGTCATAAGGCATCAGTTAACCTATCTTTCCTAATCAAATCTATAAATAATTTCATGTAAAAATTCAACCCGAACCTAAATGAGCCCTAGTGAACCTGAAACCATAACCCTTTTAAAATAACCTTATTGTATACTATTTTTCTTGCAACCAAGCACCTCAATGACAAGCACCTTACCTCCCTAGCTGCTTACAAGCACCTCTCTTCAAAATATCTTCCATTTATATTGTATAAAATTCATCACATGCATCCTTGTTTCTCTATCTTAGCCGCGACAAAGAAAGAAAACTACACGATCCAAGCTTGTTTCTAGCTTATCCTACACATCCGATAGACCTAATCATCACTCTATACCTCCTATGTGTCCTAACCAGTTCATGAAGCTTTGCTTCTTCAATTAAACTTCAAATGGGTATAATTGGACTCATTGTCTTCATTGTGCTTCATACCCCATCTTCCTCCTCTATTTCCATTCATAGTAGCAACTTCCCTTGATCAATATGAATTCTAATAGATCTAAGATGTCTCAAGTACAGAAGGAAGCAAACAAGAAACTAGAAAACGAAGCCCTGCGGATGTCTTACTCTAGCCGTACGAAGCCGAAAGTCCCGATTCTGACCCGTTTCCAAGCTATAAGCTCAAACCAGGTGTTATGCCTTGAACTCAAAATTCCAAGCTATCCTCATGTAACGTTATAATGTTCATATAATCTTTCTAAAATCATCATATAAAGCTTTGAACTCAAAAACCCAAAGTGTTTTGCCTTTTGATCCAAACGTACACCGAAACCCTAATTTCATGTTATTTACTTACACTATGGGTTATAAATTGTAATCCTTATGTTATAATCAGTCCTAAAAAGCGTTAAATGTTAAAATATGTGGTGCTTTGATAAAGTCATAAGGAATTTGACCTTTTAAAACCCGTTTGTGTTTTCATTTGAAAAACCCTTAATTGGACCCTGTTTAACCTTTTAACTTATCGTATGTTAAATTAAATGTACGTTGTGTTAAATCTTTATATTTTAGTTTATTATACTTATAAATGACTATTGAAATGTTAAAATTAATCCTTGCATGGTTAATTTGGAATGTTTTTGTATTAAAATCATGCAAGGGGTATATATCGTAATTTTAAAAAACTTGTAAACTAAAAGGACTCAAAAGTGTGCTTTTTTATTAAAAGTTATAACTATAGGGGTCTATTATGTCACTTTTTAAAGTATAAGGTTTACTTGGTATATCAATAAAAGTTGAAGGACCAAAGTCGTAAAAATGCAAACCCTAGGGGTCTACTTGCAATTTTCCAAACCCCAGGGTCTAAAATGTAACATTTTGAAAAAAGTGTAAAATCATATCAAAACAGTACATTAAACATAACATTTAATTAACGCTCCTTCGTGCTTTTATTACATCTTAGATATTGTATAAAATGCTTTAAACTGCTTATGTTCTTAATCCTTATATCATATTATCGAATGTGTTTCAAACATCATGCCTGGATCCATTCTCATACCACAATACTAGAGAGCTTCATATTAAGTAAGTTTCACTCTTGGTTACTATGTTTCGTCTGAGTTGTTGGGTTTACGAATTTAATGTGCCCTGCATCCACCAAACGTTTACTAAATGATTCTAAACTATGTGGCCTACCGACCGGTGGCTGTTATAATATTTTATTATCAAAACCAACATCATTATCCAAAAACTCTATATATACAATCAACTAAGACTTGCCTATATATAAACCAGTTTGTCTGTGATTGCGTGTTGACAGCCTGTTACTTTCATTCCCTATACCATGAGATATCAAATTTCCTTTAACTGGTTCAGGTGTGTTCATAGCCTCGCATTTCAATCTTTTTATAAAACCGCCGAGGGATACACATGCTAAAAACATGAATGCAATTATATTCTAATGCCCCCCTCTATTCATAATATTCATAATGTTGTGCGTAAAGTTAATCAAGTTTGGGAACCTAAGCAAGTTATGTAAGTATGGAAACCCACAGGCAAAGTGCTTACCAGTGTTGGTCATCAATGGAGACCCACAGGCAGAATATTCACCTTAGGAGAACAGTGCCCTTTAACTAGGCTCACTAAACCCAAAGTAGTATCTGCTAAGCAAAACGAGAATCAGGCCATTACTTGTTTTAACCAACAGGAACCCAACCAAAATTGGGGATCCAACTTTCCAAACTCTCCATCTTCGTCTTTTTCAAATGCAGGTCGTACAGATCGTCCTTTGGTATTTGGACTCGGGCTGTTCAAAACATATGACGGGGGATCGCTCCCGGCTCTAGAATTTTGTGAAAAAGTTCATCGAGACAGTTAGATTCGGGAATGACCATTTTGGTGCTATAATGGGTTATAGAGATTACATGATTGGTAAAAGTGTGATTTCCAGGGTACACTAAATGGAAGGACTGGGACACAATATGTTTTCTGTCGGACAATTTTGTGACTCTGATCTAAAAGTTGCATTCAGGAAGCATTCTTGCTACGTTCGAGATACGAATGGTGTTGAATTAATTAAAGGTTCTCGTGGTTCTAATTTGTACCCTATCTCGGTTGAAGACATGATAAAGTCCTCTGGTATGTGCTTAATTACACATACCTTTTACCTATAAAAACAAGCCTAAATGACCAAAACCGGACATAAAATGCCAAATATATGCTTGTTTTGCTTTATATACTGTGCAGGTAACGGATATTCACTAAAGGACAAAAACGAAGCCAAAATTGACAAGAAGAATCATTCTATGATCTGTCGTCGAGATTCACTAGGAAAGAGCAAGACAAAGCATAACGCGCATCAAACCCAGAATTACTGGAGAAGCAGCTAGCATTGGTAGAGTGCTTAATACGCCCCTTGATATGGGTAGGTGGTATCCCAGATGCTGAGTCTTCATGAGTGTGCTAAGATTGTAGTAATGGGATAGAACTACTGTTCTGTATGTTTGTCTGTGACTGATTATATCGCGGTGTACTTAGTAGTTAAGTTTTGAAGATGCGAGAGATTAGACTCTCCAGAGCGTTTCATCAAATTTATGAAGCGCAAGTGATTGTACGACGTCTGGTATCAACGCAAGAACTTTAAGAATGATGCCCGTGTCCATGAAGTGCTGTCAATATATTTGTTCATAAGAAGATTTGACCGACATTGTTATGAAGTACGTGTCGCATTTTTCATCAAAAGACAGTCGCTGAGCGATCACACAGGAGGTTGTCAAATGATGGATCCATTACATGGTTGAGAGCGTTCTGAGGACAATAGCCGGGTTCTTTTGCCACATATCGTAAGGCCTCGATGTTTTTTTGGAATATGGGCAGAAGCTATAGTGTACTGCGTGGTTTAACACCCAAAACCGCATCGCCTTTTCTCAACGTCTTACTGCAGGAAACAAGCATTATGAGATGGTGGATGACAAGTGAGAAGAGCATGATGTCTTACTTTTTAGAGTTCGTTTTGCGTGCTCTTTTTGGTTGCTAGCAAATAACATTGGAATATTCTTGGAGAATGATGTCACAAGACCAAGACATATGATATATATAAATTGAAAATTTAGTCGTTGTATTATTCCGCACGCTAAGCGTGTTGGAGAAATGGTTCTTATAAGAATCTATTCAACAAATGAACCCAGATGTTGTATGGAAAACGTTGAGTCACGGCGAATTCAATGTGTGCTGAATGTAAGCAATTGGTGACTCATGGTACTATACTCTGTATCTAACGACCCACTCCTAATTTTCTGACGTCTTATAAGATAGTAGTGTTAGGCTCGACTCATTAATACGGTTTCCTGCAGTCCTTTAGAGACACCCCGCCAACAGAAATAAAGATCTGGAGAATTTTTGATTATCCACCTCAATGTTTCTGATGATTTACCTGGAATCTCCTATGTTTTTGGAAAGGACTCAGGCTCGCTGATCCAGCAGTTAGCACCATTTAAGTTTCAAACCTCAGTATCGTAGCACTTTATGACATAGCCTCCTTGATTTGTATCAAGTATGTCATACTTTGCTCCAATTCATTCATCCATATATTGATCGTCTAGGCTTTGTCAAATATTATTACTAGCAGAATAAATCAATATAGAAATAGTATCATTATTTGATTATACAACAGTCGAAGCATTAGAAGACCAATGTCATCCTCACTAAGTTAACCTTAATGCGTACTTTTATGCAGCGGATATTTTTTTTTTTGCAGACTTTGCCAACTACCTATATTAGCTATGAATTAAGATATATAGATCATGTACTAACTGAGCCTTGTAAACTAAAAAGCTCCTGAGACACCTAAAAACCACCTCTCTATAGATGAGGAAGATCAGTCACTTAGAAAATTGAATTAATCGATTGTAATCAATTCCTTATAAGTTCGACCACATCTACTCATTTTACATACTTGATCACGTCAAATATAAATCATAATAACTCACATTAACGTGACCGCACACGTACCTCTGCCTCCACGAAACCTAGGCTTGAGCTATGTCATCAAAATAAGGAGGATTTAGTTCCATACAAACCGAATACTCTTTTTCTGTTCTCCCTCAATCCCCCTTAATCATCTCTGGCTAATGGAGAAAAGATCATACCATCTGGCAGCTCTATTAGTGGACAATCCTCTTGCGTCGGTATGCCCCACCAGAAACACAACATAGCAAACCAACCTCTCTTGTGGTTGCCCATTGTATCAACTTGTTCGCTCTTGTCAATCCAAGTCGCTGCAAGATAATGCAAATCAGGATACGCTATTTACTGAAGATTGCTGGTTTCAAGCCATCCATGCAAAGATGTGATTCTAGCAATTTAATCAACCTGAAAGGTTATGGGACCTATTAGTACCCTCATCCTCAACAAGTCTGTGTTGTCATGCTATTGCTCTCAAATGATATACAAAGTTATTCTAAAACTTGATGATGATTGAGTAAGATGATTTGTTCTAAAAAATAAACAATGGCTTCGGTTTAGGCTCGTGTGTTGGGGCCCACTCTTCATAGGGCCAAGGTGGGGATATCGACAATGAGAGGGATAATAGGATAAATAATGGGATTGGGAAATTGCAATGCTCTTCCGAGGATACCATCTTTTACACGGGATTTTGCTTTTTTTGAATCATTGCACGTATATCAAGGCCTAATAGATTCTTATCGCCAATGACGCCAGGAGGTAAAAAACATTCATATCATTAGATGGAGTCCAAAACGTTTCTTAATTGGTGAGTGATTGATCGAAACAGTAGTTGATGGAAGAATAGAAGTCTATGTTAGTCAACCAGGAAGATGATTCGTTGATCAGATCATCCAGACACAATGTTTATCGTTTGTTTGAAGAAGGCTTTTGTACAGTATTTAAGCTAAAAGTAATAATAGCCCCTTCGGGCGTGTGAGTTATCGAACCTTGTCACGAGTTATGTATGGACAATAAATTTTCCAATGTAATCAGGCGTTGCAGTTTATCTGACATTATTACACTAGGGAATTCAGGCAAGCAAAACATATTCTTCTTGTCTGAAATATATGTAGATGATATCTTCATTTGATCGACCGACCCTTAAAGAGGTATGACATATTTTCCAATGAGATGAGTTCCAAATTTCAAATGTCAATGATGGGGACTAAATTTTGTTTTTTCTCTTAGCTTAAAGTTTCTCAAAATCCCGAGGCATTTTTATTAATAATCAAAACTTGCTCTTTGAATATTAAAGAAAATTTGGATGGATTCGGTGTGTGACCTGATTGATACACCCATGGTGGATTGACTTAAATGGATGAGGACACATAGGGATTCAGTTGACCAAACTCGATTTTGTAGTATTGTCGGCTCCCTAGTGTATCACACTTGCCAGGCAGAACCCGACGTTGTATTCGTTGTATGCATGGCGTGCTAGGAAGGGCTTCGCTACCAAAAAGTACCTTGAAGCACTTAAGCGGGTCTTTCGGTGATCTCATGAGGATACATTAATCTGGGGCCCTTTGGTATCCGAAAGACACTTCTATGGCACTAACAGCCTATGCAGATGCAGACCATGCAGGTTGTCAAGACACACGAAGAAGTACGTCAGGAAGTGCTCAGTTTCATGGAGATAAACTAGTCAACTGGTCCTTAAAGAAACAGAAGAGTACTACGATCTCAATAACAGAGGCTGAATACATTGCCATGTCTGGATGTTGTGCTCAGATACTTTGGATGAGATCACAGCTTACAAACTACGACTTTGTCTTAAATAAGATTCCCTTGTATTGTGACAATCACAGTGCCATTGCGCCCTGCTGCAATAATGTCCAGCACTCCTGGTCCAAGCACATTGACATTCGACACTATTTTATTCGAGAGCAAGTTGAGAAAGGCGTGGTTGAATTGTACTTCGTGATGACGGATTATCAGCTCGCGGATATATTCACCAAAGCATTACCAAGAGAGCGGTTCGAATTCCTACTCCCGCGACTTGGTATGAAGAGTATGTCTCCGGAAAAACTCTTAGATAAGTCTTCATGTACTCGGAGAAGTGGAGTAACAGGACGTTCCTGCGCTCGCTCGCACACGCTCTCGGTAAATGTGTATATATATCAAATCTTTTAATAGATAAGTACAAAAATATAAAACCTACAAAAACCATAAAAATCAGAAAATAGAAATTACCAAAAATAGTTTTTCAAGACATGTATTCCGTTTATCGATAACATTTACGGTCCTATAAATGTCATTAATAATGACACGGGTCTTTAAATAAAGCTCGAACGGAAGTTCAAACTTTTCAAAACATGTCTTAATGGCTTACAGTTATTTTAGACTGCCACCCGCTTTTCAGACAGAGGAAAGCATGCCGTCAAAAAGACAGTTGTTCCTAACAACGGGTAATTACTTTTTCCCGGGCATGGATTACTTCATATCCTTGCAAATCATGGGTTATGGGAATCACTTTTACATAACTTGGATTGTTTACAATAAGTACGTGTCAGTGCATTTATTTTTCAAAATAAAAGAAATCTTATTTTTATTGGTAAAAAGTTGTCTTTACAATAAATCAGTGTTTTCAGTAATCACAAAAGATTTTCAAAGACAATTCGACCACTCACACAATGACAACAACTCTTTAAATAGAAAATGGGCCATTATTTGAGGGGGAGAAAGTGTCATATAATAATCTTTTAAAACGGTCTTTCAAACTAAGTTCACGGAAATAAATGGATAAAGTTTTTTGATAATGACGGATAACAATTTTAAAGGGGAGTTAATTTATATTAACTACAAGGGCTTTAGATGTCATTTATATCAAACTTTAGGGACTTATTTTCAATTTAAGACTTAGTGAATTCAGGCTTTAAACTACATACGACTAATATTGCCAACACCTCATAGTTTGTAAAAAGACTTAGGAATGTTTGGAAATTCTTTCATAGTTTTAAAAGTCTCTGAAAATTGATTCTAACGGAAGAGATTAAGCTTATTAATTCTTTGAACACGATCTCAAGTATGGGTGCGTACAAGGTTTTGCTGATTCCGAGGTATCGAAACAAGCAAGGGGGAAGGAGTAGTTACACTGAAAGTACGGACGAGTACTCGTGTGTTAGCAGTCCATAGCCTTCTTTAATTTTTAGGCCATTTTCGGAAGATAAATGTCATAAACCGCAAAAGAAAATTAGTGTTATAAATTAGTTACTTTTGGGTGTACTATTTTTCTACTGGGGGAAGCGATATCTTGTTATTTTAAGTATGCTTCATTGAGATACCAAGGGGGGAACTGTTGTTAGTAGATTTATTCATAGCGTGAGGATGTTTTCTGATTCAAATTAATGTTTCCTTCCTTTAGAATAGTCAGTATCTGCAAGAAGAAATTTCTTTACATCCGAGACTTAGTTGACTGGTATTATCATTTCTGGCTAATTTAGAGGGAATTAATTGTGACCATCGAGACTTATAACTTGGTGTTTCAATTTATATCATCAGTATCTTGTAAGGAGAAATACGCTCATCAGAGACTTAGTTTACTTTGGTGTTACAGTTTCGAATTAATTGTGTACTTCGAACATTTAGGCTTTGCACATCAAGTCTTCTTAATGCGGGCTGATGCAAAATATCTATCGAATCTACTCAATAAAGGATTGCTCAGTTCGGGGGGAAGCTAAGACAACTTCCAAAAGGAGATTATCGAGACGACTACAGATTGCTGACATGGATAAAATGACTTTGTCATTTCGGTTATTTTAAAACAGTTTCAGGTTATTCTCATACATAATCTTGTGAACACATTTTTATGTATGTATCTTTAGGTGTTTAGTGTCAATGTATAAATTTTTTTCATGAGTTTTTCGTTAAACTTACTAATTCTTTCGATTACCTATACTGACACTAACCATAACACTTCTAGTTTGAGGGGGGCGCATTATATGTTCCCTAATCGTCTTGTGCATAATCTGCCTATTTTCTCCCCAGTAAAACTAACAAATTTGAAATCATTTAAATCTAAAATATCAACTATAATTAACATTTCTCCTTTTTTATACACTTATAATTAACTGCAACATATTCTAACCATTTATTATTGTAATCAAGTTTAGTCTTTCCCATCTTTTCTCAAACTAATTATACAATCCCATCACCAAATATAGTTCTCTAATGTTGTATTATGGCACATTTTTAAAAAACCAATACTACCTAAAAATACTATATCTATAAATAAAAGTAAGTAAAATTTTAGTACACGATACCACTCATCCCTCTATCCTTACATGTATATACCCATGTTACAAACCACTTTTAGTTATATAATTCCATCGTATGATAACAAAAATTAGTTAGTATTTAATCACACTTTGTCCATATTCGCCCGGCATCGATATGGCGATCATCAGTCACTATTCAACCCCAACCCCCAACACTATTACTACGAACATCCTTATCCGGTGTACGCCCTTAAGTGTCCTTCTGATGTGAGAATTTACGTCATAAACGACCACCGCACGGTCACTACAAATGCTGTCAGTCTACCCATGTTTTATTTCTGACATTGACCAGAGCAAGTATCATGGACCCAGGATATGCTGCACAAAACCCTTCCCTATGCACTAAAGATCGTCAAAGATTCTTGTTTCATTTCTCACGGAGATCAATACATTTCTATCTTTTCTCTCACTCCGAGTTAGATGATATTGAAAAGGTGGCAGTCTGCTCCAGCCTCCGACTACAAAAATCAAAAGTGCACTATAGAGTCTTGAGCCATGGAGATATCCTTAAATCTCGCTAGGGACACTATAAAGATTATGCTTGCTTATCACACAATGTAATAATACAGTAAGATATTAGGAGTCCTACGCATTTATCCTTGTGGTTTTCCGAACATTCGAGTGATACGAAAGTACTCATAATGATGAGATGGAAATCCTTCTAGAGCCAAAAATCTAACAGCTCTTGTACGGTGACATGTCCGATCCACTATGGATTAAAATTTATGACAATATGGAAAGCAACGATGGTTGACGATTCTTTATGAATCAAACTTGTTCCAGGCAGTGAATTGACGAAATAGTTTTTGAAAAACCTTTCGACGTGCTCAACAATTGATTTTCGAGCACATTGACTGTGTATATCTTTCAAAATAAATGTGTTTTTGATGAAATTTGATTATGTGCTATAAACACTCTTGATGTGTCACAAAAATACTTTCTCAAGTGATACGTCAATTGATTTTCAAATCAATTTTTCTCATCAATCGATAAGACAGTAACTAACCGATTCACTCTTATCGTGTTGTCTGCTTTGAGACATCCGATATAGTGAAAACATGGCAGTATGGTAGATTATGATGGTTGTACATCGATGATTGATACTTATACTGGAAATCCTGTCAAGGAGATTCTTCTTAAGATGAATCTACCTGATCACAGGATGGTCCCTTATGATCCAGAGGTTAATCAACGACTCGGTTCGTGATATGACAAAAGCCATATTCGTCCACAAGCTTTTTGCTAACTATTTTATTACAAGTTCACGTAAAGATAGAGATGGAGATACCTTGTTCTAGTGGAGTCAATTCACAACCTCATGCTCACACTTAATGTTACAAATCAAAGACATCATGACAAATGAAAGACCTACAACACAGCTTCCGCAACTCTGATGAGTATTATCATGATCCAAAAAAGTGTGAGCATGCAGTGGTCTGAAGTCCAAAACATCACAGGAAGGCAATACTCTATAACAAGGAGAATTAAGAGATTTACTGTAGATTGATGATTCTCAATGAAAGCTCAATGTCACACAAGTTAAGGAACAAGCTCATCGATCACTACTTGCAAGTAAAGAGATAATCTTAAAGAATCAAGTGACTATCGAGCCATAGTCAAGTTCAATTCAAAGATAGCTAGGATTCAAATAGTATTTTCTAGGGTGACCTCCTGAGGGGTGAGGATTGTTAGGATTATTAAAAACCATGTAAAAGTCTTCGGTACACCCCATGTAATTGTCTAGCATAGGTTAGGCTCGTATTAGCCTTAATATTAATGTTTAATTATCGTATATGACTTTATAGGTGTATTGGGCCAGTCTATACACCCTGTTAGCCCACTACATAGCCCAATTAGGGGCACAAAACTTATGTATTTATACCCCTTTCCAGCCATAGGAAGGGGTTGGTTGATCATTTCATAATACACACACATAAGGTTTGTAAGTTTTTCTCAAATAGAACTTACTTTCCTTCTAATACAAAGTAGGCCAAGCCAACCCCTAAGATTCATTAATTGTGTTATGATATCCAATATCCTAAACAAGAACAAAAGAGTTAGATTTGCTAAACCTGTCACATCTTCAAGCAATATTCCTAAACAGACTGATTCTCTTAAAACCAAAGATTCTAACAAGCCTTTGTTCAATTCTACAGGAGTAAAACCTACTATTAGTGCTAGCGGATCAAATCCTTTAGGCAATACAAAGAACAATAAGATCATGCGACCACCATGTAGCAATCAGAAGAATAAAGTAGAAGACCACTCTAGGAAAGTTAAATCTAGTTTGAATAAGAAGAATTCTATTTTTGAACCTATCAACAATGTACTTGTTAAGCATTATGTGAGAAATGCTAAGTTTGAATCTATGTGTGCTATCTGTAACAAATGTTTGTTTGATGCTAATCATGATATGTGTCTTGTTGATTTTATGAATGATGTGAATGTGCATTCAAAATCTAAATCTAAAAGAAATTTAAGAGTAATAAAGCTTGGAAAATTACGAGGTACATGTGTTCACTGATGTAGGATATAAGTGGAAACCATCAAGAAGATCTTTTACTATAGTTGGTAACTCGTGCCCTTTAACTAGGATCACTCCCAAGAAAATAGTACATCTTAAGGAAACCACTCCTAAGTCAGCTAAAACATCAAACCAAGATTAAGTCTATGGGGAGACCAAACAAATAAATCTGAGAGAGTTTAATTTGCTTGGTAAGGTGAGTCAGTAGAGAATAGAGCTACTAAAAGAAATTGGTGTTATTGTAATGAATCTTCTAACAAGATGCATTCTCAACTAAATATCGGAAACTCCACTCTATTTCGTGGGGGATCCAAGATGCTACAGATGGTATCCAAATTCTCTTCGTCATCTTTTCAGATTAGATCAGGTTTTCTGAAGTGTAATCTCTCCTGCGGTATCGTGTGACTCGGATGATTCAAATTAAGAGAATATTGATGAGTGGAGATACCGCTCTCAGCTCATGAAGTTCGTTAGTAAATTTCTGGGAACTATTCGATTCAGAAATGACAAAGTTGCAAAGATCATGTGGTATGGTGACTATCAGCAGGGGAATGTAATTATCTCCAGGGTGTATTATGTTGAAGGGCTTAGACATAACTTGTTTTCTATTGGTCAATTTTGCGACGCGGATCTTGAAGTCGCATTTTGGAAAAACACTTGCTTTATTCGTAATTTAGAAGGTGTTGATCTACTTTCAGGATCCCGAGACACAAATTTGTACACAATTTCTCTTGATAACATGCTTAATACATCTCTGATTTATCTTCTATCCAAAGCATCAAAGACTAAGAGCTGGTTATGGCACCGTCGGTTATCACATCTCAACTTTGGTACTCTTAACAATCTAGCTAAAGAAGGTCTTGCACGAGGCATTCCAAGACTTAAATTTCAGAAAGATCATATGTGTTCAGCATGTGCATTAGGAAAAAGCAAGAAATCCTCTCATCAACCTAAAGCTAAAGATACTAACCAAGAGAAACTATATCTTTTGCATATGGATTTGTGTGGTCTGATGCGTGTAGCGAGTATTAATGGGAAAACATATATCTTAGTTATTGTTGACGATTACTCACGATTTACTTGGGTCAGATGTTTAAGGACAAAAGATGAAGCTCCTGAGGCTATCATTAAATGCATAAAAAATATTCAAGTTTGTTTGAATGCCACTGTTCGTAATGTTCGAACAAATAATGGAACCGAATTTGTCAATCAGACACTTCGTGAATTTTATGAAAATGTTGGCATCTCGCATCAAACATTTGTTGCCCACACTCCTTAGTAGAACGGCATTGTCGAAAGGCGAAACCGAATTCTTGTAGAAGTTGCTCGTACAATGTTAATATTTTCTAAAGCTCCATTATTTTTATGGGCTGAAGCAATCAATACAGCCTGCTACACCCAAAACTGTTCATTAATCCGCCTTCGATACAACAAAACTCCATATGAGCTTATGCAAGATAAGAAACCGGATTTATCATTCTTTCATGTCTTTGGTGTACTCTGTTATCCTACCAATGACAATGATGACTTGGGTAAATTAGATGCAAAAGCTGACATTAGTATTTTTGTTGGTTACGCGCCCGCAAAGAAAGCGGTCAGAATCTATAACAAAATAACCTGGAAAATTATAGAAACAATTAATGTGACATTCGATGAGCTGACAGCTATGGCTTCTGAACAATTCATTTTAGGACCCGGGCTTCATCCTATGACTCATGCAACATCTAGTTCAAGACTCGTTCCAAACACTATTTCTCAACAACCTTGTATTATACCAAAAAGAGATGATTGAGATCACTTGTTTCACCCTATGTTTAATGAATACTTCAATCCTCCATCAATTTATGTTTCTCTAGTTTAAGAAGTTGCTGCTTCGAGAGCTGTGATTTTAGCCGATTCTCCTGTGTCATCTTCTATTGATCAGGATGCTCCATCAATAAGTATTCCATCAACATAAGAACAAGAACATTCTTTAAACATTTCTCAAGGTTATGAATAATCACTAAAAACACCAACATTTCGTAATGATCCACTTCATGAATCTCTTCATGAAGACTCGACTTCTCAAGGATCATCATCGAATGTGAAACAAACCCACACTCCATTTGAACACCTTGGTAGATAGACTAAGGATCATCCTATAGCAAACATAATCAGCAATCCTTCTCGCTCTGTCTCTACGAGAAAGCGACTCCAAACTGACGCCATGTGGTGTTATTTTGATGCCTTCCTAACTTCGGTAGAACCAAATAACTTCAAACAAGCAATGATCGAACCGTCATGGATCTATGCAACGCAAGAAAAAATTCATGAATTTGAAAGGCTACAAGTTTGGAAATTGGTGTTGTGTCCAGATAAAGTTATGTTAATCAAACTTAAATGGATTTATAAGGTCAAGACGGATGATTTTTGCGGGGTACTAAAGAATAAGGCAAGACTAGTTACTTAGGGATTCAGGCAAGAGGAGGGTATCAATTTCGAGGAATCATTTGCACCAATTGCAAGAATAGAGGCCATCTGTATCTTTGTAGAAAATGCAGCCAACAAGAATATGATGATTTTCCAAATAGACGTCAAAACGGCATTCTTAAATGGTGAGCTTAAAGAAGAGGTCTACGTTTCTCAACCAGAAGGATTTGTTGATCAGGACAACCCATTACATGTGTACAAGCTTAAAAAGGCTCTCTACAGTCTCAAACAAGCACCACGTGCATAGTACGACATGCTGTCAAGTTTCCTCAATTTACAACATTTCTCAAAAGGTGCAGTGGATCCAACACTCTTCACACGAAAAGCAGGATACAACTTATTATTGGTACAAATTTATGTTGACGATATAATATTTGCATCCACTAATATTGCTATGTGTAATGAGTTTGCTAATCTGATGACCTCTAAGTTCAAGATGTCAATGATGGGGCAGATGTCATTCTTTTTAGGATTACAAATTTCACAAAGTCCTAGAGGCATCTTTATTAGCCAATCTAAATATGCTTCTAAAATTGTTAAGAAATATGGTTTGCTATCTACTGATTCTGTCGACACACCCATGGTTAAAAAGAATAAATTGGATAAAGATCTACAGGGGACACCAGTGGATGCTATACTTTATTGTGGCATGATTGGATCCCTTATCTATCTTACATCTAGTAGACCTGACCTTATCTATGCAGTCTGCTTATGTGCTCGGTATCAGGCAAAGCCTACCAAAAAGCACTTACAAGTGATGAAAATGATCTTTTGATACCTTAAGGGAACCATCAACATGGGTCTCTGGTATTTGAAGGATACCAACATCTCACTAACAGCATATGCAGATGCCGACCACGCGGATGTCAGGACACTAGACGTAGTACATCGGGAAGCGCTCAGTTATTAGGTGACAAACTGGTTAGCTGGTCATCCAAGAAGCAAAAATGCATTGCCATCTCGAGTACAAAGGCTGAATATATTGCCATATATGGGTGTTGTGCTCAAATCTTATGGATGTGTTCACAGCTAACAGATTATGGCTTTCAATGTAATAAGATTCCTCTGTACTGCGACAACAAGAGTGCGATTGCTTTATGTTGCAACAATGTTCAACACTCAAGAGCCAAGCACATCGATGTTCGCTACTTTTTTCATAAAGGAGAAAGTAGAGAATGGAGTCGTGGAACTATAATTTATCCACACTGAATACCAACTGGCTGACATCTTCACCAATTTGCCTCGAGAGAGATTTAACTTCTTGATCGATAACCTAGGTATGAGAAGCATGTCCCTAGAAACGTTGAAATGTCTGGCAGAAGAAAAGGACGAGTGATGGTGGTAACTCATATCCTGTGTATTATATGTATATATAGAAAACCAAAAAAACTCAAAAAGATTTTTCACTTCTTATAAAATTTTATAAAAACAAAATATAAAATTATAAAATCAAAAAAAGTCAAAAATATTTTCATGTCATGGTTTCTAGCATCGATAATATTTACGGCTTTAGAAATCTCATTTAACAATGGCACAAAGCTGTAAATAAAGTTCAAATAAGAAACATGAGATATAGCTTGCTATTATTTAGGATAGCAACCCGGTCTTCATCTTAAAGGAAAGTATTTCAAAAAGGAAACTTGACCTCATAACGAGAATTTATTCTTGGGCATGGTCTACTTTATGACCATGCAAAGGCTTGTGATTAATTTGCATCACGACCTGTGCTTCCCATATTCCATAAGTGTACGTGTCAGTGCGCTTATGTGTGAAAATAAGAGAAATCTTATTTAATTGGTGTTGGATTTTCAAAATAAAATATTAATTCATCAAAAAATGCTATTCAAGTACATTTGACTACTCAAACAACGACTATAACTCTTTAAATAGAAAACGGGTCAATTTTTAAGAAGGAGAGAATGTCAAATATCTTCTTCATAAAATTAGTTTGTGATAAAGGAAAAGGTTTTAAACAATAACGGGTTAACAATTAAAGGGGAGTTAATTAAGTTTAGCTTATGTGAGCCTTAAATGTTATGTGTTTATGCCTTTAGGGAGTATATGTGCAAATATAAGGTTCTATGTATAATAGTTAAAAACATTAGAGACTATTTGTGTCATTTGTTAAACTTAAAATGCCTACTAGAACTTATATATAAAAAATGCATAGGATATTAAACTAGAGGGGGGAAATTGTCAAAAATGAAATTCATTTTATAACCCTTTTACACACATAAACACACACTCTTCATATTTTTCCCTCCTCCCACACAATTCAAAATCGCCATCCCTTGTTCATCATTTCTAGTTGTTTTCAAACAAAAGGTATAACTAAAATCTTGTTCTACACCTTCAGAGTGTATGTATGAACAAATTTTACTGCTAAAAAATCATGATTGTGATAAATTATATATTGGAGGCGAGTTATCAAACTCTCTTCAGAAGGCGAGTTATTAACTCCCTTCACAAGGCGAGTTATCAACTCCCTTCACAAGGCGAGTTATCAACTCCTTTCACAAGGCGATTTATCAATGAACCTTTAGGACACGAATTATCAATGAACCTTTAGGAGGCGAATTATATCATCCCCTTTAGGAGGCTAATTATCAATCATGACCAAAAACAACTTATGATCTAATTTTCATTAAAAGGGAGATTTAACACTTAAGTTAGGTAGAAAATTAAAAATTGGTTAATGTTGCAATCTAATCAAGTTAATTTGCCTTTCAGTTAAACAGATCATCAAATCTGTTAAAAGTATTAATGTGCCTAATCCTTAGAGATAATCATGAATAAGCATCAAGCATTCACATAAAAGGTCAATATAGTGTGTTATATAAATTTGGTTATATAAATTGTATTGAACCATTCTTAGCAGAATCATGGACACCACAAAAGCTCAACAGAAAGCCCTTGATGATGCTCTCGTTGCCCCTGCGGACCGTCTTGAGTTCGGGAAATGCAACATGAGACTCCAATCAAACATCAAACTAAAAAAAAAGCTACATTTCAAGTGGTGTTAGATACTTTTGCTCTCACAGCCTTCTACCGTGCATTCCTAATCACTACAGATGTTCCTGCCATTTATATGCAAGAATTTTAGGCTACAGTTTCCGTTCACAAGTCATCCATCAGATTCATGATAAACAAGAAGAAAGTCTCTTTCGATGTTGAAATGTTTAGAGAAATTCTCCAGTTTTGCCCTAATATTCCAGGTCAAGAGTTTGAAGACCTTCCATTGGAACATGATATCCTCTCTTTCATTAGAGATCTTGGGCACTCTAGAGACATCACCTACCTCTTTGATGTGAGTGTTGACTACTTACACCAACCATGGAGAGCATTTGCTACCATCATCAACAAGTGCCTAAGTGGAAAAGAAACTAGAATGGACAAGATTCGTCTGTCCCGTGCATAAATCCTCTGGGGTATGTTCTATAAGAAGAACATCGACTAAGATCTCCTGTTCCAGATAGAAAACAAAGAATCTAAGAAGACCAACAAGATGTCATACCCTATATATACAAAGATCATCATTGATTACTTCATGTCAAAGGATCAGTCTATTTCAAGAAGGAACAAGATGTTTTGGCACACTGCTCGAGATGACACCATGTTTACTTCTATGAGATGTATCTCCAGACATGAATATACTCAAGTATATGGTACCATTCTCCAAAAGGAACTAACAAACCAAGAAATGTTAGAATCCAAAGCTTACAAGACATACCACGCTTTTGCTTCTGGAGAGAAAACTCCAAAACCAAAGTACGTTCAAAAGAAAGCTGATTCTAACACATCACCCAAGCAGAAGCCTGTTCAAGCTACTAAAGGTACCAGAATCAAGACTAAATCTAAGGTGGCTAAATCTGACAAGAAGAAGCAACTTGCAAAGATGCCAATATCCAAAGGATTAGATGTATTATCTAAGGTTGCATTAACTAAAGTTGAACAACTGAAGCTGGCTACCAAAAGAAGCAAGACACAATTTCATAGTTCTCACGCAAGTGGCTCAGGTGATGGAGTTGACACTTAGTTAAAGGTTCCTGATGAGCAACATCTCAAGACGATGGTGCAGATGAAGGAACTGGTACTATACCATGGGTTCCTGATGTACCCATATACAAATTTGAAATTGATAAAGAGTCTTGGGGTGACAATGAAGATGAAGATGATGAAAACGATTCTGATGATATAAGTGATGAAGGTGATGATGAGAATGATGGTAATAATGGCAATGATGATGATGATGATGCTAATGATGATTATAAATAAGAAGGTGATGACACGAATGACGATGATGAAGAGACTGATAGTGATAGAACTGAGTCAAACAGAATCAAGATTCCTATTCTTAATCAGTCTACCACTAAATACTATAAAGAAGAAGAAAAGATTGATGATAAAGAAACTATGGATGATGATGAAGACGATGAGGTCACTAAGGAGTTATATGAAGATGTGAATGTAAATTTAGGAAATGAAGACACTGAAATGACCAATGATGATCAAGGTGCCTCAGAACAACAAAATGTTTCTCAAGAATCAGGGTTTGAGCAAGTAGAGGAAGACGCTCATGTGACTCTTACTCCGTCCTTGACACACAAAAGGCTGATGAACCTATATAAAGTTCTTCTGTCTCCTTTAATTTTACAAGCAAGCTCCTAAATCTTGAGAATCCATCTCCATCTGACAATGAGATTGCTTCATTGATGGAAACCTCGACTCATCATGTAATGGCAGTTCCTGAAATCACATTCGGTTTTACTACAACTATTCCTCCACTACCTCCTTTCTTCAATCCTCTTCTACAATAAGCAACATCGACTCTAACACCAACAACTTCTGAAGCTACAACCTCATTTTATTCACTTCTAGATCGACAGAGTCACCAACTTGGAAAAAGATTTGTCAGAGATAAAACAAGTTGACCAGTATGCTCAAGCTCTATCCTCCATTCCTACGTTGATCGTTACATTGATAATAAACTTGGTGAAGCTATAAACAAGGCCATTCAAGCACATAATTTGGACCGCAGACAAGAAGCTCAGGATGAGAAGAATGATCAAATAGGACTCGTTGACACATCAATGAGAACTATTATTAGAGAAGAAGTTACAACTCAACTTCCTCAGATTCTCCCACAAGCAGTCTCAGACTTCGCAACTCCTGTGATAGAGAAAAATGTTACGGAATCATTAGAAGCTGCAGTCTTGGCAAGGTCTTCCTCTCAACCAAAGTCAACTTATGAGGCGGCTGCATCACTATCTGAATTTGAGCTTACAAAGATTCTTCTAGACAAGATGGAGGAAAGCAAATCACATCTTAGAGCTGATTACAAAAAGAAGCTTTATGATGCACTGGTCGAGTCTTATAACATTGATAGGGGTGTTATCGGGTAATCGGGTCTTATCGGGTGGGTTGAGTCGGGTTTTGATTTTTAAAAACTCACCCGCAACCCGACCCGATAAAGAATTGGGTTATCGGGTTCGGGTGGTATTCGGGTCGGGTTATATCGGGTCGGGTGAATCGGGTTATTGGGTGATACTATAAATGAGCATTTTGTTTGCTTTTTATCACTAAATTATCTTCGCCATAGTGCATTTTCGTCAATTATATACGGGTTTATATTGTTTTGCGTCATTTTCATCAATTAGTAGTTTCAATATATTCATTCATATCCTTGAAATAATCCAAGCTTATTCACAGTATAATCACCAAAGTTAAAGATACTCACCAACTAGTATTATATATACGAAGTTGATTATTATACGACTACTAGTACTTCTGTTGAAATAGTGATATATCAAGGTAAAATCTCTCCATTTATTTTATAAATTTTTTTGTATTCAGATTCAACGACAGAGTCACCAACTTGGAAAAAGATCTGTCAGAGATAAAGCAAGTTGACCAGTATGCTCAAGCTCTCTCCTCCATTCCTGCTATAGTTAATCGTTACATGGATAACAAACTTGGAGAAGCTATAAACAAGGCCATTCAAGCATATAATTTGGACTGCAGACAAGAAGCTCAGGATGAGAAGAATGCTTACATAGAACTCGTTAACACGTCAATGAGAAATCTTATTAAAGAAGAAGTCAACACTTAACTTCCTCAGATTCTTCCTTAAGTAGTATCAGATTTTGCAAATCCTGTGATAGAGAAAAATGTCACAGAATCAGTAGAAGCTGCAGTCTTGACAAGGTCTTCCTCACAACCAACGTCTACTTATGAGGCGGCCACATCACTCTCCGAGTTTGAGCTTTCAAGGATACTGATAGACAAGATGGAGAAGAACAAGTCATATCATTAAGCTGACTATAAAAAGAAGCTTTATGATGCTCTGGTCGAGTCTTATAACACTGACAAATATCTCTTTCATTCATATGGTGAAGTCTTTTTGTTAAAGAGGAGTCGAGATGACAAAGACAAAGATCGAGACCCCTCCGCTGGATCAGACAGAGGGACGAAAAGAAGGAAATCAAGTAAAGATGTTGTGTCTTCCAGAGATTCAAGGTCAAAGGAAAAGAAGTCTTCAAGCACCTCTAAAGATGCCTCCCAATCTCAACATAAGTCTTCCGGCAAGTTTTCCCATGCAAAGGAGCCAAGTCATACTGTTGAAGACTTAGGCATGCAACAAGATCAAGAGTTTGTCATGGGAAACAATGATGAACAACCCGCTGACAAGGAGGTTTCCAAAGCTAACTGGTTCAAGAAACCTGAGCGACCTCCAACTCCTGATTCTGATTGGAACAAGAGACAACAAGTGGACTTCCGACCTCCTCAGACCTGGATTAGTCAAGTTGCTCGTGCTAAAGAACCTCGTACTTCATTTGATGAGCTAATGGATACCTCTTTCGACTTCTCTGCATTTGTCCTAAATCGGCTCAACATCGAAGATCTGACTTAATAAATTCCCGTTGGACCGGCATTTGAGCTACTCAAAGGTACTTGCAAGAGTCTTACAGAATTAGAGTATCATCTTGAAGAATGTTCCAAGGCCACAAGTGAACGACTCGACTAGCATAACCCTGAAGGCAAACCATATCCGTTCGATCTCAGCAAACCTCTCCCGTTGATTCGAGATCATCAAGGCCGTCAAATCATCCCTCAGGATTTATTTATCAACAATGACCTGGAATATCTAAAAGGTGGAGATTTAAGCTGATGGTACTCAACCTCGGTTACAAAGACAAAGGTTGCTACATATGAGATCAAATAGATTGAAGACTTGGTTCGTAATTTGTGGAGTCCAATTAAGGTGATATATGATAAACATGCTTATTGAGGTATTTCACACTGGGTCCCAAACGTCAACATTTCTATGGGTTTGTTGCCAACATGGCTTCGTTAAAGGATGTTTACTCTAGGAAAAGAATCATTGCGGTTACCAGACTTTCGATTATAGAGAAGTATGACTACGGTTACTTAGAAGAAATTGAAGTTCGTTGAGAGGATCAGAAGTTATACAAGTTTAGAGAAGGTGATTTCTGATAACTTCGCCTACAAGACATAGAAGACATGTTACTTCTACTTGTTCAACAGAAGCTGACTAATCTCATAATCGACGAATGGTATGCCTTAAATGTGGCATTATGTATGTTCACAAGACGGATTGTCATTCAAAGGCAGGTGGAAGATCTTCAATTAGGTGTCGAAAGTTACCAAAAGAAGCTTAACCTTACCAAGTCAGACACATTCAGGTCAAATCTCATAAACAGGACCACATACACTGCATATTCAAACCCTAAATGAGTGATATATAAGGATCAGATGAATAAAAACAGATTGATGCGCGCTGATGAACTCCATAAATTCAGTGATGGCACACTCGATGATGTTTGGTCTGCTCTAAATGATATTGCTAAGGGAATAAGGATGGAATATCTGCCAAAGAGGAAATGGAGCGGTTTAGACAAACGACGGGCTCGGGTTATGATTCAGGATATCGACAAGCAGCTTTATGAGAGGAGGTTGATGCGAAATTTAGAGAAGTTCGTTGGTGGAAGAGAATACGGGAATGACCTTAGGCTGCTGTAACGAACAATATGATTTTTTCATATTTTGTCCTATCTCATTTCAGGTCCATCTCTCATATATAATAACTCTTGTGAATATGTAAATAAATAGTGTAGACTATAATTAGGCTTATATAGTATTTGAGTACGAATTTTCAAGAATTTCTTAGTAAATCAAAAAAATTCAAATTAACATACTCAAACACCATATTATTCCCTTATAATTTGAGGGGGAGTATTAAAATGTTCCGATAATTAGTTTGTTAATAATTGGACATCTTTTTCCTCAAAACCGTGAATATTTGAATCAATTGGTAACCAAAATATCAAGAGATTTGACATTTTTGATAAGGGGAGAATATGTGATTAAAATATATGATTAAAAATGTAATTTTAAGATCTCAAGTGTACGCTATCCCATATATGTGCTAAACTCTTTCGATTAATCGATGCACATATAAAGGGGGAGCAAATGGTTACGTGTTGGCAGAAATGTGGAAGTACCAAAGACCGACCATTTAAATTACTGTATTAGAGTTATAAGGTGGTTAAGTTTAGGTATTCAGTCCCATGACCAGCCAGAACCGGAGGGATCTACCTAGAGATATTCCACTAGATGGTATAGTAGTCCTTAGGTATGAAAAAAGGAGTAAAAGTGAGAATAAGGGAAAAGTGCCGACTGAGATGGATCTAGTACTGGAACAAACCCAACAAGGTACTAGTTATGAAGTCTCGGTAAGCGCTAAAGGGGTTAAAGAATTAAAAAGAAAAGTTAAGATAAAGGGTGAAAAGAAAGAAGCCCTCCTTACACTTAGGCAGAAACTGGGTCAATACATCTGCTGTCAAGAATCACAAAGATGATTGCTGACATTGAAGACTGACATCATGGACCTAGTGATGTAATGAACAACCCTCCTTAGCCACTCAGAATCTCTTAAAAGATTTATGTTTCATTTCTCACGGAGATTACATGCATTTCTATCAACTTTCACACTCCGAGTTAGTTGGTATTGAAAAGGTGGCAGTCCGTTCCAGCCTTTGATTACTAAAACCAAAGGTGCACTATTGATTCTAGAGCCAATAGAGATCATCCATAAATCTCACTAGGACAGTGTTCAAATATATTTGTTGCTCACACATAGTGAAAACAAGTAATAACTTAAGAGTCCTACGCATTATCCTTGTGCTTTTGCCAGAACATCCGAGTGATACTTAAGTATTCACAGTGAAGATGGAAATCCTGCTTGAGCCAACATCAAATAAGTTCTTGGTAGGTGACTTGTGAGATCTATACGGATCAAACTTGTGATACTGGATATCGATTCGGTTCAGCTTATGAATTGATGAATGAATTTTGGAAAAAGACAAAACTGTTGATATGTTATAAAAACCGTTTGCAATTTGACACACAGACTGATTCTCTAAATTGATTTTCAATCTTATGTCCATGGGAAGCCTCACAAGGGTATTTGGACATAGGAAGCTAAACACAAATTGACAGCTTAATAGAGAAGATAGTAACTTACCAGTTCACTCTTACCGTGTTGTCTACTTTGAGATGCTCCAATAATGAGAACGGCTAGCGCAACTGCGAAACCCTATCAAGGAGATTCTTTGAAATTCTACCTGATCACAGGCAGTATTTATACTGAGTAACGGGGAACCATGGTTGCTACAACCATATTCGACGAAGTGTTAAAGCCACTTTCGTCCATATATGTTGTTTATCACTAACCCATTCATGCAGTTTTCCTAACGGTGGTAGCAGTTTTACGATGACAAGTCAAAGCCAATACCGCATACTCGTACTCGACCAACATATATAAAGACATCATGAAAGCTCAAGTATATGTTTCAAGACTTCCGCTACTCTGATACCGTATGTCTTTCTTGAAGCGACGAAGTATTAAGTTGATACCGTACATCCTCCATAAAGTGACGAAGTGTTAAAGTTAAAGAATATCAAGAAAGATGGTTACACACGCTTTCAACATCAAGAACAGTATGAGCATGTCGGTTCAAAAGTCATACATACACAAGATGGCAAAGATTACAAGATGGCGAAAAGAGATTATGCTTGGATGATGATCTCAAGAAGTTCAAGATCACATTCATGACAAGTCAAAGATTCAAGTCAAAGCCTAAAGTCAAAGATCACTACAACATATCATAAGTTAATGATTAAAGTTAAAGACTACGAGCTCAAGACTAAAGTCAAAGCATAGTATGCTAGGTTTAAGTTTTTTTAATTGGACTGACCTCCCTTTGGGGGAGATTGTTAGGAATACAAAAAGTATCGGTCACTTCCAATATAGTTAGTCGTAGCTCGTAGTAAGTTCGAATGGTTAAGATAGAAAGCTAACCGGGCTAAAGGCCCATGGAAAGCCTATTATGAGGCCCATGTCCGGCCACATGAGATTGTATATATACCCTCTCCACACATGGTGAGGGTGTTGGTTGGTTAGTTCATTTTTATACTTAATCTAATCTTTCTTTCTTTGTTACTTTCTCTCACTAGAACCATCCTCCCATTCACTTTCTCTCTCTAGATTTCTTTATTGTTCTTTGGTGTTATAGATTTCAAGTATTCTACAAATATCTTGGACTGATTACATTTTCTTAATCCAGCGAGTGTAGACTATCGCACCACCCTTTCCATTATAATCCTTTGGGTTACAAGCCATAAACTCCTTATATGAACAACTACCTCGTCTATTGTTCATGTTCCTAATGTTACCCTGGTCGTTGTCATTGACGACGTTGTTGTCTTGGTTCTTATTTTTCCCTTAGTTGTTAACGTGGTTTCCTACTTGTGGTACAATAGTAGGTAGTAGGTTTTGCAACATAGATTCCATCTCGTCTTTAGAACTAAACATGAAGAAAAATATACCTTTAGTCATCATTGATTTAACAAGGCCGAATTTAATCCAAGTATTCTTAGTGTAGTTCTTAACAACCGGATAAGCCACAAGTTTTCCAAAAAAGAACCCGTACACAATACTGTTAAACTGTTCATTAACAACATAAACCGATTCCTTTAAGACAACTGAATCCGCACCATTACTGACCGGAGTAATCAAGGTACAAAAAATAACCAATTTCCTACTCGTATCACCTTTCAACAATGTTGCAAACAAAACAAATTCCAGAGTCGATGCACTAGCAGTAGGAATTAAAGTCAGAATTAGTTTATAAGCCAAACCAGCGCGTACATCAGAATTTATACCAGTAGTTGTGGCCGAAATATATTCCACGTTGGAATTCATGGTAGATGGACTACCAATCCCCTCATTTACACAATCAATAACCGTATCAGGATCAACATCTTCAACCCCATGTTCAGTAGCAGCATTAGCATTTAAATCAGTTCCCATGTTTGATTCTAGTGGTTTTTCCAAGTTAACACTAGTCGTGTTAATATCATTCGAACTATTCTTCTATTTTACACCCTTCCCTCCCGAACTTAAAAACCCTCTCTCCATTGCCACTAAATATGCACCGGTAACCATATTATAGCAGCAGCAACCAATACACCAAAGTACCCGCAAACGATCATCAACAATCTTGGGTTTTAGGATTTGAAATCAGTCGCTAATTTTCAACAAAGATAGGGAGTCGACTAGGGGTTATTTTATCTATACCAATATCTTCGATATCATATCCTATGTATCTAACAAGGTTTTTAAACTTGTACGTTGTCACACCCCGACAAGGCAGAAACACGAGGAGTGACAGAGGATTGATCGTTACAACATAACATACAATATAGAGAAATCTAAAATGCATATTGAAAGTGTCACAACGTCCTTCGACGACAAGTATGAAAACTTATGTTAAAATTGTCAGTGAACTCAACACATAGTTCAAATTTTTATTACAATCCAACTCTTAACATAGGGGTGAGATAATTCTAGAATAATCTAAGAACTTCAAAATGAAAATAAGCCTCGAATGAAATCCTTCAACAATAATTCCTCACGAAATAGCTTAGGTCTCTAAGGCATTCTATCTTGAACTTAACGAACAATTGCATCACCTAAAAATGATACTCGAAAAGGTCAACACAAAGTTGGTGAGCTCGTAGGTTTAGAGGTAAAACCAATTGATGTGCCAGAATTTAAGTAGTGCACAATTGTGCAATATGAAAGCAGAATGCATGCAATATATTTTGATTTCAACATAGCAACCCCATGCTATCATATTTTTTGATTTCCACATAGCAAACCCATGCTATTATAGTGTTTGAATTTAATTCATAGCATATCAATGATACCAACCATTCACAATGGCCTGAGCGCTTATAGTCCTCCGCACCTAAAGCCTACCAGCTGGAGCTAAACATAGGTCGGCAAAATTATCCTTGCATAGAAGTTTACATAGAACTCATGCACAAATGATTTGTTCCGCATAACTTGTTCATATAGTCCCCATGTCATTCACATAGCAGTCATAGACACATAGCATTATCCAAAAAGTATGAAATTGTTTTGCACAGATGAAAATAGTATGAAATAAGTTTAAGTATAATTTTCCCCTAACGGAAAATAGTTAGAAAAGTGAGGCTATGAGAACTCACATTAACAAGATGATAAGTAGCTGAGTACATGACAGTCAAACAATGGCGTACAACGGCTTTCAGACACGACCTAGCAATTAGTTTGACTTAAAATTATGTTTGAAATATGTACTTAAAAGTGATGCATAGGAGTTTTGAAAATGTTTTGTGTTACTGCTTTTAGTAATATTGGTTGGTGATTTAGACACGAAAAAGATATGCTAAGTATGTACTTTAGATTATATATACTTATACTATTTAAAAAATAGACAAGTAAAATAACAAGACTTAGATAATAAACGTAAATGAATATGTTTCGGTAAACCCTAGTTACCTTGTTTAATTGTATTTGTTGTAAGAAATAACAGGCTTTAATTATACAAAATGATTCGGAGAAGTTTTATAATTTATAAAATTATAAAATGTATTTTTCGTCTTTTAGTCGATTTATTAAAATAATAATATACTATTATTTCATCATAAAAGTAAGTTTTGAAAAATATTCTAAGTATAGGATTCTTATGAAATTTTGGCATGACCCATTCGTTTGTAAAACATTTTCCAAGGTTCTTAAACCTTATTTTCTAAACACTTTTCTTTAATAAATCAACCTTTCGACAATTTCTCAAAATCTATGTTTTCGCAATGATTTTCCAAACACAAATCTTCCAACGAATACCCTAACTATTTTAATATGTATACTAATATGAATTTGTTTACAAAAATCTGTTTAAAGTGTTTAAACAACTTGTTTAAGCTTATTGGGCCTTAGTAGTCCATAGTAATGCCATTAGTTTTAAAATTCGTTTTAGGCCTATTAACAAAGCCCATTATGAAAATAAGTCCAAACAATAATTACCAAAATAAACAGGACCACAATAAGCCACAGCTTATTGGGCCTTATTGGGCCGTGAGCCTCATAAGCCCAAAACAATTATGTTTAGCTTGTTAAGAAGCTAGTAAGCTACGTAGTGTTTCTAGTTATCAAAATAAGCTATCGAAAAAGTTATAAAAATACGACAAAAGAGGTAAATAATCAAAACACCTCCTTTTTGTTCCTTGTGGTTTTCGAACATAAATACGCCCAAAATAAGTTATACTAAGCTTTTTGAAAGCTTATTTTTAAGCTAGATGATAAATAAGCTACTTAGTATGTAAAAAAATGTCCACCAATACAACCAAAATAACAAAATGATCAACCCTTTGTGTCCTTGTCCCTAGTTCGAACCAACCAAACAGTCCTTTTATTTATTTTAAAATTCTAACATTTGATTTTTTTAGAAAACGTACCGTACAACTAACATCTATGCATCAATTATCATTCAAAAGTACAAGATTTTTATGAAATAAAGTGACTTACAAAAAGGGTTTTGAAGACGAGATCGACACAAAACCGACAACCCAAACGTTATGTTTTATATACCTACGCCTATTGGAATCAACCCGGAAACACTCAATCCTTCATGTTCTTTATCAAAGTTGGAAAATAAATGTGTGTGTGTGTGTTGTAGGTTGGACGAACACAAAGAGAAGAAGAGAGAAAGGATTTTGTAGTGTGTGTTTTTGAAATGAGAAAATAGGACAAAAGGAATGAATATAAAAAAATCAAGGACTAGACAAGGTTCCTAGTTCCTTGCCTTGTTGTCCTTTGTGTGATTCGACTGATTAAGGGATCCAAGGGGGTCTCGGGTTGCTTCGTTTTGTGTCGAGTTACCTTAATACTCATTGTTCATGATTTTAAAACATGGCCCAAAGTTTCCTAGTATTTTTATTAAGTTTAGAATCACATTTACATAAACTTAGGCTATTCACATGACATGTTTCATAGCTAGTTTGGTTAAATTTAAGTATTGAATACTTACGGACGTGCCGAAACGCGTTGTTTGACATTCTAAGCCGTTTGCGGGACAAACCTTCAGAAAGTGATCTAATATGATTGTTAACCTCAAGAAAGGTTTAATAGTTCCACAAAGTTTAACTTAGCTTCTTAAACTCATGCTCTAGGATTTCTACTAGTTCCACAAAGTTTAACTTAGCATCGACTTGAATTTCTTCCAAAGGTATCTGTAGTGTTAGATCAGCCAAACACTTCTTGAGGTTTGACACATGAAACGTGTCATGAACACCATTTAACTCTTGAGGTAGTCTTAGTCTATAGGCTATGGGACCGATCCTCTTAGTGATCTCAAATGGTCCAACAAACCTAGGTGCTAGCTTGCCTTTCTTCCCAAAGCGTACAACACCGTTCCAAGGTGACACTTTGAGTAGGACATGATCACCTACACTAAATTCTAAAGGTTTCCTTCTCTTATCTGCATAGCTTTTCTAACGATCACGTGCAGTCTTAAGCCTATCCTTGATTTGTGAGATCTTCTCAGTGGTTTCTTGCACTATCTTAGGCCCTATCAATTGTCCTTCTCCAACTTTTGCCCATAGGATTGGTAAATGACACTTTCTCCCATAAAGTGCTTCAAACGATGCACGTCTCACACTAGAATGGTAACTATTGTTGTAAGAGAATTCAACCAATGGAAGATGAACGTCCCAACTTTCTCTAAAGTCCATGATGCATGCCCTTAGCATGTCTTCCAAAGTTTGAATGGTACGCTCGCTTTGACCATCAGTCTGTGGATCGTAATCCATACTCATGTCTAGTTGGGTTTCTAGTGCTTCCTGCATTATCTGCCAAAACCTTGATGTAAAATGACCATCACGGTCGGATATGATTGAAATTGGCACTCCATGCCTTGCAATGATTTCATTGAGGTAGAGTTTAGCTAACCTATCCATCTTAAAGTCCTCACGAATGGGTAGAAAATGAGCAGAATTAGTCAACCTGTCCAAGATGACCCAAATTGCATCATTCCCATTTCTAGTTCTTGGAAACTTGGTGATAAAGTACATAGCTATTCTCTCTCATTTCCATTCTAAGATCTCAGGTTGTTTTAGTAATCTGGATGGCCTATGATGTTCAGCTTTAATCTTTGAACATGTCAAACACTTGCTAACATATAGGGTTATGTCTCTCTTCATCCCTGGCCACCAGTACATGTCCTTAAGATCATAGTACATCTTATCTGCTCCTAGGTGTACTGAGTACTTCGACTTATAAGCTTCATCCATTATCAGGGTTCTCACATCACCCGTCAAAGGAACCCATATTTGATCTAGATAATATAATGCTCCATCACTCCTATGTTTCATCTGATCGTCTAGCCCTCGCAGCATTTCTGTTGGTGCATTTGTCAGCATAAAGGGCATTACTGTGAACTCAAAATGTCCATATCGAGTCCTAAATGCAGTCTTTGGAATGTTGTCCACATGCACTCTCAGTTGATGGTATCTAGACCGAAGGTCTATCTTAGAGAAATATTGTGATCATTGTAGTTGATAGAATAGATCGTCTATTCTTGGGAGGGGATAATGGTTCATGATGGTTAGCTTATTTAACTCAGTATAGTCGATACACATCCTAAATGAACCATCCTTTTTCTTGACGAACAATACCGGTGCTCCCCAAGGTGATGAACTTGGTCGAATGAAACCCTTATCCTGGAGTTTCTTTGAGTTGACTTGACAACTCCTCCATTTCAGAGGGTACCAAACGATAAGGGGATTTTGTAACCGGTATTGCTCCAAGGATTAAGTCGATACAAAATTCGATTTCTCGGGAAGGGGGTAATCCTAATAGGTCATCACAAAATACCTCAGAAAAGTTTCTAATGACTATGATGTCTTTCAGTTTTTGCTCATCGGCCTTCGCACTCAAGAGGTGTCTCACCTTCTCTTCTGGCCTTTCTCCTAAGACTTTAAGTCGTTTGGTAGTGGGATCCTAACTACCTTCTCATGGCAAACAATCTCAACCTTGTGCCTGGATAACCAGTCCATCCCTACGATCACATCAAAGCTTTCGTGTCCGAACGGTATCAAATCGATATCAAAGATGTGACCTTCTATCTCTAGTTTGCCACCTCGGATAACCTTATTGATCTCTACCAGTTGATCTCTAGCTATTTCAATCTCGTAACTAAAACCTAAGTTACTGGGCTCTAGTCTAACAAAGGTATGAAAGTAGTGGAAACAAAGCTATAATCAGCACCAGAATCGAATAGAGTTATAACATAGTGATTGTTTAAAGTGAACGTACCCGTCACTATGCTTGGGTCCTAGAGAGCCTCTTCTTATCCCATCATAAAAGCCCTTCCACATGCTTGGTTGCTATTATTTCCACGACCTTGTCCTCCCCCGACAGCCATTTCTTGATTTGGACGGTTTCCTCTCGGTCTTGGTGCTCGGTTCAACCTAGGACATGTTGCCTTGTAATGGTCAGTACTACCACATTTAAAACATGCCCTACGAGTAACAGTCAGGTTTCTAGCATTCAGGGGATTCACTACCCTAGGCCACACCCTACATACTTTGGCAATGTGCCCGAATCGGTTGTAGTTTGTACACAAACAACAAGGTACCTCAGGTTGATGGTGATAGTTATAGTTTGGGCATTTAGGCGTGACACCTGTGTATTCTTTCCTAACAGGGTTTGTGATTGTGGCAAACGCCCTTCCAGTCCTAGACCTCTTGTTATCATCCTTAAAATTTCCATCCATACTCAGCTCTCCACTATTCCCTCTCTTCTCAGTAACCTTCTTCATCGCTCCATTCCTAATTGCCTTATCAGTTAGCATTACAGCTTTTAGTACATCACTCTGAATTGTTGTTGGCTCCATTGCTTCCACCATCAAATGGATCTGTGGAGCAAGGCCATATATGTACCTCTCAATTCTCTTGTTCTTAGGGGTAACCAAATGAGGGACTAGCCTAGCAAGCTCATGGAATCAATCAGTGTACTCATCATGGCCAGCTCTGACCATGGCGTGACACCAAAACTAAGTTTCTAGCTTTTGCATCTCATTGTTTGGACATAACTTCTCGCTTGTCAAAGTCTTTAAGTCTTCCCAGGTCATGCCAACTGCGGCTTCTCGACCTCTAGTTTAGACTTGGGAGTTCCACCAGGTTAGTGCCTTACCTATAAGAGAACCGGCAGTGTACTTAACCTTCGGGTTCTCTCCACACCCACTCATATCTTAGACTGATTCCATTTTCTCAATCCAACGAGTGTAGACTATCGCACCACCCTTTCCATCATAATCCTTTGGGTTACAAGCCATGAACTCCTTATATGAACAACCACCTCGTCTATTGTTCATGTTCCTAACATTACCCTGGTTGTTATCATTGATGACGTTGTCGTCTGGGCTCTTATTGTTCCCTTAGTTGTTAACGTGGTTTCTTACTTGTGCTACAATAGTGGGTAGTAGGTTTTGCAACTACTGAGCGATGATAGTAGCAAAGTCAGTGACTCCACCACCACCTCCATTCGCTCTGTTACCTCGATTACTTCCTTGACTACCCTGATTACTTTCTTGGACATCTTGACCACCTCCTTGGCAACCTCAGCCACTCCTTTGGCCACCTCTACCACCTCCTTGGCTACCTCCGCCACTTCCTACTTAATCTCTAGACCTCTCACCTTCTCGACCATCATGTTCACTTGTCCCTCCATGTCGTGTTGTAGCAGTGTGTTGACTAGCATTGCGGGTTATAATTGTTGAAACCATTATCTATACGAGGGAGGATACAAGTAATCAATAGGTCAGTAAGGGATTTCGCCTAATGACGGTCCTAATGTGCTAAGGCTCGAATAATGGTCCTAGGGTGTCAATCGTTGTTTTGAGTGAGCGGGATAACTAAGTCTGCATGGGTTGTGTTGTATTTATAATTACATTGGCTACCGTGTTTATAGATGCAGCCTTTCTCAGTTGTACTCAGTATCTAGCTCGCACAGCCTAGTGATTGATCTAACTAATATGATAGACAATACGTACGCGCAAAAGCAAGTAATAGGCACACATAGATCCTATCATGCAAACTATATGAAGGTTCCTAGGTTATAGTCTAGGCCAAACCACCTAGTTCTCTATAACCTTGGCTCTGATTACCAATCTATCACGCCCCGACAAGGCGGAAACACGAGGCGTAATGGAGGATTGATCATCATAACACAAGATATAATATAGAGAAATCTAAAATACATATCAAAAGTGTCACAACGTCCTCCGACGACAAGTATAAAAACTTGTGTCAAAATTTTCGATGAACACAACACATAATTCAAATTTTTATTACAATCTAACTCTCAACCTAGGGGTGAGATAAGTCTAGAATAATCTAAGAACTTCAACATAAATACAAGCCTCGAATAAAATCCTTCAACAATGACCCCTCGCGGGATAGCTTAGGTCTCTAAGGCATTCTATCTTGAACTTAACGAACAATTGCATCACCTGAAAATGATACTTGAAAAGGTCAACATAAAGTTGGTGAGCTCGTAGGTTTAGAGGTAAACCCAATTGATGTGCCAGACTTTAAATAGTGGACAATTATGCAATATGAAAGCAGAATGCATGCAATAGATTTTGATTTCAACGTAGCAACACTATGATATTATAGTGTTTGATTTCCACATAGCAAACCCATGCTATCATAATGTTGAATTAGATTCATAGCATATCAATGATACCAACAATTCACAATGGTCTGAGCACTTATAGTCCTCCATACTTAAAGCCTACCAGCTGAGCTAAACATAGGTCGGCAAAATTGTCCTTGTATAGAAGTTCACATAGAACTCATACTCAAATGATTTGTTCTGTAGAACTTGTTCATAAAGTCCTCAAGTCATTCATATAGTAGTCATAGGCACATAACATTGTCCAAAAAGTATGAAATTGTTTTGCATAGATGAAAACAATATGAAATCATTTTAAGTATCATTTTCTCTCAATGAAAATAGTTTAAAAAGTGGGGCTACGATAACTCACCTTAACAAGATTTTCCAAACACAAATCTCCCAACGAATACCCTAACTATTTTAATATGTATACTAATATGAATTTGTTTACAAAAATCCGTTTAAAGTGTTTAAACAACTAGCTTAAGCTTATTGGGCCTTAGGGCCCATTAAAAGTCCATAGTATTGCCATTAGTTTTAAAAATTCGTTTTAGGCCCATTATGAAAATAAGTCCAAGCATAATTACCAAAATAAGTCGGACCGCAATAAGGTCCACAATAAGCCACGGCTTATTGGGCGTTATTGGGTCGTGAGCCTCATAAGCCTAAAACAAGTATGTTTAGCTTATTAATAAGCTAGTAAGCTACGTAGTGTTTCTAGTTATCAAAATAAGCTATTGAAATAAGTTATAAAAATATAACAAAAGACGTCAATAATCAAAAACACCTCCTTTTTGTTCCTTGTGGTTTTCGAACCTAAATAAGCCCAAAAATACTAAGCTTTTTGAAAGCTTATTTTTAAGCTCGATGATAAATAAGCTAATTAGTACATAAAAAAATTTCCACCAACACAACCAAAATAACAAAATGATCAACCTTTTGTGTCCTTGTCCCTAGTTCAAACCAACCAAACACCCCTTTTTATTCATTTCAAAATTCTAATGTTTGATTTTTGAGAAAACGCACCATACAACTAACATATATGCATCATTTATCATTCAAAAGTACAAGATTTTTATGAAATAAAATGACTTACAAAAAGGGTTTTGAAGACGAGATCGACACGAAACCAACAACCCAAACGTTGTGTTTTATATACCCACGCCTATTAGAATCAACCCGAAAACACTCAATCTTTCATGTTCTTTATCAAAATTGGAAAATAAATGTGTGTGTGTATGTGTTGTGGGTCGGATGAACACAAAGAGAGGAAGAGAGAAAGGATTTTATGGTGTGTGTTTTTGAAATAAGAAAATGGGACCAAAGGAATGAATATAAAACAAATTAAGGACTAGACAAGGTTCCTAATTCTTTTCCTTGTTGTCCCTTGTGTGATTCGACCAGTTAAGGGATCCAAAGGTGTCTCGGGTTGCTTCGTTTTATGTTGAGTTACCTTAATACTCATTGTTCGTGATTTTAAAATGTGGCCCGAAGTTTCCTAGTATTTTTATTGAGTTTAGAATCACATTTACATGAACTTAGACTATTTACATGACATGTTTCATAGCTAGTTTGGTTAAATTTGAGTATTGAATTACGGACGTGTCAGAACGCGTTGTTTGACATTCTAAGCCGTTTGCAGGACAAACCTTCCGGAAAGTAATCTAATAAGATTGTAAACCTCTAGAAAGGTTTAATATATAAAACAAAAGATTTATTGACCAATGAAAATGTAGATTGACTACCGTCAACACGGCAATTGCTAACGGAAGAAGGTAAAATTCAGAAAGTCAAAGGACTTAAATTGAACATTACATGACTAGAAAATCCGCGAGGGTTACATGCGTTATAACTAAATCATTATAATAACTTTTAAAAAGTATTTACATCTCTTTTTGTCTTACAAATATTTTATAGATTAAAACTAAAACAACTTTACTATTATAAATGAGTACATCTTGATTTACCTCAAAAGACTAAGTAATTCATGGACAAAGTTCTCGATATTCTCATATACTGATTCTCATTATTGAACTAAAAGTAATTGATAATTTGCTATTGCTAAATGAGTGGGGGCCCATATAGTATCTTGGCTCTCCTCTAATTTATTGTAAATCTCTTGAGTTTCTTAATAAAGTGATTTATAAAAATAATAATAATAATAATAATAATAATAATAATTAGTCTCCTCGACAGATGACCTTGTGAACTTTTCAAAAGGAGAATCATACCTCTGACTGACTTAGGACGGTTCCTATTTCTGGGTTCGGACAAACTATGAACGGTAAGACTTATCGTTGTGTTTTGTGTTATCGGTTAGGTATCCCTTTATTTTATGTTTCGAAGCCTTTTTCATCTTGTTCAAGGGTTTTTGCCGGGGATATTTATGGAGACCATGTTGTATCGTGTGTTGGGATTATTAGTATTAAACATCATTATAACGTTGTACTCGATACCCTTGTCGACATATGTTATCGTTCTGGGATTTCAGCTGGTAAGGAAGTTGATATTGGATTGGATGGAGGGCGTGACAAACCGTTACGTCTAGCAGATATGTTGCTTTACTTGTGGGATAGAGGACTTGATGTGTGTGTGGATCTGACTGGAACTTCACCTTTGACGCAAACCAAGATGGTTGATTTCGTACCCGATCAGGCCATGGTTGATGCTGCACAACGTAAACGCGGTAAGTTTATGGCTAAGTGTGCGGCTATTGGATATGGGTTTCTTCCATTTTCTTTCTCTTCTTTAGGGGAATTAGAGGCAGATGCAGTTATATTGCTGAAGCGGATCCGAAAGTTCTCTATGGCTCAGGATATTGGGGCACGTGTTGTTGTTCATATATTTAATAGGATTAGTTTCGCTATTGCTAAAGGAGTGAAGGCCCAGATAGTATCTCGATTCCTCTCTAATTTATTGTAAATCTCTTGAGTTTCTTAATAAAGTGATTTAATAATAATAATAATAATAATAATAATAATAATAATAATAATAATAATAAGATTAAAGACTCTTTTAGCCTTTCACTTCATGCTTGGTATCTTGATGATGACCCCATTATTAGAGATACTTTGGTTGTGGGAAAGGTCTTGGAGCTAATTATAGAGGATGGACCTCATCGCGGCTTGCATCTCAATGTCAATAAAATAGAGGTTTTTTGGCTAAAGGAAGATCTTCGAAGCAGACTTGTGGGTGTTTTCCCACCTACTATTGCCCGACCCCTACATGGTGTTAAACTACTTGGTGGTCCTGTCTGTGTAGACTCTGAATTTAGTAGTGGGCTTGTGTTGAAGAGAGTGGCCAAATCCATCGAGCTCATGGATGTTATTGCCAAGCTTAATGACCCTCAGTGTGAGTTGTTGCTTCTTCGTGCTTGTGCGGGTATTTATAAACTATATTTTGCTATGCGTATGTGTTCTCCTCAAGTCTTTGAGATGGCTCAACATTCTTTTGATGTGGCTCTTCGCTCTTCTCTAGAGCGCATTGTTACTGCTTCTCGGCCAGGATTTGGTGATTGGCAATGGAGGCTTGCCACCTTACCCTTTTCTTACGAGGGGCTCGGTGTCTACTCTGCAGGTGATGTTTTGAGCTATGCTTTTCTTGCATCCAGACTCCAATCTGCCAGCTTGCAAACTAAGTTGCTCCGACATTCTGGTATTGTATCTTCCGGACTTGCCTTTGATAATGCCTTAAATGCTTTTAATGTGAAAATGAAGATTGATCTTTTGAGTAATCCAAGTGAGATCGCTGCCCCTAAACTCATAAAGAAATTGGTAGATATATATTTCACAAGTGTTACTTAAATGGCTGAATCCACCTTTTCCTTATCCACACGACAAATGGCTTTATGGAAGTCTTAAATGGAGGACCATACTTCTGACTGGCTTAGGGTGGTTCTGATCTCTAGGTTGGGACAGACGATGAACGGTAGGACCTACTGGTGTGTGCTATGCTATCGGTTAGGTGTTCCCTTATTTATAGTCTCGAAACCATGTTCAGATTGCTCCCGGGTCTTTATAGGGGATATTTACGGAGACCATGCGGTGTCGTGTGTTGGTATTGTTGGTATCAAACATCGGCATAACGTGGTGCGTGATACCTTGTCGACATATGTTATCGATCCGTAATTTCTTCTGGTAAAGAAGTTGACATCGGGCTTGATGGAGAACGTGACAAATCCTTACGTCCAGCTGATGTGTTGCTCTACTCGTGGGATGTTAGGCGTGATGTTTGTGTGGATTTGACAGGGTCCTCCCCGTTGACACAGACTGGTATGGTTGATTTTGTATCGGGTCGTACGGTGACTGAGGTCGCACAACGTAAACGCGTCAAATACGAGGCTAAATGTGCAGATATTGGATACGGTTTCCTCCTTTTCTCATTCTCTTCTTTTGGGGAACTTGAGAAAGATGCGGTGACCTTACTAAAGCGGATTCAGAAGTTTTCAATGGCTCAAGACATAGAGGCACGCGTTGTTGTTCACATTTTTTATAGGATTAGTTTTTCATTGCTAAAGGAGTGGGGGCCCAGATAGTATCTCGGCTTCTCTCCAATTTTTTGTAATCCTTATTATTTTAATGAAGTGATGTTATATAATAATAATAATAATAATAATAATAATAATAATAATAATAATAATAATAAAATTTGTTCCGTTAATTTAAAGAGATTTCATGAAAATATTTATAAATTATGGGTTTAATGACATCTCTTAAAGCCTAAGGGTTTTTTTTATAAAAAATTTATGAAAATGTTTATAGAAGGCTTTATGAAAGCTTTTATATAAGGCTTTGTTTTATAGCCTAAGGGGTGTTTTTATGAAAATATTTATGTGACGGGGTTTTAACATTATATAATTTTATAGTGTAAGAGTTGTTTATAATATGAAGACGGTTAAACGGAAAGATTGTTTGTTACGCAACGGGTTTGGCATTTTGTAATGGATAGTAAACTTGTTATTTATTATTTGGTTACTATTTTTTTTCCCCGAATGTATAATGAGATTTAAGAAAATGTTTATAATTTATGAAGTTTTATGACATGTATTATAGCCTATCGGGTTTTTTTTTTGAAAAGATTATAAAAATATTTACAAAGTTGAGGGTTTTATAAGAATGTTTATACATTAGAGGGTTTTATAAAAATGTTTATACATTAGACGGTTTTATAAAAATGCATTATTCGCTAGTGGACAGTTTTTTAAATATTTTATAGCTTATAATAATTCTTATGAATAGTAGTTACTATTCATAATTTTTTACGAAAGTGTACATGCTTAATTTAATTTAATAAGTCATGATATATGTTTTTTTATTTTGTATATGTGTATGTATAAACAGAAATATTCTTTGTTACGCAACGGGTTTTGGATTTTGTAATGGAGAGTAAACTTATTCTTTATAATTTAGTTGCTATATTTTCCTTGAATGTAATAATAAGATTTAAGAAAATGTTTATAATTTATGGAGTTTTATGACATGTATTATAGCCTATCGGGTTTTTTATGTGAAAAGATTATGAAATTATTTACAAAGTAAAGGATTTTATAAAAGTGTTCAAACGTTAGAGGATTTTATAAAAATGTTTTATAGGCTAATGGGTGTGTTTTTTTAATGTTTTATAGCTTATAAAAATTCTTATGAATAGTAGTTACTATTCATAAGATGTTACTATGCATAATTTTTTTTTTTAAATTTGTATGTCTAATTTAATTTAATACATAACATGCTTTTTCGTTATACGTCACTTAAATGAAACTTTATTTCATAACTATAAGATGAATATATTTTGGTGCAATAAAAATAACTCGCTTAACACGTAGAAACGAGAGGCACATACTTACTTACAAAATAATAGACAACCAATCAATATGATTTAATATATACATAAGTAATGAAATGTCTAACGAGTTTGTTAGATTAATTTAAATGTGTCCAATGGTTAGATCCACATAATACGGTTCACTTAAATAACATTAAAAGAAACGTAATCTAATTTCGGCAATGCAATCTCTCTCTCTCTCTCTCTCTCTCTCTCTCTCTCTCTCTCTATATATCATTATATATATATATATAAATATATATATATTTTATATATATATATAATATATTATATATATATATATTAGTTAGGATCAATTAAGAAGAAAATTTAAAATGAAAATGATGAGAAGAAACTATAACCACACATTTAAGATGCACTTACAAAAATGGATGCATCTCCCATTAAAATTCTCTCTCCTATTTAAAATGTGTGGCTATAAATCCTTCTTATTCTTCTCATTATAGTTTTTCTTCTCACCGGATCCCTACTTTATATATATATATATATATATATATATATATATATATATATATATATATATATATATATTTTTATATATATATATATATATATATATATATATAAAGGTTTTTTAAACCATCATCTTGAACCAAAAATCCTAGAAAATGACACGTGTAAAATCAATAATAATCAACGCCTCATATTAAAAGTAGACACCGGCATTTAATTCTCACCAAAATAACTATTCAAACCAATCATTAACAGCTTACCCATGAAAATCAATTGCTAGGGCTAGATCTGTGAAGAAAAAAACTATGGAATATATATATAACCTATATAAAAGAAGGTTTTTGAAACCATCATCTTGAACCAAAAATCCTAGAAAACGACACGTGTAAAATCAATAATAATCAACGCCTCATATTAAAAGTAGACACCGGCATTTAATTCTCACCAAAATAACTCTTCAAACCAACCATTAACAGCGTACCTACGAAAATCGATTGCTAGGGCTAGATCTGTGAAGAAAAAAAACCATGAAATATATAACTTATATAAAAGAAGGTTTTTGAAACCATCATCTTGAACCAAAAATATGTAAAATCAATAATAATCAACGCATCATATTAAAAGTAGAAACCGGCACACCAAAATAACTCTTCAAACCAACCATTAACAGCTTACCCACGAAAATCAATTGCTAGGGCTAGAGCTGTGAAGAATAAAAATGATGAAAATTCATTAACAAACAAAGAATGTTTCCATAACAAACACTGAATGCTAATCGATTGACCAATAATTTGTATCACCAAATGCTAATCGATCCAAGGTATGATTTTTATTTTCAGTTATTCATAATTCATTCTTGATATTAATGATACTTCAACTGTTTAAAATCCATAAAAACCCTAATACCTAAAACTATAATTTAATAGCGTGATGGAAAATCATGATTTTAATTTTAATTTTTTTTCTTGCAACCTTAATCTTTTGGTGCACAAAAAGATACCACTTGCGATACAAACATTGTAGCAATTACATGTGGAAGATGATAAAACTACTAATGTTGAACAAAAGGATCATGATATTATTTTATGCTAATTACATGTTTTTTAACATCACTAATGATAATGATCATGTTTTTTGTTTTTTTATTATAATTTTTTGCCAGTATATGCAATATCAATATTTAAAAATATTTTTTTAATTATATTTTAACAAGATAATAAGGTAAAAAAATGTGTGATTTGATCTTATCAGTTGGTTTGTCCTTGTGGAAGAAGTACCATACTCAAACACAAAATGGTGGATCAGGTATGACGTAGATGACTATATGATAACCACGACAATTCATTGTATGCATACATTTAGACTTACTTCTGTAGTTATTTCTTGTAGATTAAAAGAGAGATATTGATAACTAAGATTATGAGGCATCCTAATATTGTAGATTAAAAGAATATTTCAATGGCGTAAAACTAACCTTTTTATATGTTTTGTCAAGGCACACAAAGATATATATAATACTGGAATTCATCAATGGAGGAGAGCTTTTCGACAAAATTGTAAGATTTATCAGATAGAAAAGCGATGTGTGTTATCTATCCCCAACTTTCATCTTAATAAACTAGCTTTTGTCTCTTTCTTTGTTTGGCAGGTTAATAAAGGGAAGCTTACTGAGAGGGGTGCTCGAAGGTACTTTCAGCAGCTTATTGATGCTATTGCATATTGCCACGGATTTGGAGTGTACCATAGATATTTAAAGGTGAGAACTGAGAAGGACTATTTAAATTAAGATTCTTTTTTTTGTGAGAGGATGTATTTTCATGTCTCATCTATGTTGACAGTCTTTCTTGTAATAACAAGCTCGAAAATGAGGATGTTTTTTCATGTCTCGTCTATGCTGACAGTCTTTTTTGTAATAACTAGCCCAAAAATCTTCTTCTGGATTCTAAAGGGAAGCTCAAGGTTTTTGATTTTGGACTCAATGCATTGCCGCAAGAAGTAAGCATCCTATATAGATTTTTCAATAAAGGTTGGAAAATGGGTGAGTCTGGCGGCTTAGGTAATAGGGAATATTGTTGTGCGGTTCAAAACGAACGGCTTAGGAGATCGTATGAATTAGACTTCTATGTATGTGATTGTTACCCGTTCCCCTTTGCTATACTTTATTTGACCCATTAGAGACAAACATAACCAAACCAACCCATTAATTAGTTAACGGGGCATCTCTTGATGTGTTTTCTGATTTTATACTTATTTGCAGGGCGTTGAACTTCTGTATATAACTTGTGGAACCCCAAATTATATTGCGCCCGAGGTACATGTAACATTTCTCAATTTCAGGTCATTTTTTCGACTCCTATTATTCGTCACTATTTAGTTTGGTCGGATACGCGTTTACTTTTAAATTAACTTTTAAGCTAAATTGCGTAGACTATAAATAATCATTTAATGTAAACGGTCACCAAATAAATTATGGTTTACACCAACCAAGTAATATATAATTATTAAGAAGATAATTATTAACTTTGGGTATTTTATTTTATTGGTCACGTAAAAGGTTTACGTTTCGCAATAAAATATATTTGGACACACCCCGGAAATACCTGGACTTACCTAGACTCAAACCAATACCCACTTTTAAAACCTTAACACAAAAATTAATTAAATTTTGTGTACATAACCCACTAGGGGCCGGTTATGGGTCCAAAACAATTAGGAAATCTCCTAATGATTCCCTAAGTACTAGTACAAACCTCCTTTAATTAATGTTAGTCCTAAATGTTCCTAGTAAACTCATTACACAATGGTTAATAACCCATTTGGTCTCTTTTCTTGCCTATGCCGCGGTTAAACACAAGACACACACACAAATCATAGGATTTCCCATATCCTAGGTAAATCTTGTACCATGATCCCCTAATTAAAGAATGTACTTAGTTGTTTTAACAAAACAATGTGTTGCTAACTAGAAACCACAAAAACACCTAAGCTAGGCCGGTTTTGGTTTAGTTTGTGTGACTAGGAAGTGTAACTAAGTAATTGCCTATAAATACTCACACACTCTTACCCTTTTTCACTCTTACAAGACACAAACACTTAAACACATACACTCTCCTTGCTTCGGGTCTCAAACCGCAACCAAACACCTCACATTCACTCCATTCGAACCAACAAACGCGACAAAGAGTTATATAACGAGTGCATAAGGGAACACACGAGCTAGGGATTGGGTATACACTAAGCTTTGAAGCTTGGTTTATTGATTTGGTCGTGTCTCATACGTGGGTAGCCTCATTTCGTACACACGCTCGAAAACAAAGCCTAGGGACCCTTTGTAAGGCACATTGAAATTCATATAACTGTATTGGACCTTCTATTATGCGTGTTACTTTGTTAACTAGTATACATGTCACGTTTATATATGTATGAGGTGCTAGCGTGAGTTCACGCATGTAAAATACAAGAATCTATGTGTTATACGCAAAGCTAATTGCGTATAACCACTTGTGTGGTGTTAAAATGTAAAGAAAACATTTAACGTGACTTGTTAACAAGCAAGACTTTGAAAACCATTCGTTTATAAGAAAACCAAACGTAAACTCTTAAGTAAAACACAACACTATGACTTGGGAACGAATACACTATTTAAACGAACGCTTGCATGTAAGATACGACGTAAATATAAGTTAAACACACGACCTTTAGACTTTAGAACATGTTTTCGGATCATATACATTACAAAGGGAAATAATGGGCCATGATGGGCTTGTAAAATCCACAAGTGCACACGGCTTGGGTCCAACCGGCCCAACAGCCCAAAAGGGTGGGACCCGTAGCTTATTATAAGCTCATTTAAGTGTATTGTTAAACTAAAAAGCTTATAAAACTTGAAACATAACAAGTATACCTTAAATAAAACACTAATGGACCGAATTAGTCCAAGAGCCCACGGAACAAAACCAAACGGATCCTTATCGGGCTTGTTAGTTCATTACCAAGACTATTAAAAGCCCATAAGCCACAAATAAACTTCGACAGCTTATTTGTGAGACTAAATAGATTATAAGCCTTATAATAAGCCTAGGGAGGTTAATGGACTCTAATGGGCCAAGCACAACCCTTAAAGACTTCAAACGGACTCGTAATAGGCCCAAAAGCCCATTATCGAGGCTTATTGCTTATCGAATAAGCCACGCGGGTAAAACATCTTAAAACAAACCCTAATAAGCTTAATAAGATAAGGAAACAAGTTGGAATCAATAAGGAAACCCTAATGGGTCTTTTTATGAACATTCGGTTAGGGTTATTGGGCCAACGAGCCCCATAAACTCAAATAAGCTCACCTGAGCTTATTAATAAGCCAAACTGATAATTATAACTTAAATAAGCTTAACAAATTCTTTTGTACCTTTCAAAACTAGATTGGACCATTAAAAAGCTTAATGGACCTTAACGGGCCCAATAAGCTCAATAAGCCAAAATAAGCTCGTCCGAGCTTATTTATAAGCTGACCTAGCTGAGATGGCTTATTAGAGCCTATTAAAACCAAATGTCACTTGTTAGAACTTAATCGGGCTTAAAATACGATTTTTACAAGTTAAGGGTGTGTGTGGTGTGTGTAGTGTAGTTGTGTGTTGAAACCGCGGCGGCGCTTTAAAACTGCCAATTTACTGTTTTGGTAACTTGAGGGACTGTTTTTGTCATTCTAAAACTTTAGGGACTATTGGAAACATATAAGGACGTAAAGTGTAAATTTTGTAAAGTTGGAGGACTAAATGTGTACAAGTGAAAACTTAAGGGTCTAAAGTGTAAATACTCTATTTTCATAAACTAGAGGGACTGTTTTTGTCATTACAGAAAACCTAAGGGTATTTTATAAACAAATTGATTTTATAAACAATTAGCGAATCGGACGAATTATATTCGGATAATATGCAAGATAACCTACGATTTAATAAATACGAATATTTATTAATAACATTTATACGTATACAAGAACGTGTGAAATCGTATACCTTCCCAAGAGCCATCAAGTGAATACAAATTCAATAAACATTTGCACCACCACACAAGTGATAACAGTATATATAAACTAGCAATTTATTGTAGTTTATACATTGAGTCTTTAGCCTAAATTGTAGACTAAGACTGGTCGTATTTACTTAGGTCTTTGACGGTGTGATTCATTGCTATACTTGGATATATTATCATTTTCAGTGGACGTTTACTAAGGAGTGAGTTCATAGCCCCTGTTTTTACAATTTATTTAAATGATTTAACATTTTTGGGGTGAGAACAATGTTTTTTTACAAATTGGACGCAAGTGTACATTTTATACTATGATTACGTGTTTGCCTAAGTAGCGATAACCCACTGAGCCTTTATCATGAACTGTCAATTACTAGATTGTGAGCGCGAATGTTATAAATAGATCTATTTGGGATTGACATCCCGTTTGGGTGGAGTAGCGTCATTGGTCGGGTTGTTGAACAACAAACGTATACCATGTCGGATTTGGGATGTTGCGGGTTAGAACATCATTCACGGGCATTTATTGGCAATTTATTGCATTCATACATGTCGAGCTTCAGTGTCATGAGCTTAGGAAAACATAATTACTTTTTATGATGTTTGCATATGTTGCTTACACATGGAAATCTTGCGGTCCTACTATTGATTTACATAACCTATGAATTCACCAACTTTATGTTGATATTTTAAGCATGTTTTCTTAGGTTAATAAGGCACGAGGTGCTCAGATACATTGGGGGTCACTCTTTGGAAAGAGTCAGTACTAAAATTTTGGGTGTATTACATCTTGGGAACATTTGTTATAAACCGAAATCTTTACTTATATTGTCGAACAATTTAAAGCCTAATGAACAAGCATTTTGTTAATCCAATGTATCTTTTCAAAATGACACGTTTAGTGGTCGTTCTCATATCCTATGCTATTGATCTATGAAGTAATGCCCTCGGATATTCAACATTCCGCTACTACCCAGATTTGGGGGTGTTACAGATTGGTATCAGGGCCAAGGTTATAGAGAACCAGGTCAAAAGTTTTTGTCTGGCCTATAACCATTTTCAAACGCTGTTTTCACAAATGGGATTTGCACGGGACATACATGCATTACTTGTTTGCATTTAGCACATATATGCTTACACGATATAAACTATTTTAGCATTAGTAGGTTACTAAGTGCTTACATTATCGATATATGCGTATATAAATTATACTATGTATATTACTATAAGACTCTTATAATTAAAGCTTATAGTCATGTCATATAGATCTCTCTTATGATAATACTTATATAAGTTATTTTTGCTTTTGTAGCAGTCATGTCTTCTGCGTCATATGCGGTTAGCTACACTTCTATTTACACCGACTCTGAGCCGGGCAGAGCCTTTTGGGGAGCCGATGATGAGGAGCTATCTGAGGGAGGCATTACATGGGTCATCGTATACGGATACGACGGACTCCCTATACAGCCAGTAGCCCCACCATCACCGGATTACATACCAGGCCCAGAGGATCCACAAACACCGCCAGTTCCTCAGGACAAGAATGAGCGTGAGCCTATGTTTGTACAGGCACATGATCCTGATTACGTACCAGAGCCCGTATATCCTGAGTATATACCATTAGAGGATGAGCACGTGTTCCCAGCTGAGGAGCAACCATTACCTCCTGATGATTCACCTACTGCTGAGTCACTCGGGTATATTATTGAGTTGGATCCCGAGGAGGATCCAGAGGAGTATGAGGATGATGAGACAGAGGATGGTCCGGCTGACTATCCTATGGACGGGGGAGATGATGGAGATGATGATGACAGGGATTCATCTGGGGATGACGCCGATGATGAGGACGAGGAGGAGGAGGAGTACTTAGCTCTGGTTGACTCTACTATTGTTGTACCTACTGATGAGCATGTTTCCCCACCTAAGGGAACATAGCCTGCTATACCACCACCCTCTACTGACATTACTATTGGGGCTAGGATTACCCTCCAGCCTCAGGTTTCCATATCCCTTCCACCAAAGGCAAAGGTTGAGAGGCTTCTGGCCATGACTACTCCATCACCATCACCACCTATCTCACTATTACCACCCTCTGTAGGAGAGCGCCTTGCTAGGTGCACGGCCCCACCTGCACATTCATCACCACTACCTATGCCATCACCATTACTACCATCATTTGGGTGTCTAACCCAAATCTAGACACTCGGGATAGCATCCACTCAGGCCCTTATTGATGCAGTTATTGCCGCATTACCATTACCTCTACTACCACCACCTCTATACATACCACCACCTGTTGACCGTAGGGATGATATCCCTGAGGCTGAGCAGCCACCTCGCAAGAGGTTGTGTTTATCCACTCTAGGCTCCAGATATAAGATCGGGGAGAGTTCTACTGCTAGACCTACCGGAGGTCGGGGGATAGATTATAGGTTTTTCAGCACGGTAAATGCTAAAGAGGGGCGACAGGGGGTTAGAGATGTTGGGTACGGTATTAGGGACACTTGGATAGATCCGGCGGAGACAGTTCCTGAGGTAGCACCTATGACCGTAGGAGAGGTCAATACTAGGGTTATAGAGCTTGCTGAGCTCCATGAGCATGATACACAGGACTTGTATGCCTTACTAGAGGATGCTCAGGATAGTAGGTCTCATATATCACAGCGAGTCGATATGGACTCACAGTGGGTCGATTTACTTATGGGGGATAGGATGACTTTCTAAGAGACAGTATGGATGGTGGAGGAGGAGGCCTATGCTTCCCGAGAGGCTTGGGCTCACTTGATAGGATTGAGTCAGGCGACCCATCAGGAGCTTCAAACCCATCGTGATCATGTGTATGCACACGAGACCCATATCCAGGCACATCAGACATAGCTACAGCTGCAGGGTACTCTCATTCAGACACAACATTAGGTACATGAGACTCGCTTTCAGATGCAGCAGGCTGAGATAGCAGCGCTTCAAGAGACTGACCGTAGGCGTCAGACACATATGGTAGAGACTCTCCGTGTGATGAGAGACATGAGACGAGAGATGAGTGACATGCAGGCTGAGTTGTTAGCACATTGAGAGTAGTGAAGGAGAGCTAGGCAACCAGGACCAGATGTTAGGATTCCATATCATCAGGATGCTTCGAGGGATGCTGACAGTCACGTCTAGTGATTTATGTCATTTTATCTTGCTAAGTCATTGTACAGGCATGTTAAGTATTAGGGGTTTCCCCGCTAGCATAGCCTTAGATCTTTTGTATTGTATTTTCGTGTACCAACAACTATTTCGTGTAAAAATTTTCCAAGTTATAAATGAAATGGATATGTTTGTGTTATGTATCTCTCTTGTGTTGTGGTCTCATCTATACATTATTATATTTTGTCATGATTATAACCTCACGTTTTGTCTTTTGTGATTTAGACAATCATGGCACCTACGACCAGACAAGGACCGAATACTACTCCTAACAACACCAACCCAAACAACATGACCCCGGAATCCATTCAAGCTATGATTGATCAAGCCCTCCTGTGAAACTCCACTAATAGAGATGGAAGCCACAGTTCACACGGGGATAACTGAAGGAATGTGCAAACTGCGCGCCTTTGTTTTTACGCTGACTTCATGAAGTGCCAACCTTTGAACTTCAAAGGGACTAAAGGCGTGGTAGGTTTGACTCGATGGATTGAGAAGATGGAGTCAGTTTTCAATATCAGTGGTTGTGCTATTGAGAATTAGGTGAAGTTTGCCACCTGCACTCTGTTAGGTGCTGTTTTGACTTGTTGGAATGGTCAGATAAGAACCTTAGGTCCTGAGGCATATGCAATGACTTAGGAAGTACTCAAGAAGAAGATGACCGACAAGTATTCTCCGCAGGGTGAAATCAAGAAACTAGAAATTGAGCTGTGGAACCTAAAGGTCAAGGGGAACGATGTTCCAGCATACACTGAACGGTTCCAAGAGCTAACCCTGATATGTACCAAGTTTGTTGCCAATGAAACCAAGAAGGTTGACAAGTACATCAGTGGACTTCCTGACAACATTTATGGGAACATTAAATCTGCCAGACCCAAGACGTTGGATGAGACTATTGAGTTGACCAATGACTTGATGGATCAGAAACTCCGCACCTACGCAGAAAGGCAGTCTGACAACAAAAGGAAAGTTGATGATTCATCCAGAAACAACCATAGTCACCAACAACAACCCTTCAAGAGGCAGAATGTCGCCAAGGTATACAATATGGGGACAGGCGAAAAGAAGCCGTATGAGGGATCTTTGCCCAAGTGTACCAAGTGTTATTTTCACCACAATGGCCCGTATACTCAGAAGTGCCACAAGTGCAACAAGGTAGGGCACTTTGCCCGCGATTGCAGGAGTTTGGGCAACATAAATGGTGCTAATACTTAGAAGGGCAATGGGGAAAATCCAAAAGGGAATGGTTGCTTTGAATTTAGAGCTCCATGACATTTCAAGAGAGATTATCCCAAGTTGAAGAATAAGGATGGAGGAAATGGGAATGCACAAGGTTGGGTGTATGTAGTTGGGAATGCAGAGAAGAGAGGGAATGCAATAGGAAACCCGGACTCTAATGTCGTCACGGGTACGTTCCTCTTAAACAACCACTATGCATCTATCTTATTCGACACTGGTGCCGATAGAAGCTTTATATCCGTTGCATTTAGTTCCCTGTTTAACATCGCCCCAACTCCATTAGAAAATAGTTATGATGTCGAATTAGCTGATGGGAAAATAGTCAGGATAGACACTATTATATGAGGTTATACTTTAAATTTCTTAGACCATTCGTTCAACATAGATCTAATGCCCGTAGAACTGGGTAGTTTTGACGTCATTATCGGTATGGACTAGTTAAGAAGATGTCACGCCGTGATCGTGTGCGATGAGAAACTTGTTCAAGTTCCTTATGGGAATGAAACTTTAACTTTTTGAGGCAAAGAAAGTAGCAACGGGAGAGAATCTTGGTTGACAGTTATCTCATGTTAAAAGCTCAATAGTACATGGCGAAAGGATGCCAGGTCTTTTTGGCACAGATATCCGCCAAGAAAGAGGAGGACAAGTCAGAAGGAAAACAAATTAAGGAGGTACAAATAGTTCAAGATTTTCCTAAAGTATTTCCCGAGGACTTCCCAGGTCTTCCTCCGACTCGACCAGTGGAATTCCAAATTGACTTAATTCCAGGATCTGCACCCGTAGCTCGAGCACCGTATCGATTGGCTCTATCCGAAATGAAGGAATTATCGGAACAACTACAAGAGCTTTCTGACAAAGGATTCATAAGGCCTAGTTCCTCACCTTAGGGAGCCCCGGTCTTATTCGTCAAAAAGAAGGATGGGTCATTCAGGATGTGCATCGACTGCCGTGAGTTAAATAAGCTGACAGTGAAGAATCGTTATCCACTCTCGAGGATCGACGATTTATTTGATCAACTCCAAGGATCTAGTATTTATTCAAAGATAGATCTAAGATCGGGTTATCACCAGCTTAGAGTACGAGAGCAAGACATTCCAAAGACGGCATTCCGAACTCGGTATGGCCATTACGAGTTTTAGGTCATGCCATTCGGACTAACAAACGCACCTGCGGTATTCATAGACCTCATGAACCGAGTATGCAAGCCTTACTTGGATAAGTTTATAATTTTCTTCATTGATGACATACTTATTTATTCAAAGGACGAGAAGGAACACGAAGAACATCTTAAGGCAATTTTGGAGTTGCTTAAGAAAGAGAAGTGGTATGCTAAGTTTTCAAAATGTGAATTTTGGATTCCGAAGGTAAATCTCCTTAGTCACGTCATTGATAGCAGAGGTATTCATGTGGATCCAGCCAAGATAGAATCTATCAAAGATTGGGCATCTCCTAACACACCAACGGAGATCCGCCAGTTTTTAGGTCTTGCTGGGTACTATCGAAGGTTCATCGAGGGATTTTTGAAGATTGCTAAACCAATGACAAAGCTCACTCAGAAAGGAATCAAGTTTGATTGGGGTGAAAAGGAAGAGAACACGTTTCAGTTAATAAAGCAGAAGTTGTGCAGTGCGCCAATTCTGGCCTTACCTGAAGGAAGCGAAGGCTTTGTGGTCTATTGTGATGCTTCACACAAAGGCTTAGGCGTTGTGTTGATGCAGAGAGAGAAGGTGATTGCCTATGCTTCTCGACAGTTAAAAGTTCATGAGAAGAACTACACCACTCATGATTTAGAACTTGGATCGGTGGTATTTGCTCTAAAGATATGGAGACACTATCTATATGGAACCAGATGCACCGTGTTCACCGACCATAAAAGCCTACAACACATTCTCGATCAAAAGGAGCTTAACATGAGGCAACGCCGTTGGCTAGAATTGCTAAGTGACTACGATTGTGACATTCGTTATCATCCAGGGAAGGCAAACGTAGTGGCTGATGCATTGAGCCGTAAGGAACGGATTGAGCCACTGCGGGTTCGAGCCTTAGTTATGACTATTAGCTTGGATCTTCCCAAACGAATTTTAGAAGCTCAGATCGAAGCCCAGAAGCCAGAGAATCTTGTGAATGAAGATGTAGGCGGTATGATCAGAAAGGACATACCCAAGGAAAGGTTGGAACCACGCGCCGATGGAACTTTATGTTTACACGGCAGGAGTTGGTTACCTTGCTATGGAGACTTAAGATTCGTGATTATGCACGAATCCCACAAGTCGAAATACTCTATCCATCCAGGTTCCGAAAAGATGTACCAAGATGTGAAGAAACTATATTGGTGGCCCAACATGAAGGCTGACATCGCCACATATGTTAGTAAGTGCTTGACATGTGCGAGGGTCAAGGCCGAACACCAAAGGCCATCAGGACTGTTAGTACAACCATCAATACCCGAGTGGAACTAGGATAATATCACGATAGATTTTATCACCAAGCTTCCTAAGTCGTCACAGGGTTTTGACACCACCTGGATGATTGCGGATCGACTTATGAAATCTACTCACTTCTTGTCAATAAGGGAGAATGATACATTAGACAAGTTGGCAAGGTTGTACTTGAACAGGATAGTGGCAAGACACGGGATACCTGCTTCGATTATCTATGATCGTGATGGGAGATTCACATCCAATTTTTAGAAATCATTTCAGAAAGCTTTGGGTACAGATGTAAGTATGAGCACTGCATATCATCCAGAAACCAACGGCCAGAGCGAGAGAACTATCCAAACTCTCAAGGAAATGCTACGTGCTTGCGTAATCGATTTTGGCAAAGGATGGGTTAAGCATTTGCCACTAGTCGAGTTTTCATATAACAACAATTATCACGCTAGCATAAAGGCCGCACTTTATGGCCAAAAATGTCGATCACCTGTGTGCTGGGCCGAAGTTGGAGAAGCCCAACTGACTGGTCCTAAATTGATCCAAGAAACAACAGAAAAGATCGTCCAGATCAAGCAGAGGATGCAAGTTGTTCAGGATCGACAAAAGAGCTACGCTGATCGGAAGCAAAAGCTGATGGAGTTCAAAGTTGGGGATAGGGTTATACTCAAGGTCTTACCTTGGAAAGGGGTTGTACGATTCGGTAAGCGGGGTAAGTTGAACCCGAGATATGTCAGACCTTTCAAGGTTCTAGCCAAAGTTGGGAAAGTTGCCTACAAGCTGGAACTTCCTCAAGAGTTGAGCAGAGTTCACCATACTTTTCATGTGTCTAATCTGAATAAATGTTACGCTGACGAACCATTAGTCATGTCGTTAGAAGGAATTCACGTTGACGATAAGCTCTAGTTTGTGGAAGAGCCCGTTGAAATCATGGAACAGGAGATCAAACGATTGAAGCGAAGTCGGATACCATTGGTTAAGGTTCGCTTTAACTCTAGGAGAGGTCCTGAGTTCACCTGGGAACGTGAAGATTCGTTTAAACAGAAATACCCACAACTCTTCACAAATCGGGCTACGTCATCCACTACAAGGTCTTAAGCTTTGAGAACAAAGCTCTTTTAACGGGTGGAGACTGTAACATTTCTTAATTTCAGGTTATTTTTCGACTCCTATTATTCGTCACTATTTATTTTGGTCTAATACGCATTTACTTTTAAATTAACTTTTAAGCTAAATCGTGTAGACTAGAAATAATCATTCAATGTAAACGGTCACCAAATAAATTAAGGTTTACACCAACCAAGTAATATATAATTATTAAGAAGATAATTATTAACTTTGCGTATTTTATTTTATTGGTCACATAAAAGGTTTACGTTTCGCAATAAAATACATTTGGACATACCATGGAAATACCTGGACTTACCTAGACTCAAACCAATATCCACTTTTAAAACCTTAACACAAAAATTAAATCAATTTTGTGTACATAACCCACTAGGGGCTGGTTATAAACTCATTACACAATGGTTAATAACCTATTTGGTCTCTTTTCTTGCCTATGTCGCGGTTAAACACAAGACACACACACATAAATCATAGGATTTCCCATATCCTAGGTAAATCTTGTACCATGATCCCCTAATTAAAGAATGTACTTAGTTGCTTTAACAAAACAATGTGTTGCTAACTAGAAACCACAAAAACACCTAAGCTAGGTCGATTTTGGCTTAGTTTGTGTGACTAGGAAGTGTAACTAAGTAATTGCCTATAAATACTCACACACTCTTACCCTTTTTCACTCTTACAAGACATAAACACTTAAACACATACACTATCCTTGCTTCAGGTCTTAAACCGTAACCAAACACCTCACATTCACTCCATTTGAACAAACAAACGCGACAAAGAGTTATATAACGAGTGCATAAGGGAACACACAAGCTAGGGATTGGGTATACACTACGCTTTGAAGCTTGGTTTATTGATTTGGTCGTGTCTCATACGTGGGTAGCCTCATTTTGCACACACGCTCGAAAACAAAGCCTTAGGACCCTTTGTAAGTCACATTGAAATCATATAACTCGTATTGTACTTATATTATGCGTGTTACTTTGTTAACTAGTATACATGTCACGTTTATATATGTATGAGGTGCTAGCGTGAGTTCAGGTATGTAAAATACAAGAATGTATGTGTTATACGCAAAGCTAATTGCGTATAACCACTTGTGTAGTGTTAAAAAGTAAAAAAATGTGTAACGTGACTTGTTAACAAGCAAGACTTTGAAAACCATTCGTTTATAAGAAAACCACATGTAAACTCTTAAGGAAAACACAACACTATGACTTGTGAACGAATACACTATTTAAACGAACGCTTGCATGTAAGATACGACATAAATATAAGTTAGCACACGACCTTTAGACTTTAGAACATGTTTTCGGGTCATATACATTAAAAAGGGAAACAATAGGCCACGATGGGCTTGTAAAACCCACAAGTGCTCACGGCTTAGGCCCAACCGGCCCAACAGCCCAAAGGGGTAGGACCCGTAGCTTATTATAAGCTCATTTGAGCTTATTGTTAAACTAAACAGCTTATAAGACTTGAAACATAACAAGTATACCTTAAATAAAACACTAATGGTCCAAATTAGTCCAAGAGCCCACAAAACAAAACCAAATGGATCCTTATTGGGCTCGTTAATCCATTATCAAGACTATTAAAAGCCCATAAGCCACAAATAAGCTTCGACAGCTTATTCGTGAGCTTAAACAGATTATAAGCCTTATAATAAGCCTAGGGAGGTCAATGGACTCTAATGGGCCAAGCACAACCCTTAAAGACTTCAAACGGACTCGTAATGGGCCCAAAAGCCCATTACCGAGGCTTATTACTTATTGAATAAGCCACGCGGGTAAAACAGCTTAAAACAGACCCTAATAAGCTTAATAAGATAAGGAAACAAGTTGGAATCAATAAGAAAACCCTAATGTGTCTTTTTATGAACATTCGGTTAAGGTTATTGGGCCAACGAGCCCCATAAACTCAAATAAGCTCCCGAACTTATTAATAAGCCAAAATGATAATTATAACTTAAATAAGCTTAACAAATGCTTTTGTACCTTTGGAAACTAGATTGGACCATTAAAAAGCTTAATGGACCTTAACGGGCCCAATAAGCTCAATATGGCAAAATAAGCTCGTCCGAGCTTATTTATAAGCTGACCCAGCTGAGATGGCTTATTGGAGCCTATTAAAACCAAATGTCACTTGTTAGAACTTAATTGGGCTTAAAATGCGATTTTTACAAGTTAAGGGACTAAAAGTGTCAATGTTGAAACTTAAGGGTTTAAAACTGCCAATTCATTGTTTTGGTAACTTGAGGGACTGTTTTTGTCATTCTGAAACTTTAGGGACTATTGGAAACATATAAGGACGTAAAGTGTAAATTTTGTAAAGTTGGAGGACTAAATGTGTACAAGTGAAAACTTAAGGGTCTAAAGTGTAAATACTCTATTTTCATAAACTAGAGGGACTGTTTTTGTCATTACGGAAAACCTAAGGGTATTTTATAAACAAAGTGATTTTATAAACACTTAGCGAATCGGACGAATTATATTCGGATAATATGCAAGATAACCTACGATTTAATAAATACGAATATTTATTAATAACATTTGTACGTATACAAGAACGTGTGAAATCGTATACCTTCCCAAGAGCCATCAAGTGAATACAAATTCAATAAACATTTGCACCACCACACAAGTGATAACAGTATATATAAACTAGCAATTTATTGTAGTTTATACATTGAGTCTTTAGCCTAAATTGTAGACTAAGACTGGCCGTATTTACTTAGGTCTTTGACGGTGTGATTCATTGCTATACTTGGATATATTATCATTTTCAGAGGACTATTTACTAAGGTGAGTTCATAGCCCCATGTTTTACAATTATTTAAATGATTTACATCTTTGGGGTGAGAACATGCTTTGTTTTACAAATTGGACGCAAGTGTACATTTTATACTATGATTACGTGTTTGCCTAAGTAGCAATAACCCACTGAACCCTTTATCATGAACTGTCAATTACTAGATTGTGAGCACAAATGTTATAAATAGATCTATTTGGGATTGACATCCCCGTTTGGGTGAGTAGCGCTCACTGTGTCGGGTTGCCAAACAACAAACGTATACCATGTCGGATTTAGGATGTTGCGGGTTAGAACATCATTCACGAGCATTTATTGGCAATTTATTGCATTCATACATGTCGAGCTTCAGTGTCATGAGCTTAGGAAAACGTAATTACTTTTTATGATGTTTGCATCTGTTGCTTAATCATACACTTAGAAATCTTGCGGTCCTACTATTGATTTACATAAACCTATGAATTCACCAACTTTATGTTGATATTCTAAGCATGTTTTCTCAGGTCAATAAGGCACGAGGTGCTCAGATACATTGGGGTCACTCTTTGGAAAGAGTCAGTACTAAAGATTTAGGCGTATTACATCTTGGGAACATTTGTTATAAACCGAAATCTTTACTTATATTGTCGAACAATTTAAAGCCATGAGCTTATGTAATGAACAAGCATTTTGTTAATCCAATATATCTTTTCAAAATGGCACATTTAGAGGTCGTTCTTATATCTTGTGCTATTGATCTATGAAGTAACGCCCTCGGATATTCAACATTCCGCTGCTACCCAGATTTGGGGGTGTTACAGTACATCCTTTTCAGAATACAATATTGATCTGTTCGTCTACTTTTACATACTTTATACAAGTCCATTTCCAAATTTTACATACTTTATACAGTGTTTTTAAAATGTTCCGAGTTGATAAATGTGGCCTTTTGGGTCAACCATACCTGGCCTGTTTCAACCCGTACTAATGACCCGTCCCTAGCCTGCCCATCTTCATACCTCTACTCATAAATGTTAGGCTGAGTTTAAATTGTTAATAATGGATAATACTTCCAGGTTGGTTGGTTGGTTGGGTTACTCAAAAGATTCTGATGATCCGTTTGGCAGACTCATAAGCATAATACCAGGTGTAGGCAATTTATTGGCAAAAGTTATATAACCCAAGGTATAGTTATAAAGATGATAATGACAACACCATATTTTTCTTCTTATGGTTTACTTAATAGTCACACCCATATTTAGGATGTTGTTGATTCTAGACAATGCCTTTTTTTGTTTTTTTTAAGCAAGCTTTGTGATTATCTGTTATTTTTGGGTTTTAGGGTAATGGAATGAAGAACCGGTATAGTATTTTGGTAAAGTTTAAGGACCAAAAATAAACAGATGAATTTTATAAGCATTTTAATGGATGGTGGTTTTCATATCTAAAGGTTTTCCTCATTCACTATGCGTAATTTTTTTTTGTTGCTTTATGTAACAAAAAAACTTTTCTTTGATATATAATAAATTATGTTTGAATACAGACACAATCATGTTGTGCGCTTTCCACTGACGTGCAGTATACACACGCAATTGAGCACACACGGCTTCCCCTGCAAGTACAGAGCTAATCTTTTGTCCAGTCTCTCTTGGTAATTTCTAACTTCTAATCCTACACATATATGTCTTTTTTTTACAAAGAAGAAACATGTTCGCTAATTTCATTATGTGTGGATAGTTGGAGTGAAGTAGGGACATATGAATTTAGAGTCACAATGGTGATAGTAACATCAACGGGTAACATAGGATTCCTAAATTGAATCACTGTTACTTTAGGTAGGTACAAATAGTGAATTTGGCCTTGCAACTAGTTAATGTACCTATGGATTGTTGTTGTTTGCGGATTGTTTTTGTTCGTAATTAAATGTTACAGTATTCTATGAACTTAAACATGGCTCTATAGATCAATATTTGATTACAATTGCCAAAATGCAGGGCATATACTATCTGAAAACTTGCAAACTGTGGAAATAACTAACAAAATGCAGGTCGTATACTTTCTGAAAACTTTTAGGTGATTTTATTCTCGAAACTCAATAAGTATGTTCTAATACCCAAACAGCTTATGCCTTACTAGGTCATTTTCAAGAATTCAGTTTTTAGTGGCTTTTCTAAGTGAGCTTATTTAGTTGATAATCTAATAGGCTAAGAAGTAGTTGTTGTTTATGTAAGCTTACCCAAACACAATCAAGTGTTTGGGTTCAACACAACCATCTTTGATTTGTCTTTAAAACTCACTTCATTACACCTCATGTAGTTGTGAACCAGTAACAGTAGTCCTCAAGCATTTTAATTGGCAGTATTTTTTATATAAAAGTTGTCAATAAAATATGTTATTATAAATCAATTATTATCTAAAATTGTTATTATCTAATAGATTATGATCCATTTTCATTGCAACGCTTGAGAGTATCCCTGCAAAAGTGCGTACAGATAGCCCATAACAAAGTAGTGGGATTTCTTTCAAACCCAGTTGTACCCGATTTGAATCCATATATAAAGGAGCAATTGACTTGATAACGTGCCCAGTAATATACGTTTCCCGCATACATTTTGTACTTCTAAACATAATAAGCTCTATTATATAGGTCCTCCACTGTCAAGATGTGAACCACAAGAGCCCTGCATTAAATTTGGATGGATCGAATACAGTTCATCCGGCCTAACCCCATCATCCGATCTTGGAACCTGAACTGGAGCAACCATTTTTCCCTCTTTCACCTTTTTATCAGTCTCACGTCATCCAAGCAGGACCACTTCCCATGATTGGTACTAAGATCCCTTCTTTTCTTGACCACGGTAAATCTTACTCATTTAACATTCAAGTTTTTCTTCATCTCATAGTTTAACATAAATGTGATCATGGGACCTACAATATGGCTTTGTTGATCGAAAATAGAGGAGGATCATTGTAACACCCCCAAATTGGGTCGCAGCGGAATATGGGTCCGGGGCGTGTTACTTCTCAGATCAATAACACAAGATATATATAGAACGACCAAAAAGTCGTTTGAAAATGATACATTGGATTTAACAAAGTAATTGTTACATAAGCTCGAAGCTTAACTTGTTCACTTGATCAAAATACAAAGATTTTCCGCCCATAACAGATAACAAAATGAAATGCGACAAAATCTTTAATGCATGACATCCAATTCAAAACCACCAATGTATCCATCGCACCTCGTGCTTATTGATCCCCTGAAAAACATTGCTTTAAAACGTCAACAATAATGTTGGTGAATTCATAGGTTTGATAAATCATATATTGTAGGACCACAAGATCTCCCAAGTGTATGATAATGCAACAAATGCAGATATCATATAAATGTAATTACGTTGCTCTAAGCTCATGACACTGATGCTTGACATGTATGGATGCCAAATTAATGGCCGTTTGCCCGTGGTGATGTTCTAACCCGCAACATCCTATATTCGACATGGTATACGTTCGTTTCGCTAGTGATAGCTAATCACCCGAACGGGGTTGTCAAACCCAATAGATCTATTCATAACATTCGCGCTCGTAATTAACAGTTCATGATAATGGGCTCAGATTGGGTTATCGCTACTTAGGCAACATGTAATCATAATATAAAACTTAACCACTTGTGTCCAGTTGTAAAACATTGCATGTTTTTCACCCCAAAAACTTTGTAAAAACAAAGCATGTAAAACGTGGGGCTATGAACTCACCTTGAGTCTTGATATCCCCTAATATCGACAGATAATGCGTCACGTTTAAAAGATCCAATGCAAACCTAAATTATCATAGGTCGTATAAGTACCGAGTACTTTAATTGATAACATTGAATGTAATTCTATAGTTGTTACATCGTACTATCGTTCGGGCTATCATAATTAAAGAGGTCATGACATGACGTTTGAGGAGTTAGGACACTTTAAATCGTAAATCCAACAACTCGTCGAAACGCATCCCGAAGAGGACTTCATTATGAAAACTCAATGAAGTATTATAGTACTTTGAATATACATTATATTCTATATAGTCATTCACCAAATAATTGGGTTTTGGTAAATTGTGTTTAACAAGTTAAAACGTTTATAATTACCGTTTAGTAAATTCTGGCGTAACTTTCGCTGCACCCTTTTTTTTTTTTTTTTTTTTTTTTTTTTTTTAACCCGATTTCTAGAGTTTTCTTATGCCCATCTTTTCGTTCCAAGAAGAAGTTATACATAAATCAACATTTTTGGAATTTGGGACTTCTGTCTGTGAACAGTAAAATATTACTTGTTCACATCAGGACCTTAGGTATATTATTTATCGTTTTAATGTCGTAAAACCCGGGGGTTAAACGTCGTATTTATTCGTTTATTGCCTCCGTTTTTAAAGATTCTTTAGAGGACGTTCTCGTTATTTGAAAGTTCTAATTTTTTAGGAGGTTTACAAAAATTATAAATTTCTGTCATGAATAGTAATACTTGTATAAAAAATTGTTTTATAAAGTAATAAAAGTATTAATTGTCGTAAACTCGCGAAATTCATAACTCGTTTGTTATTAATTGAAAATTTACGATTCTTATCATTTTGGAATCCTAAAAATGTGTATTATTTATTAAAAATATTAACCCTTGCTGTTTATAATTTTTATAAAAAATGTTTTTATAAAAATTTACTTACGACTTCGTTTATTAACGTATAACTCGTTTTTAACGTAACTTTTTCGTTATTAATCCGTTTAACAAGTTTCTTACTTTTTCGGAATCGTCGTGAAATGTATTATCTTATAAAAATATAAAATGGGTATGTTAAATTTCGAATTTTGGACAGCAAGATTGATTGAGTTTGTTAAGTCCATTTTTACCCTTTTCTTTATACTTTACCACTTTTGTATTTTCCCACAATCTCATATATCATATATATTATAATTAATACATATATTAAGTGTCCCTTGTCCATCCAAGTCCTCATGTGTCCAAGTTACCCATGTTAACAAATCCATTAACATACTTTAAAACCATAACTTTATTTATGTAACCTTAATTTACTAGTTTTGTCAATAATCATTTTTATGTTAACCAAGAGTGTAAATCATTTGTGTAACCATTTTAACATGATGTCCTCAACATCATAAGGTATAATAAAGTGTACATTATGATGACAACAAATAAAAACTTCTCTTTACATGTTAATGATCCTAAATGGTGATTTAAGCTAAATAGAATAATCATATGCATAAAAATGAAAGTTGTAAGAACATAAAGAGTTCAAATAGACCTTATGAGGTAAGATGATGATGATGCACAAGTACTAAACCCTTGTTTAGCCACAAAAACCAAGCTTGCACTTAAGAAACCCTAGCTTTCTTTAACTTGAGAAATACTTGGAAATGGTGATTCAATGCTTGCAAATGCCTTAGTATATCTTAGAATAGGTGTATATAGAAGTGTATGGATTGTAGAAAATTTTGTATGGGTTTGTTGTTGAAGGTTGTTTGAGCCGTGGGCTCTTGTAGAGCAAAAGAGAGTTTTTGGTTTGATTTTTCTAAGTGTTGGTGTTGTATGAGTCTTTCACTAGATACTTACATGTATATAATAGGTAATTCTAGTCAAAGAGACCAAGCATGGTCATAGGAATGGCTCATGGTCTTAGGTATGGCCATGGGTATGGTCATTAGTCAAAGTATGGTAGGGATGGTGTTGCATTAATGAAGTAAGGTGCATTTGACCAACATGGAAGAGTTTTTCATGAAACACTTGTATAACTTTGCATCCTTTGCAAGAATTTCGGCATAAATGAGTTATACATGATATATTTGAGTAAATTTTATGTATTGGGTATAAAAGTGGGTATTTGTTGAAGCGTAGAAAAGTTTTCGTGGCTCCGGGAGTGCCTAAACGCAATTTATCGCGAAACGTATACACTTAACGTATCCGATAAAAATAAAATGAACAAAGTTAATAATTATTCTCAAAATAATTATATAACCCTTGCTTGATGTAAATATTTAATTGTTTGATACCCGTTTACATTGAACGCTAATTTTTAGTTTACGCGATTTAAACTTAATTCATGAAATTACAAGCAAACGCGTACAACACTAAAAATAAATAGTACATTTATCGACGTCGTCAATGACTTGAAAACACAGGGTGTTATAGACTTCCCCCGTTAAACGAGCCTTGTCCTCAAGGCTTACAATGCAGCACTTGACGACGGTGCGGTCTTGATGAAGAGATGTGGGTATTTCTTTTTGAACTGGTCTTCACGCTCCCACGTGAACTCAGGACCTCTCTTGGAGTTCCATCGAACTTTGACTAATGGGATCCGACTTCGCTTCAACCGTTTAACTTCACGGCCCACTATTTCTAATGGTTCCTCAACAAAATGAAGCTTGTCATCAAGATGAAGTCCATCCAACGGAACGGCTAATGGTTCGTCGGCATGACACTTTTTCAGATTAGATACATGAAACGTATTATGAACTCTGCTCAACTCTTCTGGAAGTTCAAGCTTGTAAGCAACTTCTCCCACTCTTTCTATCACCTTAAAAGGTCCAACATACCTAGGGTTTAACTTCCCCCGTTTGCCAAAACGTACGACCCCTTTCCAAGGCGAAACTTTAAGCATAACTTTATCCCCGACTTGGAATTCCATTGGTTTACTTCAGTCAGCGTAACTCTTCTGTCGATTCACGAGCACTTGCATCTTTGCTTGATATGGATGATTTTCTACAGTGTCTCTTGAATTAGTTCTCGACCGAGTATTTGAGCTTCTCCAAACTTCAGTCCAACAAACAGATTTTTGGTTGAACTCGGCACTTCCGACCATAAAGTGCTTCGTATGGTTGCGGCCCTTGATGCTAGGTGATAGATGTTGTTTAGGAGAACTCGACCTAATGCAACAATGGTTATCCCCAACCCCTTGCCAAGTCACAGATTGCCAAGCTCGAAGCATATCCTCGAGAGTTTGAATGGTCCTCTCGCTTTGCCCGTCTCGTTTGTGGAAGGTACGCTTATGACGTACTCATATTACCAAATTTGTACCCAAAGCGTTTTCTGATGTGACCTCAAGAAATTGGAATGCGAATCTGGGTCACGATCACAAAGGATTGAGACTGGTATTCATAGCTCCTCGTGACAACTCTCTTTAGTAAAATCTGGCAAGTTTATCCAAAGGATCGGTCTCCTAATTGGTTGTGAAGAATTCGCAGATTAGTGAGCCCCCACACCCATCACCCAATCGGGTCAACGATTCACCCAAATTTGTGTCATAAGCCTTGGTTTCTTAGGAAACTTTGTGACAAAATAAATAGTGATGTTGTACCACTGTTCCATTCGGGTAATCTATAGGTGGTACCAACAATCCTGCATGGCCTTTGTATGTTCAGGCCTTTGACCTTAGCAAAGGTCTAACACTTGTTAACATAAGTTGGCTTCATGTCGGCTTTCTTGTTGGGCCTCCTATATAGTTTATTCATTGTCTTTACGGTACTTTTTGTCAGAACCCGGATGAATAGTGTATTTTGATTTGTGGGATTCGTGCATGATCACAGTCCGCAAATCGCCAAAACAAAGGTAATACCAACTTATGCCATCTGAGGCACAGGGTTCCATCAGCTCGTGGTTCCACTTTGTTCTCTAATCGCTTTTGGAAATTTTAGCGTTTTCAATCAACATTCCCCCAAAAGTTTCCACTCTTAATGTTCTCAGGTTTTCCCGTTCGGTCTGAAGGCATTTTAAGATATGATTGGATGATCTAAACTAATATGTCTTAACCAAGGCCCGCAAGACTATTAACAGGTTTGGTTATCGTTCATTTCCTGCTCAAAAGCTTCAGGCAACGACATTTTGCTTTCCCGGTGATAAGATTATCGCAATCGTTAATCACTTTGCAACTTAAACCATCAGGAGTTCGCCTCATGTTTCAAACTCTTTTTGATCTAAAAATGTGTTGCAAATCTCTTGTGATCGTGTGACACCGTACACTTAGTTCCATATTAATAATGTATCCAGATCTTGAGAGCACGAAACACCACTGAACGTGTTCTAAATCATGTGTTTGTATAGTTCTTTATCTTGTATTTTTTATGTCGGATGCATAAGAATCTCTTTTTCTCTTTGCATCCAACACAGCCCCAAAACTATTCTTTGAAGCATAGCAGTATGCGTATGAAGTCTTCGTTTCTTTCTGGTAGTTGCAAGGATTGGGTGCAACCTGCACAAATTTCGCTTAAACAAGTTGCATAAGCTGGCTTCCTTGGTTTATCGCCCCATTCAACTTAACCTTCTTCCTGGGTGTGCTTGGGATCATAGGTTTTTGCGATCCTGAAAAACTTTCAATGAACTTCGATGGACACAGCATGACCTAAAAATTGATTGAATCTCCGTGGTGACTTAGGTGATGTCCTTTCTTTAATGGATTCATTCTTGCCTGGATCTACATGATTCCTTCACTATTGATCACTCGTGACAGGTAGGAACTGTTACTTGAATCCAATATTCACTTTTGGAAACTTGGCTATACAAACTACTCCTTTCTTCAACAACTCCATATATTTTCTTCAGATGCTCTTCGTGCTTTGCTTGTTCTTTGATAATTATTTCTGTATATTGTCAATAATGACAATCTCGTTTTTTTCCAGATTGGTTTGCATACCCGATTCATAAGTCCATGAATACGAGGTAGGTGGGGTGCGGGTTTTTTTGCTCAAAACCAAACGACATAACTTGAAATTGTAATGGCGTCGTATCGAGTCCTGAAAGCAATTTTTTGGAATTGTCTTCTTCTCGAACCTAAATGGTTGGTGATAACTGTCCTTAGGTCGATTTTCGAGTAGACACTCGACCCTTGAAGCCTGGTCAAATAAAATCATCAATTCTTGGGAAAGGTAACGGTTCTTCACGTTAGTTATTTAAAATTCCCGGTAATCAATTGCACATCTAGAATGACCCGTCATTTCTTCTGTCAAAACAATGTACGGAGCTCCACAAGGGAGAGGATTAGCGGTCTTATAAAGCCTTTGTCAGACAGTTCTTTCGGTTGCTCCGATAACTCTTTTATATCCGAAGGTGCCAATCGATAAGGAGCCCGAGATACGGTGTGCGACACCAAGTACCAAATCGTTTTGGTGTTCCAATTGTTCAAAGTCGGAGGAAGAACTGGAAGTCTCAGGAAAGACTTTAAGAAAAATCTCGATTCTATGGTTATCTTCCTCAAGTCGATTCTTCTCCGGATTTGTCTTCAACCTCATTTTGTTGTGACATGTGCCAAATAAGTATCTGGACAATCCTTTTAGCATGTATTCTTGGATTTTAGGACGTTACGAGATAATGTGCAGAGAGTATCGTAGTCTGGTTGTCTTGCGTCACCTATGAAACAATAAATGTTTCATTTTCCCAAAGGTTACGAACGATCTTCTCGCACACTCAATGATGCTTGGTCTTTGCCAACCAATCATCTCAATTATAGCGTAGAAACTTCCAAGTTCAACGGCATTAATTTTTGTTTTGAATGGGTGGTTCAGGACGATTTAATGGGCAATTCCCAAGGATTGTGTTTAAACCCAATATATCCTCCCGTTTGATTTGCAGCTAGTTCGACTAATTAATAGTGATCTAATGTAGATGGCATGATATCCATTTGGGAACTAAATGCAGTAGACAAATGATCCCCTATCGGAACTGTATCAAACCAAACCAGAAGCATAGCAGCTTGTTTTGAAGGTAATACCCATCACAACGGTTGGAGTTGTCGTTAGTCCCCGCCCCCCACACAACGTCCTCACGCATACTTTTGCTGGGCAGTTGTCCTCCATCTTGATTACCACGGTTGCCTTTGTTGTTCTTCAGCTTTGGACACTCCTTCCTGAAGTGTCCCTGAACTCCGCACTCAAAATAAAGTGGCCTTGAACCGATCCGGTGCACTTTCTGTTGTTTGGTGTGGTTCGGCATTTTCCCGCACTCATACAGTCACGGGCGATGTGGCCAAATTTGTTGCATTTGTAGCACTTTGGAGCACACGGACCATCATGGTGGTAATTGCATTTTGAGCATAGGGGTCTAGATCCCCCATATTGTTTCTTTTCACCCGATCCAACAGTGTATGCCCTGCCGGTGTTTTGCCTCTTATTTTGGTTGTTGTTGTTGCATTCTTTTTTTTGTTTGTATCGGGAAGTGTTTTCAAAAATTCCTCTTGTTTTCTTGCTTGTCTTCAGCAATGTACTGACTCTCTTGGAGTCCTTAGTTCAGTGGCCATTTTCAAAAACAGCCTCTTGCATGGTTTTGGCCTTGAGCTACAATGGTTTCCATGGATGTGCTCGGGGCAGTTCCAACGATCATACCTTTCAATTTTGTCTGATCCTTTGGGGAACATCTAACACAAGCAGTGCTATCTGAAAAGTTGGTATGCTACTTGACCACTCAGTAACCTATCACTTTCAAGTTCCACAATTCCGCCTTGAGCTTTTTCATTTCGTTTCTTGGACAATACTTGTCAGTCATCTTCTTTCTCAGATCGACCCAAGTCATTGCATATGCAACATCATGAGTAACAGTCATAACATGGGAATTCACAATGTTATGAAGCTCATGCTAATAGAGTTGAAGTAGTTAATATAAAAAATTGATCTGGTTTTCCATACGAGCAGTTGCTTATGCGGAAAACAGTCTCCTTTCTTCCTTTTAAAACTTTAGGTTATACTTCAACCACTCCCTCAGTGACCTTGAAATACAGGTTTCTCTTCTTGAATCCTGGTAAGGCACTCTCGAGCAAAGCGTTAAGTTCCCTAACACCTGTTCCAGAAGTGAGGTGTAAACGCCATTCCTGGGTTGCGTCACGTGGCTGCCATAGCTAGGCGTAACACTTGGTCAATCATAGATTTGGAGTTGGGCATAGTGACACGTATGTGTTCGTGGTTGCTGTTGGGGCTGGAGTTGGTTGTGACGCGTGTTGACCCTGTGGCTCGTTTTGGTGCCATTTTTTCTTCAATAACAAGTAAATTACAATACCCGTTAGATTTCATTAAAATCATTAACCATGAATATGACATATCCATGACTATATATGTGAGATCACATAAACCAGTGAAATTGTAACGCAACTGAATTGTAATTAAACAATGATATAACCAAATCGACCATTCATTCACCACAAATTCAATTATGACATGTACAAATACCACACATTCCTTATATAATGGAAAAACATACATGAATTGGTCTTATACAAATGATAACTCGATTAGGTTACAAAAGCAATATATACAAATCCTAAAGCCTACTAGCCGAGAGTTTCACGTAATACTTAGTTGGCTATACTGGATAGCTAATCAAAATAAAAAGTTGACTATACAGGTTAGTAACAAAACAAAAGAATCTATTAACGCCTGCTAGCTGGGTGTAACCCATAAAAACTTAGCAGGACTGCATAGTAGCTACAATCCTAACAAGTCTAGGAAATGCTAACTGTGTCTCCTCCAATGTGTCAAAACGCGTGCTCCAGCCTCACGGCCTGGGTACGCATGATAGGCTGAACAGCAAAATCATCTGAGCCTGACGCTGCCACTCGTGGACGAATGCACCTCAGTCTCTAACACTGTAACTCGTGCCTCTAATGCCTTGCTGTAAGCCTCAGACCTAGCCAAGGCCTGACGGGTCTCATATCTCTTGCTTGTAAGAAGTTTCCTCTCTTCCTCAATACCTCAATCTCAGCTCTAACAGCTGCACGATCCTTATTGGGCATCATGATGTCGTGAGTTAAACTACGAATACCTCTCTACTACGAACATCTACCTGAGGGTAACCTGACCTCATGTTGAACCATCTCTAAGGCTGGGTCATAATCATCCTCTCAGTATCTCGAACCTAGTCTCCATAGTGTCTACAAAAATGCTTTCGTCTCCATGGGGCTTTAGTAGGTCACCTAGCTTGTCTCGCCAGCTGGCTTAGCAGCAGAAAGAACTCTCTCCAGCTCACGGGAACTAGGTCTTGGTGTAGTAAGTAGTAGCTTCTTCTCGATGGGGTAATCAAGCCTTGGGTTTCTCAGCTCTGCGGCTAGGGATGGTGCATGTGGATGGTATAGGTTACAATGATGGTTTGTCCTGATGGGTGTACGTGAAATGATGCGAGGATGTTGCTACATCTTTCATCTCAGCCACGCGATGTTTTTGGCTATAGGACTTAGGGGATCGATATGTGGAGATAAAAGGATGGTGGTAGTAGAGGTGTAGGTGCCTCATCCTCAGCTGGCACTAAGTCCTCAGGATGCTCAGGCTCCGAAATGTACACTCGGTACTTGATCCTCCAGCTCCATGGGATCAGGTACATACTCTGGAGAATAGTAGTGCCTGCTCAGTAGCTGTCTGGCAGCTCCTCGTAGGGATCCTCAGATGGGAAACTCCTTGATCGTGCTCAGAGTGGACAGAAGTATAGGTAACTGCAGAAATCAGCTGACTATGACTACTGTCTTTTAGTGACCAGAACGAAATGGCTTATATGAGGATATTATATATGACTCTTATAGTAAATATACATTTATATCATAACAGGTTTTTCAATTTTATGATTGCATCTAGTCCATAAAACTAATGCAACAAGTAGTGTATGCATGAATGTATGCACATATGTATGTCCCGTGTAAACCCCTTTGTTATAAAACAACTTTGAACAAAAAAAAATAAAAAAAATTGTTATAAAACAACTTTTGAAAACGGTTATAGTCCAGCAAAAACATTTGACCTGGTTCTCTATAACCTTGGCTCTTGATACCAATCTGTAACACCCCCAAATTGGGTCGCAGCGGAATAAGGGTCCGGGGCGTGTTACTTCTCAGATCAATAACACAAGATATATATAGAACGACCAAAAAGTCGTTTGAAAACGATACATTGGATTTAACAAAGTAATTGTTACATAAGCCCGAAGCTTAACTTGTTCACTTGATCAAAATACAAAGATTTTCAGCCCATAACAGATAACAAAATGAAATGCGACAAAATCTTTAATGCAAGACATCCAAATCAAAACCACCAATGTATCCATCGCACCTTGTGCTTATTGATCCCCTGAAAAACATTGCTTTAAAACGTCAACAATAATGTTGGTGAATTCATAGGTTTGATAAATCATATATTGTAGGACCACAAGATTTCCCAAGTGTATGATAATGCAACAGATGCAGACATCATATAAATGTAATTACGTTGCTCTAAGCTCATGACACTGAAGCTTGACGTGTATGAATACCAAATTAATGGCCTACATTGCCCGTGGTGATGTTCTAACCCGCAACATCCTATATTCGACATGGTATACGTTCGTTTGTCCAGTGATAGCTAATCACCCGAACGGGGTTGTCAAACCCAATAGATCTATTAATAACATTCGCGCTCACAATCCCGCAATTGACAGTTCATGATAATGGGCTCAGATATGGGTTATCGCTACTTAGGCAACACGTAATCATAACATGAAACTTAACCACTTGTGTCCAATTGTAAAGCATTGCATGTTTTTCACCCCAAAAACTTTATAAAACAAAAACATGTAAAACGTGGGGCTATGAACTCACCTTGAGTGAGCGAATAACAAGAATATCACAGATAATGCGCCACGCAAATCGTCAGATGCAACCTATTTAAATTAAGGTCGTATAAGTACTAATCACATTAAGTACTCCTACCATGCATAAGTCTATATAGCTAATCACCATCTAAATGTTTGAGTGAAAACATGTTTATAAAATTAATACGTTTATAAATATATTTTTGGTAAAATCGTCATAACTTTCATGTATAGAGATAGGGCCTGAAGAAATGTGGTTTGATTTACGTTTAAGTAGTTACATTGCATAGGATCAATTTTGTACTAAAAGTCAAATTATTATGCCCTTAGTTATTTAATGATAATTTTAGTATGAAAAAGTGGGTGTAAAACACAACTAGTAGTGATACTGATATGTGTTGAAATATTCATTATGTCACATTGCCATGAACATAAAAGAGCTATTGTATATAAAGTGTTAAGACTTGTGAAACGCGTTTTAGTTATAACTAGATGGAAAATAACTCGTGCGTTGCGGTGACGCTATTTTGTAACTTAGGGGTTGATTTGTGTTGATTTTTTATATTTAAGGGGATATTTGTTTTCTTTACATAACTAAGAGGTTGATTGCCTATTGTCATGCAACTATGAAGTACTTGTATAAAAGTAGTAACACACACAGGAAAAAAAACGTTAAAAAGAAGAAAAAAAATTTCACTAAAAGGATATCAGACTATGGACCGACCAAATGAACTAAAAGTAGCCCAACCGAAAACTAAAAGTAGCTCAACCGAAGACCCAAACTCTTTTGTCATCTTCAGACATGTATATGAGTATATATATATATATATATATATATATATATATATATATATATTATATATATATATATATAAAAGATCTTTACTCCGATAATGATCCTAACACTCAAAGAAACAAATTAGTTGTTCTCAACCATCATCATAATTCAATCTAATGGTTTAAAATAAGTAAATTGGTTTAGGAGGACAATCAAAAAAACATTTCTCTCTCTAAAACATGGCGATTTCCAGATCCATTTCTTTTGATCGATTCTATTGGCTTGTTTGATTACCATTCACTAAGTAACGCTTAATTATTGTGGTTCAATCTCTTTAATACTCTTTTCTCTCCTTGGATTGGATTCGACGTGTTGTTTATGGTTAGGGTTTCATTTTTCGATTATCCTAGGCATTCTCAATTACCATTCATCCGATCTAGTGTTTGATAAGAGTGTTGTCTTTGATTTCCATATTTATTTTAGCTTTATTTAGTTCAACATAATTCTTAAAGTCTTTAGATTTCGTTTTAGGGTTTTGGTCGTTGCGTTTTTTAGGGTTTTTACTATTATTTAATTGGTGTCCGCATCATGGAAGCTACATAGTGCGCTTTGATTGGTCTCTCTTAACCCTAATCGCTAGGGCTTGTTTCTAGTTTAGGGTTTTTGGGTTTCCTGTTGTTGCGATTCGTTTTGTCAGATTTGGGCGTGTTGTGATTGTTTGTTGAGAGATGGATAATAACTTGGATACTTCCAGTAAGGAAGATTCGTCGTCTTTGTTTAAGTCGGTTAAAGCTAATGCATTAGCATCAAAGGTATTGAATATTGAAGGAAAGATTTTGCCTAGAAGGTATACTACATATCAAGAACCCTTGAAGGATGCTGGTTCGAGCAAGGTTTCCAACCCTTCTGTTAATGAGAAGGTGGCTGGTCATTTGCTTGACAAGCCATCTTTTTCTTCCATTGTTCATGAAAAACCTCAAAAAAGGACTGTCAAGATTAAGGAGATGAGAAACGAGGTTAGTGTGGATGGTGCGGCTGTTGCTCTTCCCATTGAGGCTGTGGAGACTGTTAATGCTAGATTTACTAACACTCTCTATGGCTATTTCATTGGTGATCGTTTAGCGTTCCCTCTTGTGGAGAACTATGTTAATAACACGTGGGCCAAGTATGGTTTGAAACGAATCCAACTTTTTTCTGTTTCAATTCAATACTAGAGAGGGTATGGAGAGTGTGTTGGAGAATGGTCCGTGGCTGGTCCGTCGTGTGCCATTGATTTTAAATGAATGGACTCCGAATACCATTCTGAAGAAGGATGAGATTAAGCGTGTTCCGGTTTGGGTAAAGATGCACCATGTTCCTATAGTGGCGTATTCTGAAATTGGACTTAGTCTTATTTCCACACAGATTGGTAAGCCGATAATGTTAGATTCCTACACAAGTAATATGTGTTTGCATTCTTGGGGTAGAAGTGTGTACGCCAGGGCACTTATTGAGATTGCGGCTGATGTTGAGCTAGTGAAATCATTGGTTATTGCAATCCCTCTTGGTAATAAGGAAGGGCACACTTTTGCTACGATTGACATAGAGTATGAATGGACACCCCCAAGATGTGCTTCTTGTCGTATTTTTGATCATGTTAGTGATAAATGTCCTAAGCTTCCCAAGGTGGTTCCAACTGATAAGGCTGCTGATGACGGGTTCACCGAAGTCAAAAAGAAGAAGGCGAAAGCTAAGCAAAGCAGTAAGAAACAGGTGGAAGGGATTAGGCTGAATAAACCACCTCTCAACTTGCAATATCGTCGTGTTGACAGGGGTGAATCATCAAAACAAAAGTTAAAACTGATGTGAACAAGGTAAGTACTAATTATGGCCCTGGTAAAACTCTTGATAAGACTAGCAAGGTTGCTACTACGAATTCGTTTAGTGCTTTATCCGGGGAAGACGCTAATGTATGGGATGATGATAATCGAGTGACAACTGAAAGCGAACTTCATGTTGTTAATGATAGTGATAGCGAGGATGTGGATGAGTATATTACTATGGAGGAGGGTACGAACTCAGTTCCTAAAGAGGTTAGCAAAGATCAGGGGGCAAGCACTCCCTTAGAAGATGTTTCCTCATGATTAATGTTGGCTCTTGGAATATTAGGGGAATGAATCTCTCCCCGAAGCAAACTGAGGTTCGGCAGGTTATTTTTGAAAATAAACTTTCGGTGTGTGCCATTCTTGAGTCTCATGTGGCGGACCAAAACCTTGATAGATTGTGTAAGCATGTGTTTAACCATTGGAATTGGGTTTCTAATGCGATGTCTTGTTCTAAAGGCACTCGGATTATTGTTGGTTGGAACCAATATGATGTGGATGTTACTGTTATACATCAAGATTCCCAAGTTATTCACACTCGTGTGTGGATTAAAGCTGATAGGAAGGAGCTCTTTTGTTCGTTTGTATATGCCCATAATCACTATATCCAAAGACGCCCTCTATGGAACGGTCTTTGCTTGCATAAGAACTATATTAACAATAGACCGTGGTGCCTTCTTGGGGATTTTAATGCTTCTCTTTATGTGGATGATACTTCTATAGGATCGTCGACTTTAGATATCACCATGCGTGAATTTAAAGACTGTGTTGAGACTATGGAAGTTATGGATGTTCAAAGAACGGGGCTGCATTTCACTTGGAACCAAAAACCCAAGGGCAAGGATGGTATTCTTCGTAAGCTTGATCGTGTTTTGGCTAATCTCGAATTCCAGGATTGTTTTTTGGGTGCTCATGCTATTTTTAAGCCATACCGGATCTCTGATCATTCTCCCTCGGTTCTTTCTATTCCATCTATTGGGAAGGTAAAGCCGAAACCTTTTAAATTCTTTAACGTGGTTATTCTTGATAAAAGGTTTAAGGATGTGGTGCGTGATGGGTGGTTGGCGCAAGTTTCTGGTTTTCATATGTTTCGTGTGGTGAAGAAGCTTAAGGGCCTTAAAAAGCCCATTCGGAAGTTGATGTATGATAAAGGAAATTTACATGCAAATGTTGTTCGGCTTCGTGAGGACCTAGACAAGGTGCAAACTGCTCTTGATAGTGACCCGAGTAATGTCAGCATTCGAGAAAAGGAGGCGGCTGCTGTTGTTGCGTTTAATGACGCTTTACTTATGGAAGAGAAGTTTCTCAAGCAAAAGGCGAAAATCACTTAGTTAAAAGAAGGGAACTCCAACACAGCTTATTTCTATAAAATGGTTAAAAGTCGTGTTAGTCGTAGTAGAATAGATGTTGTTACGGATGCTAATGGTGTTGTTTTTTAGAATGAAGATGTAGCGAAGGCATTTATTAACCACTACGAGGTTTTTCTTGGTCAGCCTGGTATTACGAGTGCTTTTAACACCAACAACCTGTTTTCTACTAGATTGAATGATATTGAGGCTCTAAATATGGTGCATGATATTAGCAGCCAAGAAGTTAAATCAGCTATGTTTTCTATGGGTAGTGACAAATCGCCAGGTCCGGATGGCTTTACGGCTGCTTTTTTTAAAGACACTTGGGAGATCATTGGTTCGGATGTTACTAAGGCGATTTGCGAGTTCTTTACTAATGGTAGATTGCTTAAAGAGCTAAATCATACTATTATAGCTCTTATTCCTAAAGTTAATGCTCCTGCTCGTGTGAATGATTATAGACCTATCTCTTGTTGTAATATGTTGTTTAAGTGTATTAGCAAGATTATTGCTAATCGCTTAAAGGATAGCTTAAAGAGGTTAGTAAGCCCTAACCAATCTGCTTTTGTTCCGGGGCGTTGTATCTCGGATAATATTTTACTCATCCAAGAGATTATGCATAACTATCATTTGGATTGTGGTGCTCCGCGTTGTGCTTTTAAAGTTGATATTCAGAAAGCGTATGATACGGTCGATTGGGAGTTCTTAAGGGTGGCTCTTATTGGTTTTGGTTTTCATGATCGAATGATCTCTTGGATTATGGAGTACGTTACTACTACTTCTTTTTCCATCAGCATCAATGGGTCTCTTCATGGTTACTTTAAGGGGAAAAGGGGTCTTTGTTAAGGTGATCCTTTTTTGCCTTATTTGTTTACTCTTATTATGGAGGTCTTTACGCTTATGCTCCATAGAAGGGTTCGTGAGGCTTCTAGCTTTACTTATCATCGCTATTGCTCAGATTTGGAATTGATTAATCTATGCTTTGCGGATGATTTGTTCTTATTTGCTCATGGTGATGTGCATTCGGCTAGGGTCATTAAGGAGGCGTTGGTTGAGTTTAAGGATGCGCCGGGTTTGAACCCGAGTATGCTTAAAAGCAAGGCCTATTTTTGTAAAGTTATCAATTATACCAAGTTGGCTATTCTTAATGTTCTTCCTTTTGAGGAAGAACGTCTTCCGGTGAAATATCTTGGTGTTCTTTTGGTTTCTTCTCGTTTGATCTTTAGGGATTGTAAGGAGTTAATTGAGAAAGTTCAGAATCGCGTAAATGATTGGAAGAATAAGTTTTTATCGAGTGCGGGAAGGCTTCAACTCATCTAATCTGTTTTGGGTTCGTTGCATGTGTATTGGGCTTTGGTTTTTATCCTCCCTTCGCCTGTGTTGCTTGATATTGAACAAATCATGCATGGTTTTTTATGGTGTCAAGGAAGCATGAGTAGGGGTAAAGCTAAAGTTGCATGGGATGTTGTTTGTCTTCCGAAACAAGAAGGTGGCCTTGGTGTTCGTAGGCTTGATCATTTTAATAAGGCTCTTATGGTGTCGCATGTTTGGAAGATTCTTTCTCTGAAGGTGTCTTTGTGGGTGAAGTGGATCCATGTTTATAAGCTTAGAAACCGGAGTTTTTAGGAAGTTCCATATCGTGGTAAGATGTCATGGGGTTGGAGGAAACTCTTACAACTTTGACCTCTTATCCGCGATTTTATTTGGTCGTGTATTGGTGATGGTTCTAAGACTTCTATGTGGTTTGATAAGTGGTGTGCTGCTAGTCCTCTTTATAACATCATTTCATCTCGTGACATTGCTAGGGCTGGTTTTAGTCGCGCATCTAAGGTACGTGAGTGTATTCATGATGGTGTGTGGAGTTGGCCGAATGAATGGTTGGTCAAATATCCTATTTTAAATTCTATTCCTGCCCCGATTCTTAATGATGATAAATCTGATTATTTGGAATGGCGAAGTAGAGATGGGAGTGTTAATCCTTTCTCGGTTCACCATGTTTGGGATTCTATTCGGCCTAGAGATAATTTGGTGTCGTGGTATGATTTGGTGTGGTTTCAAGCTTGCATTCCAAAACACGCGTTCAATATATGGCTTATATTTAAGAAATGGTTGAAGATGCAAGACTGATTGAGCAGTTAGGATGTCACGGCTGGCTTAGCTGTTGTGTGTCCTCTTTGTGAGACACAACCGGACTCTCACGATCATTTATTCTTTGATTGTTCTTTTTCGCAACAGGTTTGGAGCCGTGTGAAGCATCTTGCAGGTCTAATGGGATCTGGTTCGTCTCTTGACTCAATTGTTTTGATTCTTTTGCCTATTGCAAAGCGGAAGTCTTCTAAGAGTTGTATTGGGAAGCTAGTTGTTGCTACTGCCGCTTATTTTGTGTGGCAAGAATGTAACTCTCGTTTGTTCAAGAACGCTAAGAGATATGTTAAGGAAGTGGTGGATTGTATCATGTCTTTTGTCCGTTTGAAGCTGCTTTCATGCCATTTCAAGAAGTCCAAAGATGCGATGCTGTTTGCCCGTCTTTGGGAGCTCCCTGTGTCTACGTTGAAGTAACCATGGTTTATTGTTTATGTACTTTTAGATGGTTCTTCCCTATTGGTGTTATTGGCTATGTATTTGATAGTTAGTTCTCATATGGCATGTCATATGAGTAGGGGATGTTCAAGCTTATGAGCTTGAGGTTAATGTGGCATACGGTCACATTCCATTGTACTTCATTGACTTTTTTGGTGTAATATAATTTACCGGGGTTGTTTTCCCCTTTACCTAAAAAAAATGCTACGGAGTTTATTACTATTGGTATACCTAAGCTTGAAGGCCCCGGTTTTATTAAGGAAACTATCCGTGTTCGTTAATCGTTACGTAAAAATAATTATACCATTGCAACGGGAATTAAATTATTTTTCTATAGACGGGCACTTTTATATACTTTCGACGAACTTTTTTTTTAAATTTCCGTCCAGAAAAAATCACACGTGATTCAAAAAATTACATGTGATTTATTATTTTAAAAAATCACAAGTGAATTTGTGAAATCACATGTGATTTATGAAATAACACATGATTTTTAAAAACAACAAATCACAAGTGATTTTACAAATCACGTAATTTTTCTTGGCGAAAATTTTAACACTAAAACGTCATCAAAATTATATGAAAAAGGACCGTCTACTGAAAGATAAAAATATTCTCGTCGTTAATTTAAAAATCAAATGTGATTTCGTGAAATCACATGTGATTTGTGAAATCACATGTGATTTATGATATCACACATGATTTTTTTAAATTACGTGTTTGATACTTGTAATTTTCTTGAATCTAAGGCGGTAGAGCTACTCAACATATTCTAATGGGTTATGAATAATAGTGTTATGAAACTCAAATCCACACATGTAGTGTCCAAAAGAATTAGCTTGGCAATTAAAAAGACTAGAAACACAACTTGTTTCTCGTTTTTCTTCCCATACTATGTAAATAATAATAAATAATAATAAATAATAATTAAAGTTATTTGTTTATGTTGTAAAAAATAAAAAATAAAAAAAATCACAAGTGATTTTACAAATCACGTGTGATTTTTCTGGACGGAAATTTCAATTTTAAAAAATGGTCGAAATTATATCAAATTGCTTGTCTGCTAAAAGATAAAAATATTCTCGTCGCGATTGTGTATTTTTCGTATTTTGACGATTTACCGTTTGCAAGATACGTTATTTTTAAAAAAATGTGAAAAATGGGTTTTTTTTCAATTTGATGAAGAATAGATGGCTAGGATGTGTTCCTTTGTTATTTAAGATGATATTATTCTTTCATGATCTCACCTCATAAATATAAATGTACATGAGTTTGTAGCAGTCGGAGATGCCAACCAAGATATTATATAAAAGTTGGGCCGGTTCACATCTAGGATTGTGTAAAGTTCTTATGTAATTTGAACATTTAATAGGAAATGACAAAAGGACTATCATCCTATTTGGCAAAATATATGTACATGGCAATAGGGGTGAGCACGGTCCAAGGACCGGACCGGACCGGCCAAGACTGGACCGGACCGATTATCATAGAATCAAAAACTTTACTTCATTATCTGCAAAAAATTAAAACATGAGAAAAAAATAAAAAAAACTCATAAATTTCTCTGTAATCCAAACACTTTTAATTATCTATATTTAATTTGAAGATCTAACATATTTCAGAAAACACAAACCCATGTTTTTCGGTATGTGGTTTGATTTTTCAAGCTTGATTTGGTTAATGTATAAACTTGATAATATTTTTGAAGACAGTGATTTTAGACAAGCAGAAGTTGTCTTCAATCGCACCAAGCTTTTAATTTAACTTAAAAGGCACCTATCTATTAATAGGTTCAAGCGCACCTAGATGCACCGGACAACATCATAAACTAGTGCACCAGAGGATAAAAGTACCCTTGGCTTTGTCTATTATGTATTTTCGCGGTGCACATGGGAAATGATGTGCCCTTGGCTTTTAGAACCGATGGTGAGTTGTTGATGAATGAGTTGTCATACATCGAACACATGTTCATCGAAAAGTCCATTTTGGTTAACAAGTATAATAAATGGTTAATATAAAACATTTAACACATGTATGGTATTAATAGTATTAATACTATTTACCGGGGAAACCTTTTACCAAAAAAATAGTATATGTACTACGATATTAATAGTATAAGCAGACTACTTAATATTGAATGACTCATAAACCACTAAACTACTAAATAAGCAAAGTACTTAAAATCATATATAAAATGAATCAAATTCTAACAATTAAAGGATACGATTTGTTTAACAAAATCCACATGAAAGGTAGAGACCTAAATTTTGCAAGATCATATAGCTAACAAGTACAATATGATACCACTCAGCGTAAACATTGAAGGCAAATTTATAATCCAAACATAAATACTAAAAGTGCAATGTGTTTAATTAGATGAGAACATTGAACACAAATAAGCGATCTACTTTAACTAATATATATTGTACCATATAAGGAAACAAACAAGTAGATAAGTAAAATAATAAAAAAATTTATGTAAATTGAAAATAAGTTATAAAAAATATATGAAATGTAAATAACATTATGGCCTGAAAGAGATTTTTTTGTTTTTTAGTCTAAAAAATATACTTTCTCTTATACAAACATAAAAAAATCATGAGATGAGCATAATGATATTTAAAATAGCAGAAAAATGGATTTTTTAAAAAGGGGAAATTTCATATATATCCACTAAAACTTAGATAATATCATATATAACACCTCGTGTTTTAGGTCATTGTATGACATTATGTAATTCACAAATTATTTTTAGGGTTTTACGCGTTGTCATTAATGCTCGATATCCAAAATAACCGTTTTATCTCCGTTTTCCTAAGAAATCTTATACAATCTATTAAGTACAAGTTACAATGCAAATCCAATGCACTTTACCTCCGTTTTCCTAAGAATCTTGTACAATCCATCAAGTACAAGTTACAAGTAATTCATGTACTTCATTTACATTCTATAATCATCCTCATTTCATAAGATTTCATGAACTGAAACCTAGAAACCCTAACCCGAGCTAAATACTAAACCATGACCCGTTTCTTGGTTTTTTATCCATTGTAAACCCAAACCATTACTCAAATAAGTTGTAAATACATAATTTACAACTTTACAAACCACATTCCATCATCATTTCACCATTTTTACAACAATGTACACGAATTGAATCAAAGAAACCCTAATCGAACCCTAATTCCAAACCGCGACCCATTTACCTATTCTCACCCATTTTAAACACGAACCACTAATCAAATCTTGTTGTAAACCCTTAATATAAGTCTTGTAATCCATAATCTATCATTACTAATCAAATGTACTCGAAAAATGAGCAAGAAAACCCTAACCGAGCCCTATTCGAACCCGCGACACCTTTTCTCTTGTTTTGACCCATTTTAAGATATAACCATGTAATCACGCACCTCCATGATGCACCTCATTCATGCCTAAGCAGCTTACAAGGTGCTTAAGCTCCCAACTTGACCACCAAGACTCCACATCCTCCTCTTTGTCTCTTCTTCTACTCGTGGCTCCACAAGACCCAAACAACACTTCTTAGCTACTCCTAGCCATGCTACTTCACACCCTAGTTCTTCCACATCAATCCCTAGCTGCTCCACATGTCCAAGACTTGGCCTCTAAGGTTTCCTTGGCCTCCAAGTGGATTTCAAGTATAAAAAGGGGACACCACCCTTCATTTCAACTCATCCCCCACATCTTCACTCTATAACCCACAATAGCAGCAAATCTCTGCTCAAGAAGTTCCTAAGAGGTCCCAAGAACAATAATCAAGAGAAAGATTGAATCCTTGAAGCCCCGAAGAAGAAAAACTAGGCGTACGAGTACATTTTACCCATACGACCTGTTTTCCTCCATTTTTGATTCTCAAAGCTCAAACCCAGGTTATATAATCTTCATACCTGCTCCTACATTCATATAATACTCATATGATCATGCATGAACTCGTGTTAAAGCTTTTAATCTAAAATTTTAGGCGTTTTTCCATTTTGATCCAAAACCGAACCCATAAACCCTAATTCTATGTTCTTAACATCAATATAACATATGACAAAGTATATCAAACCATGATCAATATCCATTTTACATGTTAATATATTTCCTAGATGGTGATTTACTATATAAACATCGTATACACATAAAATCACAAATGTAAAGAGTGTAGGGTTTTTAGACGACCTTAAAATAAAGTTGATGAAGAGAAACAAGTTCTAAACCCTAGTTTAAAATCAAAACCCAAGCTTCCAAGACTAGAAAACCCTAATTTCCAAAGAAACCATAATCTTGCACTTTTCTTGATTAACCCTTTTAAACACTAAACCAAGCCTTTAATACACCTTAGGATACCTTAGATATGATGTTAGAATACTTGAATACTTGATAAAAAAAATTGTATGGATTATTCATTGGTGTTTGGTGTATGCCGTGGGCTAGGGAAGAGAACAAGAGAGTTTGTGAAGTTTTTACTTAAGGAAATGTGTTGTGTGTGTTATCTCTTACTAGTAGCATCCTTATATACTACAACTTGGTCCAAGTTACTATTAGAAGAGTCAAGACTTAGTGAAACATGGGGAGGGAACTAAGGAGAACATTTAGTCAAGTTTACTAGTCATGAACTTGATATGATGAGTCCTAGTGTTGCGAGAAGACTTTAGGAAGATATTAGTATGCTCTTAGTTCCCTAGGGTGCATATTGCATCTTAATTTTAGGGGGGGGGATGACTTGGAAATATCTTTGATATCTTGTGTTGATTTTCTAGCATTATGTGTAGTTATAAGATGTATATGTCAAGTGTAAAAGTATAAACTTGTAATGTGCATGTTTTGGTTTAATTCTTATACATAAAATTCGGCTACATGAATAACCTGGGTGAAATTTTATAAAACTTTTAGTATTGGATATAATAATGGGTATTTGTTGAAGCGTAGATAAGTTTTGGTGGTTCCGGGTATGCCTAAATGTATTTTATCGCGAAACGTAAACACTTTACGTACGATCACTTGTAGATTAAAATAGTTTTTAATTCATAATTAATAAAATAAAAGTCAAAAAAATATAATTCTTTTTCTGAAAATTGTTTTAAGTCATTTAGGATTTATAAAAATTAAATTTGCATTTTTAAGGTTAAAATTTGAGTTAGTTTAACTTAAGAAAAATCCTAAACCCTAAAGGCTCTCTCTTTCAAGGCGATTTCTGGCCGCCGTTTAACCTTTCCAATATGTTGATAATTCTTCCAATCTGATTTGTTTATTCATTTAATCTTGATTAAGTGGATTTTTACTATCAAGTCCTGATTGGTTAGTGTTGAATGGTGGTCTATAATTGTTTTACACATTAAAAAATCGTCTTTTTTAACCCTAACATGCACATGCGTCTTTTCCTAATTATGTTGGTTTCTAGCCGTATTTAATTTCTCTCTTTTGTGGGTGATTATTATTTAGGGTTTGGTTAACGTCTTTCTCTAGGGATTGACGTAGGTTATTATTCAACGTTTTTCCCTTGCTAGGGTTTCGTCGTGTGCCGCTGTTTTGGGTTGTTGATCTGCTCTTTCACGTTTATTATCTATTGGTGTTGGCTTGGGGATTCTTGCACGCGTCTATCGATTACTGGTGTGACGTAGGATTACATGCGATAACAAAATCCTTATTTTAGGGTTTCGTTCTATTAGTGTTGCCAAGAAGTTTTTTTGGAAGTTGTTGGTTTTATTATTATTAGTTGTGGGTTTAAGAGAGATGGAACAAGGCTTTCTTAACAGATCGAACAAGACGTCATTGAAAAAGGATGGTAAGAAAGGTTCGCTGTTGGGTGATTTGGTTGGGCTAAAAGTGAGATACTCGGATTTGGAAATATTGGTAAAGATGGTAAAACCTTTGTTGCCATTCGGTGTATAAAAGATTAGGTGAGTCCTTCGGTTCGGTTGATAAGGCGGACTGTTCTTTCAAGGTGAACCGGAAGGATGTTTGTGAGGCGGGGAGTTCGAAACTCGCTTTGGTGGATACTGAAAATAACTATGTTGTTGTTGGAGCCACAAGTGTCTTAAGTAGAATGCCTACTATTGATGTGGGATCTGAAGTCATGGGAATTAACACTCATGCACATAAGGATGTTGTTGATTTAACCTTGGCTGATGTGATTATACCACAAGATGAAGTGGATACATTAAGTGCACGATTTAAAAATTCACTTTATGGTTATTTTGTTGGCTAACGACCTGCATTTCCTGTAGTATTAAATTACGTTCTGAATGTTTAGAGAAAATACGGGTTTATGCATGTTATGATACATCAGGGGTTCTTTATGTTTTAATTTTCAACTAAGGAAGGCATGGAAAGCGTTTTGGAACAAGGTCCTTGGCGAATTAGGTCAGTCCCACTTATTCTTAACATGTGGAACCCTAATTCTGATTTGAAGAAAGAAGACATAAAGAAGGTCCCTGTGTGGGTTAAATTGTTTAATGTGCCTGTGGTTGCATATTCGAAGGTTGGACTTACGTTGATTACTGCTAAATTGGGTCGACTTCTTATGCTTGATGCGCACACGAGTAATATGTGTCTCAATTCATGGGGGATGAACTCTTATGCTAGAGCTTTAGTTGAGATTTCAGCGGATAATGAGTTTGTGGAATCTCTTGTTGTGGCAGTTCCTATAGCTAAGACGAAGGGGCATCGATTGGTTTCCATCGACATCGAGTTTGAATATAAACCACCCCGATGTTCAGCTTGCAAAATATTTGATCATGTTGATAAGGAGTGCCATAAGAAAGAGAAGGTGGAGATGGGGAAATCGAGTATGGATGTTGGTCTTGTGCATGGAAAACGTAACTCGAAAATAGAATCTGTGGATATTAAGAAGACTACCAAGGGTACGCACCAGGGCTCTACTTCGAAATATAAAGCTGGTTTCAAGTTCCCTAAAGGAAAGCCTATACTTGTCTATAGGCCTGTGGCTAAACCGAATGCTAGCTTGGAAAATGCATCCATACAGCAGGATAATAGCTCTCTTGCTTCAAGGGAGGGTGTTAATGTGGCTTGTGACAAGCCAAGTGATTCTTCTAATGTGATCAAGGAAGACTCCTCTAGGCCTACAAATACTACATCGATCATTTAGGACGAGATTGATTTGGATCAGCTAAGGAATAATATGAACAAGCTTGTGGAAGAGGAGAAGGTACTTGATTTTAATACACAGGCTTTTACATCAGTTGATGATGGAATGGCTATGGATAATGGAAGATTGGGGGAATGTTCTAAGGTGGCGAAAGAAGCTGCAACTATGGCATCGTCTAAACAGCCGAAACTATCATTTGGAGATTTAAATCTTACTAACATTAGTGATTCTGATGAGGAGGAAGTGTTTGCATCCAATGAAGAGTTTGAGGCTTATTTGTCATCAGTTGGAGGTGGTAACCAACTTGAAGAGGAGTTTGATTTGTATGATGATGATTATGCGGACCAGACTCGTGATTTGCCAGGACAAATTAAAGAGTTTCATGATTTTCAGCTCCTTAATAGTGGTAGGAAGTAGATTTGTTTGTTTTGAGTTGGAAGCGCAAGCATCATTCTTTATCTATTTTAGTTTGCTTGTATGTTTTCTTATTTCAGCTCATTGGTAGTCATAAGAATGGCCTGTCATTCTTATGTAGGGTAATGGTTGTTGCACATTTTATGATGTGTGTTAGAAGTGCCCATGTAATGGGCTGAGATGTTAGGACTTCACCTACATCCGTTGTACTTAAACGTTTTTTTTGGTGTAATATATTTTACCGGGGTATTGATTCCCTTTTACCAAAAAAAGTAAACACTTTACGTAACCAATAAAAATAAAATATGTAAAGTTAATAATTATGCTTCAAATAATTATCAAACACTTGCTTGACGTAAACTTTTAATTTTTTGATGCCCGTTTATGTTGAATGACAATTTTTAGTTTACGTGATTTAACTTAACGATTAAAATTAAAAGCAAACGCGTACGAGACTAAAAATAAATAGTGGAATAAATGACGTCGAAAAATGACCTGAAAACAAAGGGTGTTATAGTCTTCCCCCGTTAAATAAGCCTTGTCCTCAAGGCTTAAGACACGGCACTTGACGACGGTGCTGTTTTTGTGAAGAGGTGAGGTTACTTCTTTTGAAATTAGTCTTCACGTTCCCATTTGAACTCAGGACCTCTCCTAGAGTTCCATCGAACCTTGACAATTGGAATACAGCTTTGTTTCAATCGTTTAACTTCACGATCCATGATTTCTACTGGTTCCTCGATAAAATGAAGCTTGTCATCAATATGAAGTCCGTCCAACGGAACAGCTAATGGTTCGTCGGCATAGCACTTCTTCAAGTTGGATACGTGAAACGTATTGTGAACCCTGCTTAGCTCTTGAGGAAGCTCAAGCTTGTAAGCAACGGCTCCAACCTTAGCCAACACCTTGAAAGGTCCAACATATCTGTGGTTTAGCTTCCCAGTTTGCCAAAGCGTACTACTCCTATCCAAGGCGAAACCTTAAGCATAACTCTATCTCCAACCTGAAATTCCATTGGCTTACGCTTTAAATCGGCGTAACTCTTTTGTCGATCACGAGCGGCTTGAATCATTTGTTTGATATGGATGATCTTCTCGGTTGTCTCTTGAACTATTTCTAGACCGGTGAGGTGAACTTCTCCAACCTCGGCCCAACAAACAGGTGAACAACACTTTTGACCGTAAAGTGCTTCAAATGGTGCCTTGATGCTAGCATGATAACTATTGTTATATAAAAACTCAACTAATGGTAAATGGTTAACCCAACCCTTTCCAAAGTCGATCACATAAGCACGCATCATATCCTCGAGAGTTTGAATAGTCCTCTAGCTTTTTCCGTTAGTTTGCGGATGGTATGCAGCACTCATATCCAAATTCGTACCCAAGGCCTTCTGAAGTGACCTCCAAAAATTTGATGTAAACCTAGGGTCGCGATCATAAATGATTAAGACATGTATTACGTGCCTCATGACTACCTCTTTCAGGTACATTCTTGCCAATCTTTTCATGGGATCATTTTCCCTCATTGGTACAAAGATTGTAGATTTAGTAAGTCAGTCAACAATCACCCAAATGGTGTCATAACCTTGTGACGACTTAGTAAGCTTCGTGATAAAATCCATAGTGATATTATCCCATTTCCATTGAGGTATCTAAGGTTGCACCAACAAACCCGATGGCCTTTGGTGTTCAGCCTTGACCTTAGCACATGTCAAACATTTGCTAACGTAGGTGGCGATGTCGGCCTTCATATTGGGCCACCAATATAGCTTCTTCATGTCTTGATACTCTTGTCGGAACCCGGATGGATAGAGTATTTTGACTTGTGGTACTCGTGCATGATCATAGTCCTTAAATCACCATAACATGGTAACCAACTCTTGTCATTTAAGCACAAAGTTCCGTCGGCGCGGGGTTTGAACTTTTCCTTCGGTATATCCTTGCTGTTCATACCTCCTACGTCTTCCTTTTTGAGGTTCTTTGGTTTCTATGCTTCTATTTGAGCTTCTAAAATTTGTTTGGGGAGATTCAAACCAATAGTCATGACTAAGGCTCGAACCCGTAATTGCTTATTCCGTTCTTTACGGCTTAAGGCATCGGCCACTACGTTTGCTTTCCCCGGGTGGTAACGTATTTCACAATCGTAATCACTGAGCAACTCTAACCAACAACGTTGCCTCATGTTCAGCTCCTTTTGATCAAGAATGCGTTGTAAACTCTTGTGATCTGTGAACACCATACACTTGGTTCTGTACAAATAGTGTCTCTAAATTTTTAGAGGAAATACTACCGATCCAAGTTCTAAATCATGATTCGTATAGTTTTTCTCATGAATTTTCAATTGACGTGATGCATAAGCAATTACTTTCTCTCTTTGCATTAATACAACACCAAATCCCTTATGCGAAGCATCACAATGAACCACAAAATCCTCGCTTCCTTCAGGTAGAGCCAGAATTGGCGCACTGCACAACTTTTGCTTTATTAACTAGAAGGCGGCTTCCTTCTTGTCACCCCAATCAAAATTAACTCCTTTCTGAGTAAGCTTGGTCATTGATTTGGCAATCTTCGAAAATCCTTCGATGAATCTTTGATAATAACCAGCAAGACCTAAAAATTGACGAATCTCCATTGGTGTCTTAGGAGATGCCCAATCTTTTATGGATTCGATATTGGCGGGATGTACGTGAATGCCTTGACTATCAATCATGTGGCCGAGAAATTATACCTTGGGAATCCAAAATTCACATTTAGAGAATTTAGCATACAACTCCTTTTTCTTAAGCAATTCCAGAATTGCCTTAAGATGTTATTCATGTTCCTTCTTGTTCCTTGAATAGACGAGGATATCGTCAATAAAGACAATCACAAACTTATCTAAATATGGCTTGCACACATGATTTATGAGATCCATAAATACCGCTGGTGCATTTGTCAAACCAAATGGCATAACTTGGACACGTAATGACCATATAGAGTTCTGAATGCCGTCTTGGAAATATCTTCTTCACGTACTCAAAGTTGGTGATAACTTGATCGCAGGTCTATCTTAAAATAAATGATGGATCCTTGTAGTTGATCAAATTAATCATCGATCCTTGGGAGTGGATAACAATGCTTCACCGTTAGCTTGTTCAGTTCTCGGTAGTCGATGTACATTCGAAATGATCCATCCTTCTTCTTGACAAACAAGACCGGAGCTCCCCAAGGTGAGGAACTTGGCCTTATAAAGCCTTTGTCAGATAGTTCTTGCAGTTGCTCTAACAACTCTTTCATCTCAGACGGAGCTAATCGATAAGGTGCTCGTGTTATAGGTGCAACACCAGGTATCAAATCAATCTAAAATTCCACTTGTCGAGTCGGTGGAAGACCCGACAAGTCCTCGGGAAATACTTCAGGGAAATCACGAACGATCGGTACCTCCTCAAGTCGCTTCCCTCCGACTTGTCTTCAGTCTTCTTTGTAGTAACATGTGCCAAAAAGACATGACATCCTTTTAGCATGTACTTTTGCGTGTTAGTGCACGAGATGATGTTTAAAAGAGTCTCGTTTCCCCGGTCGCTTCCGTCACCATGAATAATCAACGTTTCATTTCCCAAGGGAATACGAACGATTTTCTCGGCATAAACAATGACAGCTTGGTACTTTGCCAACCAATCCATACCAATTATAGCGTCGAAACTACCAAGTTCTAAGAACATAGGAAGGCTAGTGGGTTTTTTCTCTCCCCATGGGGGAGAGAAAACATTGTTTCTAAAAATAGATCTTGGCCGCCATCTAAACACTATACGACCATTCCTAAAATCATTTCTCTTTGCCTATAATCCTTAGATTGTTCTTTATGATCTGTTTTAAGGGTTTTATGCATCTAGAGTTGCCTTCTTGTTTTGGTGGGGTTTGAGCCGATCTTGTAGGGACGTCAAGAGGAAACCCTAATAAAGATGTTGGTCACCACTCATATTTATTCCGGTCATCTATCTTACCCTTTATTGCTCGTTCTGATCTAGGTGGTTTCCAATCTCTTGAATTCGTTTTATTACATCATGTCTTGTGGAAGTGCATATTTGGATGTGTGTTTATACCACGTATGAGTGCTTATACATACCCTAATCAGCGATTCATCCCATCTTGCCTAATCGATCCCTTATTCGTTCTAAGGTTTCGTTGGCTGTTTCAATTGCTTTTCCTACATGTTCTTGTCCATCTCTTTTTGTTCATTATTCCTAGATCATTGATTTAGGGTATTGATCAATTAGGGTTTGTGATTTCATTCTGTTTTTAGGGTTTATGTCCATGAATATGTTCGTTACGTGATTAATCCGGTTATTGTTATCATTATCTTTATCAAGAGTTCATCCATGAAGACGAGTTATGATGATGGCTATTATGGCTTAATAACATTTTTGAACTGAATTAATGTGCTGCCTTGATCTATTTCTGGGTATATTATTGACTAGTAATAATGTGCGGTTTGACTGATTTAAATGTGCGTCTTGATTGTGATATTATTTAACTGTGGTTGCATCTAGTCAACGTTGGGAATTAAAGCCTGGAGGTATGGATTGGGGGTATTTTAGGCCCATTATTGCAGTCAACGGATGGTTATGTGAAGTTCTATGAAATCCTCAATTTTAGGGAGCTCATTAATTGTGGTCAACAGATGTGTTATGAAGTATTAATGCAATCTTGTTACGAAAGCTTTATTATTCGTTTCAACAATCTATTGTCCCCCATGAAAGTTTGGCAATACCTGCTAACATCTGCCCCCGTTTTGTGTTTATCTGATGAGTCCTACAGGGATTCTTTGTTCGGTTCTATAGGAAGTAGCCTGAAGGCTATTTGAAGTTCTTGGAAATAATATTTTCGCTAAGTGTGGTTAAAGCTCAATCATTTTGTTTACTAGATATGAAGTTTTGAGAAGTGATACGGACGTCTGAGGCTCAATGGAATGATTACCAGAGCAAATGTTGATTTTTAATCAATATAATAAAAAAATCCCATATTATCGTGTTAGGCGTAAGTTTTTATTGGCTTACTTTGGGTTAGTCCCTAAGGATTGGTAAGTCCTTACTTGTTATAGGAGTTAGTTAGTAGCACGTAGTTGCTTGTAAATGTCCATTGTTGGACTGAGATAAGGGACTTCACCCTTATCCTATGTACTTCAACATTTTTTGGTGTAATATATTTACCGGGGAAACCCTTTACCCAAAAAAAAACTACCAAGTTCTACGGGCATTAAGTCTATGTTGAATGGGAGATTTAATAAGTTTAATGTACAATCCCGAATGATAGTGTTTAACCCAATTATTCTCCCGTCTGCTAGTTCAACATCATAATAATGATCTAAGGTAGTTGGTGTGTTATCAATTTGAGAGCTAAATGCAGTAAACATAAAACTCCTATCGGCACTAGTATCAAATAAGATAGAAGCATAGTGGTTGTTTAGAAGGAACGTACCCGTAACGACGTTGGAGTCCGAGTTTGTCCCTGCATGGCCTACCGCATACATTTTTGCTTGAGCATTGCCATTCCCAGCTGGGTTGCCTCGATTGTTGTTCTTCAGTTTTGGACACTCCCTCTTAAAATGACCTTGGGCTCCGCACTTAAAGCAAGTAGCTTTCTGACCTGCCCCAGTGCCCTTTTGGTTGTTAGCAGTATTGGCATTTGCAGGAGTTCGCATACAGTCACGGGCCGAGGATGAGCATTAGACTATGTTTGCTCTTTTGGCATATTTTGGGGAGACAACATTGCACATTGACCATCATGGTGATAGTTGCATTTAGAGCACAGAGGTTTAGATCCTCCGTAAGGTTTCTTTTCACCAGATCCAGCAGTGTAAGCCATGCTAGTGTTCTGCCTCTTGTTTTGTTGTTGTTGTTTCTGATTGTTCCTTGACGTGTCATCAAACTTTCTCTTGTTTTCAGCCTGACGTTCAGCAAAGGTTGTAACACCCCCAAAATGGATCACAGCGGAATATGAGTCTGAGGGTGGTACTTCATAGATCAATAACACAAGATATATATAAGAACGAACAAAAAGTCTTTTAAAACCGATACATTGGGTTTAGCAAAGTGTTTGTTACAAAAGCCCAAAGCTTCACTTGTTCAAAATACATATTACAAAGATTCTAGTCCATAACAAATGTTTCCCTAAAATGTAATGCAACCAAATCTTTATGCATGTGATATCTAAAATATAACCACCAATGTATCCCTTGCACCTCGTGCCTTATTGACCTCCTGAAAAACATTGCTTTAAAACGTCAACAATAATGTTGGTGAATTCATAGGTTTGTAAAATGTATAATGTAGGACCGCAAGATTTCCCCATGATAATGCAACAGATGCAAACATCATAAAATGTATTTACTTTTCCCTAAGCTCATGATACTAAAGCTCGACATGTATGAATTGCAATATAAATTGCCAACATTACCCGTGATGATGTTCTAACCCGCAACATCCCAAATCCGACATGGTATACGTTTGTTGTCCGGCATACCGGCACAGTGAGCATGACTCACCTAAACGGGGATGTCAATCCCAAATAGATCTAATTATAACATTCGCGCTCACAACAAGTAATTGACAGTTCATGATAGTGGGAATAGTTGGTCCATTTCACTATTAGGGCTAGTAAAATGTAAGTTCTTGGTTCCCTAAGATAGGAATCATCCCATGAATTCGAGGGTGGATGAACTAGAAATATCTTTGGTTTATTTCTTTGTATCCGGCCACACATAGGCATATATAAGATATTTTTGAAAATTTTGAGTATTGGGTATAATTGTGGGTATTTGTTGAAGCGTAGATAAGTTTTTGTGGTTCCGGGTATGCCTAAATGTATTTAATTGCAAAACATAAACACTTTACGTAAGCAATAAGAATAAAATATAAAAAGTTGATTATTACTTTCGTAAAAATAATATATTGCTTGCTTGACGTAAACCTTTAATTGTTTGATGCCTGATTACGTTGAATCACAATTTTTAGCTTACGCGATTTAACTTAACGATAATAAATTAAAAGCAAACGCGTACAAGACTAAAAATAAATAGTGAATTAAATGACGTCGTAAATGACCCTAAAACACGGGGTGTTATAGTCTTCCCCCGTTAAATGAGCCTTGTCCTCAAGGCTTAAGACGCGACACTTGACGACGATGCGGTGTTTGTGAAGAGGTGTAGATATTTCTTTCGGAATTGGTCTTCACGTTCCCATGTGAACTCGAGACCTCTCTTAGAGTTCCATCGAACCTTAATGATTGGAATGCGGCTTCGCTTCAATCGTTTAACTTCACGATCCATGATCTCTACTGGTTCCTCAACAAAATGAAGCTTTTCGTTAATATGGAGTCCATCCAACGGAACGGCTAATGGTTCGTCGGCATAGAACTTCTTTAAGTTGGATACATGAAACGTATTGTGAACCCTACTCAGCTCTTGAGGAAGCTCAAGCTTGTAAGCAACGGCTCCAACCTTTTCCAAACACTTTGAAAGGTCTAACATATTCGGGGTTTAGCTTCCCCCGTTTGCCAAAGCGTACATTTCCAAGGTGAAACCTTGAGCATAACTCTATCTCAAACTTTAAATTCCACCGGCTTACGCTTTAAATCGGCGTAACTCTTTTGTCGATCACGTGCGGCTTGAATTCTTTGCTTGATCTGAATGATTTTCTCGATCGTCTCTTGAACTATTTCTGGACCAGTGAGTTGAACTTCTCCAACCTCGGCCCAACAAACAGGTGAATGACACTTTTGACCGTAAAGTGCTTCAAACGGTGCAACCTTGATACTAGCATGATAGCTATTGTTATATGAAAACTCGACTAATGGCAAATGGTTAACCCAACCCTTTCCAAAGTCGATCACACAAGCACGCAGCATATCCTTGAGAGTTTGAATAGTCCTCTCGCTTTGTCCATTAGTTTGCGGATGATATGCGGTACTCATATCTAAATTCGTACCCAATGCCTTCTGAAGTGACCTCCAGAAATTTGACGCAAACCTAGGGTCGCAATCAAAAATGATTGAGACAGGTATCCCATGCCTCGTGACTACCTCTTTCAGGTACATTCTTGCCAATTTTTCCATAGGATTGGTTTCCTTCATTGGTATGAAGATTACGGATTTAGTAAGTCGGTCAACAATCACCCAAATGGTGTCATAACCTTGTGACGACTTAGGAAGCTCTATGATAAAATCCATGGTGATATTATCCTACTTCCATCGAGGTATCTCGGGTTGCACCAACAAACCCAATGGCCTTTGATGTTCAGCCTTGACCTTAGTACATGTCAAATATTTCCTAACATAGGTGGCGATGTCGGCCTTCATATTAGGCCACCAATATAGCTTCTTCATGTCTTGATACATCTTGTCAGAACCCGGATGGATTGAGTATTTCGACTTGTGGGACTCGTGCATGATCACAGTCCTCAATCGCCATAACAACGTAACCAACTCCTGCCATTTAAGCATAGAGTTCCATCTGTGCGGGGTTCTAACTTTTCCATTCTAAGTTTCTCTGGATCCTTTGAATTTTCTATCAACATGCCTCTAACATCTTTGTTCTTGATGTTCTCTGGTTTCCGTGCTTCAGTCTAAGCATTCAAATTTTTTTTGGGGAGATTCAAACCAATAGTCATGACTAAGGCTCGAACCCGTAATGGCTTATTCTGTTCTTTACGGCTTAAGGCATCGACCATTGCGTTTGCTTTCCCCGGGTAGTAACGTATTTCACAATCATAATCGCTGAGCAACTCTAACCAATGACGTTGTCTCATGTTTAGTTGTTTTTGATCAAGAATGTGTTGTAAACTCTTGTGATCTGTGAATACCGTACACTTGGTTCCATACAGATAGTGTCTCCAGATTTTTAAAGCAAACACCACTGCACCAAGTTCTAAATCATGAGTCGTATAGTTCTTCTCACGAATCTTCAATTGGCATGATGCATAAGCATTCACCTTCTCTCTTTGCATCAACACAGCGCCCAAACCTTTGATCGAAGCATCGCAGTATACGATAAAATCTTTACTTAAAGATAGAATTGGTGCACTACACAACTTCTGATTAATCAGTTGAAACGCTGCTTCTGCCTTGTCACCCCAATCAAACTTAAGTCCTTTCTGAGTAAGCTTGGTCATTGACTTGGCGATCTTCGAAAATCCTTCGATGAATCTTCGGTAGTACCCAGCAAGACCTAAAAATTACCGAATTTCCGTTGGTGTCTTAGGAGATGCCCAATCTTTTATGGATTCAATCTTGGCGGGATCCACGTGAATGCCTTGACTTTCAATCACATGGCTGAGAAATTGTAACTTAGGAATCCAAAATTTACATTTAGAAAATTTAGCGTACAACTCCTCTTTCTTAAGCAATTCCAGAATTGCCTTAAGATGTTCTTCGTGTTCCTTTTTGTTCTTGGAGTAGATGAGGATATCGTCAAATAAATACAATCACAAATTTATCCAAATATGGCTTGCACACGCGGTTCATGAGGTCCATAAATACTGCTGGTGCATTCGTTAAACCAAATGGCATAACCTGGAACTCGTAATGACCATATTGAGTTCTGAATGCCGTCTTCGGAATATCTTCATCACGTACTCGAAGCTGGTGATAACCTGATCGCAAGTCTATCTTAGAATAAACACTGGATCCTTGTAGTTGATCAAATAAATCGTCGATCCTTAGGAGTGGATAATGATTCTTTACCGTCAGCTTGTTTAGCTCTTGGTAGTCGATGCACATCCAAAACGATTCATCCTTCTTCTTGAAAAACAAGACCGGAGCTCCCCAAGGTGAGGAACTATGTCTTATGAAGCCCTTGTCAGAAAGTTTTTGGAGTTGGTTCGACAATTCCTTCATTTCAGATGAGGCCAATCGATAAGGTGCTCGTGCTATAGGTGCAGCACCAGGTATCAAATTGATTTGGAATTTCACTTTTCGAGTCGGAGGGAGACCCGACAAGTCTTCAGGAAATACTTCAGGAAAATTTCGAACGATCGGTACGTCCTCAAGTCGCTTCTTCTCCGACTTGTCTTCAGTCTCTTTTGTAGTGACATGTGCCAAAAAGATAGGACATCCTTTTAGCATGTACTTCTGTGTTTTAGTGCACGAGATGATGTTAAAACGAGTCTCGTTTCCTCGGTCGCTTCCGTCACCACGAACGATCAACGTTTCATTTCCCTACGGAATTCGAATGATTTTCTCGGCACAAACAATGACAGCTTGGTACTTTACCAACCAATCCATACCGATTATGACGTCGAGACTACCAAGTTCTACGGGCATTAAGTCTATGTTGAAAGGGTGATTTAAAAAATTTAATGTACAACCCCAAATGATAGCGTTTAACCTAATTATTCTCCCGTCAGCTAGTTCAACATCATAATAATGATCTAAGGTAAATGGTGTGATATCAATTTGGGAGCTAAATGTAGTAGACACAAAGCTTCTATCGACACTAGAATCAAATAAGACAGAAGCATGGCGGTTGTTTAGAAGGAACGTACCCGTAACGACGTTTGAGTCTAGGTTTGTCCCTGCACGGCCTACCGCATATGCTTTCGCCAGAACATTATCACTTCCACCTTGGTTACCACGGTTGTTGTTTTTCAGCTTTGGACAATCCCTCTTGAAATGTCCCTGGGCTCCACATTCATAGCAAGTAGGTTTCTGACCTGCCCCAGTGCCCCTTTGATTGTTACTAGAATTAGTATTTGTAGGACTCCTATAGTCGCGGGCCAGATGGCCAACTCTGTTGCACTTGTGGCATTTGGGAGCACATGGACCATCGTGGTGATAGTTGCATTTAGGACATAGAGGCTTAGATCCCCCGTAAGGTTTCTTCTCACCAGACCCTGTAGTATAGGCCCGGCCAGTGTTTTGCCTCTTGTTTTGCTGTTGTATTGTTGGTTATCATCTTGCTTTCTTTTGTTCTATGTCTGACGTTCAGCAAAAGTACGGATTTTATTATCCATCAGTTCAGTTGCTATTTCAATCGCCTCTTGCATTGTCTTAGGCTTTGATGCTACTACACTTCCGTGGATCATGTTAGGCAAACCACCGATATATCTCTCAATCTTGTCCGACTCTTCAGGAAACATTCTAACAAACAGCAATGCCAGTTCCTGAAAACGTTGGTTGTAACCTATCACGTCGGTACCTTTTTATCTTCAAATTCCACAACTCAACCTCGAGCTTCTTAATCTCGCCCCACGGGCAGTACTTGTCAGTAATCTTCGTTTTCAGGTTTATCCAAGTCATTTTATACACAACATCATGACCAACAGTCCTAACGTAAGAGTTCTACCACGTTAGCGCACCTGCCAGAAGAGTACAAGTGGAAAACTTGATTTGGTTTTCCATAGAGCAGTTGCTTATACCGAACATAGTTTCCATTTTCTCAAACCATTGAGTCAATTCGACAACTCCTTCCATGCCTTTGAAATTTAGAGGTTGGCACTTTATGAAGTCTGGGTAAGTGCACTCTCTAGAAACTCGTTTTGTCCTTCTAACACCCGTTCCTGAATTATGGCTGTCATCGCCATTCATGTTTCTGTCAGCATCACGTGCTGCCAAAGCATCAGTAACGCCTTGGTCGTTCATTACCTTAAGTTGCTCATTAGTCACAGAAGTAGTGGTAGTGGTAGCGGCCCACGTTGGCTCTGGTGGATCTTTTTGGTGCCATTTTCTTCAAATCACAAGAAAATATAATACCCGTTAGATTTCATAAAATCATAACCATGACATGACATATACACAATAAGTAAAATGAGATCACAACACACAGTGAAATATACAACTGAATTGAAATTAACAATGGTGTAGCTAAATTGACATTCATTCATAATAAATTCGACTACAGACATGACATAATACATCCCTTCCATATACAACTGAATTGAAATTAACAATGGTGTAGCTAAATCGACATTCACTCATAATAAATTTGATTACAGACATGACATAATACATCCCTTCCATATATAATCTTGGACAATCTTGCCACTTCCACCTTGGTTACCACGGTTGTTGTTTTTCAGCTTTGGACAATCCCTCTTGAAATGTCCATAGGCTCCACATTCATAGCAAGTAGGTTTCTGACCTGCCCTACTGGCCCTTTGATTATTACTAGCATTAGTATTTGTAGGACTCCTACAGTCGCGGGCCAGATGGCCAACTCTGTTGTACTTGTGGCATTTGGGAGCACATGGACCATCGTGGTGATAGTTGCATTTAGGACACAGAGGTTTAGATCCTTCGTAAGGTTTCTTCTCACCAGATCCTGCAGTATAGGCCCGACCAGTGTTCTGCCTCTTGTTTTGTTGTTGTTGTTGTTGTTGTTGTTGTTGTTGTTGGTTATCATCTAGCTTTCTTTTGTTCTCTGTCTGACGTTCAACAAAAGTACAGATTTTCTTATCCATCAGTTCAGTTGCTATTTCAATCGCCTCTTGCATTCTCTTAGGCTTTGATGCTACTACACTTCTGTGGATCATGTCGGGCAAACCACCGATATATCTCTCAATCTTGTCCGACTCTTCAGGAAACATTCTAACAAACAACAATGCCAGTTCCTTTTACCAAAAAAAAAACAATGCTAGTTCCTGAAAACGTTGGTTATAACCTATCACGTCGGTACCTTTGAACTTCAAATTCCACAACTCAACCTCGAGCTTCTTAATCTCGTCCCATGGGCAGTACTTGTCAGTAATCTTCTTTTTCAGGTCTGTCCAAGTCATTTCATACACAACATCATGACCAACAGTCCTAACGTGGGAGTTCTACCATGTTAGCGCACCTGCCAGAAGAGTACAAGTGGAAAACATGATTTGGTTTTCCACAGAGCAGTTGCTTATACCGAACACAGTTTCCATTTTCTCAAACCATTGAGTCAATTCGACAACTCCTTCCATGCCTTTGAAATTTAGAGGTTGGCACTTCATGAAGTCTGTATAAGTGCACTCTCTAGGAACTCGTTCTGTCCTTCTAACACCCGTTCCCGAATTATGGCTGTCATCGCCATTCATGTTTCTATCAGCATCATGTGCTGCCAAAGCATCAGTAATGCCTTGGTCGTTCATTACCTTAAGTTGCTCATTAGTCACAGAAGTAGTGGCAGTGGTAGCGGCGGGGTTGGCTATGGTGGTTCTTTTTGGTGCCATTTTCTTCAAATCACAAGAAAATATAATACCCGTTAGATTTTATAAAATCATAACCATGACATGACATATACACAATAAGTAAAATGAGATCACAACAGACAGTGAAATATACAACTGAATTGAAATTAACAATGGTGTAGCTAAATTGACATTCATTTATAATAAATTCGATTACAGACATGACATAATACATAATAATCTGGAAAACATACATGACCTGATTCGGTTACAAAATGATCACTATCCTTAGGTTACAAAATGAAATATAAACAACCTAAAGCCTTACTAGCCGGGAGTTACCCCGTAATACTTAGTAGGCTAATACAATATAGCTATAACATAACCAAATCTACGAACTGCTACCGGCCTCCTTCGGTATCGCTGGCTGTGTTGGACCGCTAGCGGGTCCCAACTGACTCTGGAGTGCTGTCACCTGTGTCTGCAGTGTCCTCATCAGTGTCAATATCTCCATAAGTTATGCCTGTCGGGTGCGGTCTGCTGCCCGCAACCCTGCAATCTCTGTCTGATGTGCTAGCACTGTAGTCTGCAATGCTCTCACCTTAGAACGGGATGTATCACTAGCATCCATCGACTGTACCTAAGCCTCACGAGAAAGTCTGGTCTCAATCTCCATTAATCTGGCATTACAAGCATGGGCGCGTCTATCTCTATACAACATGTTGAGCCGATCGCTCATCTATGACCTATCATTCTATGCATCATCCAGTCTCCCATATATCTCATCTGTATACTGTCTGACAGTCATGACAAAATCTATCAACTTGCGACCTAACTATGTCTCATCAGTCGCTGGTGCCCCCGGCATGCCCTCAATCATCTTATCCCAAGTGTCTGTAATCCTATAACCAACCTCTCTCTCTGGGTCTCTCCTAATCTTATCATCTAAAATAGCAACAAATCCAGAGTCTGCTCTAAAACCTCCAGTGGGTCTAGCAGTGGGAGCAGATGAACTCTCACCGACCTCATATCTCGAACCTAAAGCAATACACAACCTCTTCTGAGGCGGCATTGTAACTTCAGAAACACCTGCTTTACAAACAGTATAGAGAAGAAGCAAAGGTGGTGATGGAGTAGGTAAAGGTATAGGTAGGAGTGGTGGTGTCTCTGATGGTGGTGTACTCGATGGTAGTGGATGGGAAGTAGATGGTGTCTCGATCCTCAGCCGAATCATAGCGTCTCTATATCCTAAAGGATAAGTAGGACTAGCAGATAGTGGTGGAGGTGATATAGGTACTGGTGATGATACTGGTAGTGGTGGTGAGGGAATCTAAGGTAGTGGTGATGACAATGGGGAAAGTAGTGATGGTGGAGGTGATGGTATGGCAAGAAGTCTGGCAATCTCTACCTCAGACCAAAATGGTGTAGGTGGCAGATCTCGGATAGACATCCTAGCCGTAACACGGTGTACAGGTGGTGGGACAGAGTCAGCCAGAGTTGGGTGCTCCTCCTCATCCTCATCATCGTCCTCGTCCTCCTCAACATCATCATCCTCGTCATCGTCGGATGACTCCTCATCATCATCGTCATCGTCTCCTCCGTCAGCAGGATAATCAGCGGGGTCCTCCTTAAGATCCTCCTCAGGATCGGAGTCTGTAATGTATCCTGGTGACTCGGCAGTAGGTGAGACAGCAACAGGCAGTGACTGCTCCTCAGCGGGAAACACCTCACCCTCCAGTGGCATAAACTCCGGATATACAGGCTCAGGAACAAACTCTGGTGAAGGTGGTGCCTGCTCTGGCTCCTCAGGGTCAGGCACATAATTCGGTGATGGTGGGGCCTGAAAAGCGGCCACCACATAAGCATACGGGTCCTCCAGCATCATGGGCAGACCATCGACTCTCAGAGATCCTATGTTTGACAGATCCTCGAACGGACTGGATACCTCTGTGTAAGTGACTGTGGAATCCTCAGAATCCGACGTGACCAAATCTGAAAATCAAAAGTAGCTTATATAAGTATTAATATAAGACTCTTATCGTAATATACATAGTATTTTATAACATGTATATCAATCATGAATGCATCTAGTCTAACCAACTAATGCAACAACTAGTGTATGTATGTCTCGTGAAAACCCCTTTGTATGAATGAAATGTTTGAAAACGGTTATAGTCTAGCAAAAACATTTGACCTAGTTCTTTATAACCTTGGCTCTGATACCAATCTGTAACACCTCCAAAATGGATCGCAACGGAATATGGGTCTCAGGGTGGTACTTCATAGATCAATAACACAAGATATATATAAAAACGACCAAAAGGTCGTTTAAAACTGATACATTGGGTTTAGCAAAGTGTTTGTTATAAAATTCTGAAGCTTCACTTGATCAAAATACATATTACAAATATTCTAGTTCATAACAAATGTTTCCCTAAAATGTAATACAACAGAATCTTTATGCATGTGACATCCAAAATATAACCACCAATGTATCCCTTGCACTTCGTGCCTTATTGACCTTCTGAAAAACATTGCTTTAAAACGTCAACAATAATGTTGGTGAATTCATAGGTTTATAAAATGTATAATGTAGGACCGCAAGATTTCCCCATGATAATGCAACAGATGCAAACATCATAAAATGTATTTACGTTTCCCTAAGCTCATTACACTGAAGCTCGACATGTATGAATTGCAATATAAATTGACGACATTGCCCGTGATGATATTCTAACCCATTGTTAATTTCAATTGTCCGACAGATCGCAACATCCCAAATCCGACATGGTATACGTTCGTTGTCCGGCATACCGGCACAATGAGCATGAATTACCTGAACGGGGATGTCAATCCCAAATAGATCTATTTATAACATTCGCGCTCACAACAAGTAATTGACAGTTCATGATAGTGGGCTGAGAGGGTTATCGCGACTTAGGCAAACATGTAATCGTAATGTAAAATGTCCACTTACGTCCAATTGTAAAACATGCATATGTTTTTTTTTGGGTAAAAGGGACTCACCCCGGTAAAATATATTAATCACCCAAAAGCCAATAAGTACAATGGAATGTGACTGAGTGTCACATTAACCTCAAGCTACACGCTTGAACATCCTACCATCGAATGACATGCCATCCGAAATACATACCAAATACAAAACCAATTACACCAATAGGAAAGAACCACCTAATGGTGCATAAACTAAAATTACAGACTAACATTTAAAGATAGTATCCGGCAAATCCCACATCCTAGCATAACGCACTCCCTCCGAAGAACGTTTAAACGAGCATGAAAGCAACTTAAGCCGAACAGCAGACTTGATGCATTCAATGACTTGATTAACGGTTCTCTTCGTCTTCTTAAACAACCTCCAATTACGCTCTTGCCAAATGAAATATGCAGAAGCCGCAACAACCAGTTTAGCAATGACAATGTGAGACGATCTACGCTTAGCTTTAGGACCAATATGATGAATAATCGCATAGACATCATGCACAATGCGATCAAGACTAGCAAGCTTTGTTATATGATCCCATACATCATTTGAAAATGGGCACATAAAAAATAAATGTTCATGGGAATCTGGAGTCGCTTCACATAACGAACATGTAGAACCAAGCGTGTTCAAGACATCCCAAACATAAACCCTATCTTGCGTTTTCAGTTTATGCTTGATGATTAACCACAAATTAAAAGCATGACGAGGAATATTCGCTGCAAACCAAACCATATCATACCAAGCCACTTTGACGTCCCTAGGACAAATAGAAGACCATACCTGACTAACCAAGAAATTCTTCACAGTTCCATCACTTAAACGCCATTCTAACCGGTCACGTTCATTCGAGATCTGAACAAAACACGTATTCAGGACTGGATACTTATCGAGCAACTCATGAGGCCATTCCGAAATCCCTTCATTAATGATATCACTAACCCTTGACTTAGGATTAAGACTAGAACGAAATATATCACGAGAAGACACATGTTTAGCTAACGGACCAGCTTGACACCAAGTATCAAACCACAATGAGGTACTCGTACCATTTCTAATTTTATGCCAAATGAACTTGCGAATAATGGGACGAAGTTGTAATATTTTTTGCCAGCCCCAAGACATATTTCCTCGCAATGGAATCTCCCAAAAGCTACGACCTTTAAGTTTGTATGCATGAATCCATTTAACCCATAGCGATTCTTTTAGAGAGATAAGCTTCCATATGTGAGATACCATAAGGGCAGAATTGAAAAGATCTAAACGACGGACACCAAGACCACCTTCATTTTTAGGGAGACAAACCACTTCCCAAGCAACTTTAGCTTTGCCCTTCGACGATGTACCCGGGCACCAAAGAAAATTCCTCATAATTTGTTCGATATCAAGGAGAACCCTAGTAGGAATAACAAACACCGAAGCCCAAAAAATATGCATTGAACCAACGACCGATCTAATAAGTTGAAGACGACCAGCAATAGATAGGGATTTATTCTTCCAATCTTGAACCCGGCTTTGCACTTTCTCAACCAGCTCTTTACAGTCTCGCACCATAAGCCTCGAAGAAACCAACGAAACTCCAAGGTATTTAACCGGTAACCGACCCTCTTCAAAAGGAAGGACATTAAGAATAGACAGCTTGACGTGATTCAAAACATTACAAAAATACGTCGTACTCTTAGGGAGGCTTGGAGTTTGCCCCGAAGCATGTTTAAATTCATCAAGACTTTCCTTAATAATATGAGCAGATTGGACATCTCCATAAGCAAAGAGGAATAAATCATCCGCAAAACAAAGATTGATAAGATCCAATTTAGCACAATACTGATGATAAGAGAAGTTATCCGCCTCCATAACTCTCCTTTGAAGCGTAAGAGTTAAAACTTCCATAACAAGAGTAAATAAATAAGGAGAAAGAGGATCACCTTGACGAAGACCCTGCTTCCCTCGAAAATACCCATGAAGAATACCATTGATGCTAATAGAGTATGAAGTGGTTGTAACACATTCCATAATCCAAGAAACCATACGATCATGGAAACCAAATCCTTTAAGAATTTTTCTCAAGAAAACCCAATCAACCGTATCATAAGCCTTTTGGATATCAACCTTAAAAGCACATCTAGGAGTTCCACAGTCTAAATGATAATTATACATAAGCTCTTGCGTGAGTAAGATATTATCCGAAATACTCCTACCCGGGATAAACGCCGATTGATTGGGACTAATCAAAATCTTCAAACTTTGTTTAATGCGATTAGCTATAATCTTGCTAATACACTTAAACAAAACATTACAACACGAGATAGGACGATAGTCATTAACACGCGATGGAGACTTAACCTTAGGAATAAGAGCAATAATCGTATGGTTAAGTTCTTTTAACAGTTTACCATTAGTAAAGAATTCACGAATCGCTTTAGTAACCTCATCGCCCACAATATCCCAAGCCTCTTTAAAGAACGCAGCCGTATACCCATCAGGACCCGGGGATTTATCATCACCCATAGAGAACAATGCTTCTTTCACTTCACGATCTGAAATACTACGCACCATGAATAAAGCCTCTTGCTCTTCAAGACAATTCTTAAAAAGATTAGCATCATTAAAACCATCATTATCAGCTGCCTGACCTAGAAAAGCTTCATAGTGATCAACAAACGCACTTGGGACATTTTCATTTTCAAACAGAACGCCATCACCATTTGTGACTACATCAATTCTACTTCTACTAACCCGGCTTTTAACCGCTTTGTGGAAGTAAGCTGAGTTCGAGTCACCTTCTTTAAGCCAATGAATTTTGGCTTTCTGCTTTAAAAAACGTTCCTCTTCTAAGATCGCCTGATTGAAAGCAACCACACAAGTAGCTTCTTTTTCACGCAAAATATAGTTGAACGGATCTTTGTCAAGGAGAGTTTGAATCTGGTCCAACTCAACACGAAGCCGATCTACATTAGCATGCATATTACCTTTCTCAAACAATAATTTCCTAAGCCGCTTTTTCATGCTTTTCAGCTTTTTAACAATACAAAACATAAAAAACCCGCTGACCTCATTACACCAAGTCCCTTGAACAATTTCTCTGAACCTTTCATGCTTGGTAATAATATTGTAGAATTTAAACGGTTTAGGTTTACCTTGAACAGCCATAGGAACGCTTAATATCGAAGGAGAATGATCCGAATTACGATAAGGTTTAAAAACAGCATGGACACCAACGAACTCAGAAATGAACGCCATGTTGGCCATAATGCGATCCAACTTTTTTAGAATCCCATCGTTGCCCCTTGGTTTTTGATTCCAAGTATATTGCAGCCCAGAATTAGTCACATCCACAACCTCAATATCATCAACACATTCCTTGAATTCCCTCATAGCAATATCAATTCGAGAAGAACCCGCCGTGGATTCCTCCAAAAATAACGTTGCATTGAAGTCCCCTAAAAGGCACCACGGACGGTTACGAACATAATTCTTGTGATGACCCAAAGCATTCCATAGGGAACGCCTTTGAATATACTTGTTGTGAGCATAAATAAACGAGCAAAACATTTCCTTCTTTTCCCTCTTTAGCCAAATACGAGTGTGGACAGCTTGCTCATCTTGTGTTAGAATCATAACATCAACATCATTATGGTTCCAACCTAGAATAATTCTTGTACCCTTTCTACACCACGCACCATTGGAAGACCAGTCCCAATGACGAAACACAAGCGAACATAATTTATGAAGATTCGAATCAGCGACATGAGACTCTAAAATAGCAAAAATAGAAAGATTATTTTCAGAAATAACCTGCCTAACTTCATTTTGTTTTGGGGAGAAGTTTAAACCCCGTATGTTCCAAGATGCGACATTAATCATTGGAAACCTTGTTAACGGGAGTGCTTGCCCCCTTAGTAGTGAACATTTGACCATTGCGATCATCAAACACCATCTCCTCATCAACTTCTTCACAATCACTATCTTCATTAAGAATAGTAGTTGTCTTATCACCCTTGTCCTCGTCATCAGTTAATGCTCCAAACGAATTCTGAGTAGGTATTGCATTCGATTTCATAACATTAACCTTCTTCTGAACTGGAGCATTTGTTGTCAAGTTGATAGTTTCATTATTCACCTTATCATTATTCTTCGACGATTCAGCTTTATCAACTCTTCGATACTGAAGATTAAGAGCGGGTTTACTAAGCCGAACCCCCTCCACTTGCTTATTTTTCTGATTGGGCTTCGATTTTCTTTTTGTTACCACAGTAAATCCATCATTGACAGCCTTAGATGGAACATCCACTTTAGGGTTCTTTGGGCATTTATCATTAACATGATCAAAAACCTTGCATGTATTACACCTAGGTGGATTCCATTCGTACTCAACATCAATCTTAGCAAGCGTGTGACCCTTTTCATTAATTAGTAGAATAGCAATAACAATTGAATCCTTTAACTCCTCCTCCGCTGAAAATTCAACAAGGGCACGAGCATACGTGTTTCTTCCCCAAGAACTTAAACACATATTGCTAGTATACGAATCCAGCATAATTGGTTGACCAAGTTGTGTTGTAATAAGGCTCAAACCAATCTCCGAGTAGGCCACAATAGGAACATGATGTAGTTTAACCCATAGTGGGGCTGACTTAATCGCGTCTTTCTTCAATTCCGAGTTCTGATTCCAAATATTCAATATCAAGGGAACACCACGAACTAACCAAGGACCACTTTCCATAACACTTTCCATACCCTCTTTTGTATTAAACTGAAACATGAAGAAATCTTCATGCAGCTGAGTTCGTTTTAAACCAAACTTCGCCCACGTATTTTTAACATAGTTTTCCACCAATGGGAAGGCTAAACGCTTCCCAATGAAATACCCGTATAGCGTATTAGAAAAACGTGAGCTTACCTCTTCAACAGCCTCCATAGGGATAGCAACAGCCGCACCATCAACCCTTTCAGGGTTTCGGAGCTCTTGGAGCTTTACAATCTTTTTATTAGGGTTACTGTTACGATTCAGAATATTGGCAAACGAAAATGTAAACGCTGTAGATTTTGTAGTCGTGTCTTGGTTCACCATATTATCCTCAACTACATTAACAGAGGCTGCTGGTTCACCAAAAATTTCAGACGCATCCTCATTGATAGGAGGCATCGTCTTGTTAGGAGGCAAACCAGAATCTTTCGCATGTAATCTACCATCAAGCGATTCGACATAGGAACCCACTTTAACAACACCACGCATCGCTGAACGAAGCTTGCCTTCTTTGATAATCTTACCATCGATGTTACGGATCTTGTCAACAAGATTACTTGATATTGAACCACCAGGCTCCATTCTCTCTAACAATCGTCACAATAAAAACCACACAGAATCCAAAATTAGGGCACAAAACAAATAATCGGCAAAACCCTATCACAAGTTAATTGACGTAGGAGAATCCATAATCAAACGCAGTATTCAATCGCTATACAATGAATGGAAAAGGAACGAGATCAGAATCGCACGCAAAGAGGAAGTTCAAAATCGCCCATAGTAGAGAGATTCAAAACATCGGTAATAAATAACTTCCATTGATATTCAACACGGATAGTTTCCTTAATAAAATTTGGGCCCTCAAGCTCAGGTATACCAATAGTAATAGACTCCGTAAACTCAGCTTCTGAGTTAATCTCAATTAAACAACGAGCAAAACTACTTCTGCCCTAAGACTCCTTACACATCGTAGTTGTATACAAATCAAGCATAACAGGTTTACCAAGATACGATGTAATCAAGCTAATACCATCTTCTTCAAAGACTTGAATAGGAACATCATGGAGTTTAACCCATATCGGAATACGGGTCATCTCTTCTTTTTGCAAACTAGTATTCACGGACCACTTCTTGAGAATGATAGGCGAATTGCGGATCATCCACGGACCCCCTTCTAAAACCGCATCTAATCCAGCCCGGGAATCAAACTTGAAAAAGAAAAAAACACCTTTGCAATTATCAATTTTCCTTTTTAAAACCATGTTTTACCACACCATTATTTCTCGCATATTATTCAACAACTGTGAAAAAAGCCAAACGCTTTCCAATGATAAAAACCATTTAAAGTTTGTTCATGGAGAACATGACCTTTTCTCGAGAACTTTACGCGGAATACGAGTTATTAACTCCATCAAATACCCTTTTATGACTCACATGGGTCACGAATAAATTAGCTTGTTCCTCTTTGGTGGGTTCACTTTGTTAGTACCAGCTGCTCCAGAATAGAATTAGGAGTTGAAATTAATTTCATGATGTGTAAAGGAGCATCATATCATGTTCTGTAGGACAAACATTATTATTGTTTGTCAAATTCCACCAGTAGGCTGAAGTATAAACAACTCATTGCGTCATGAACTCAATCGAGGACATTTAGTTTCTCATTACCCGGTTGTTGTATTACTTCACAACCAAATGAGGAGGATCTTTAGTAGACAAAATTCACTTCTCAACTCAGGACTTAGAACCACAACTCGGGTTTCATCGTCGGGTTATAGTCGACTCACCAAAGACTAGTATAGCTCTTTCAATTGGCACAGCCTTCGGTCGTAGCATCAATATTATTAAACATCAAGTTTAGGATCTCTTAAGAACAAAACTGCCCGCCATTCTTGATACACTTAATACGTCAACCTCCGACAAGCATGCACCTTCTATCCACTTCAATTACACATTACCTACTAGAGGTTTACGATCCAAAGACTCCCCAATACTAGTAGAATTAACCACCGAATAGATCTTAGATAGATCTGTAACAGCTAGGTGTTACAAGCACATTTCCTATAGTTTCTTTGAACCACCAAACTGAGATTTGCATGTTTCCTTCAGAATCATTCGAACCATTTCTGTTTAAGCTGTCAGAAAAACCCTAGCTCTCCATAAGCAAATAGGGCTTTTCATAAAACTCTTGGCTGTACTCCGTCATTATTCCGTTCCATGTTGATCAATACTTGAACGTAGGGTTTAATATCCACTAGCAGCCACACGTTGATGCTTTGTCGCAACCTCACCCTTACCAGAAAGTTTATTCATCCTGTTAGCCACACCACGCAATAATTCATCCCCCTCAACACGCTTCTGATCCATAACCAAATCAACAAACACGCGAAAAACCCTAAAAACGCAGCAACCCAACGCAAATAAACAACAAAAAAAATCAAGAAATCAACGTCTAAATCACAACGGGATAGGCCCTAGCACATGCTAAGGCTTATAACTCTTACAGATCTAACCAACTTTCATAATAGGAATTAAAAAGAGATTAGGAAAGAATTAAAACAGATCCAAAAAGATAGGGATTAAATAAGGAACGAATTTAAAGGTTTTAACGCAAACGAAATCTGCTAAAATAAAAAACAAAACTGAAAATTCAAACCTATAGATCTTAAGATCGTCCACTTTTAAGGAACATCAATCAAGGACAATCACAAGGTTCATCAACAAGATTAGGGCCCTAGCAAGATAGATCAAAAGATGGTAGTATTCAAGAAATCGATTAGGTTTTTTTTGGGAAGGCAGAATTTCGCCCACACATGAGAGAGAACTAGGGTTTAGGGTTTAACTTTTTTTAATAATAATTAAAAAAAAAGAAGTTCAGTTTCATTTTTAGAGTTTAAATTCTGTTTTCCTTTTAATGTTATTATTGTGTTCAAAATGATTAAATAAGCTCAATACTGTATAAGCTATCATTTAATTAGTTAAGTTTATTTTAAGCTTTTACCCAAAAAAGTTTATTTTAAGCTTAACTATTTAAACTCATTACTCAAAAGGACATTAAAAGGGCATGTTAAGCTGTTTTGGATGATAAGCCAAATTGGGATGGGCTTATGGGTTTTACCAGCTTATCTATGATAAGCTGGAGCTTGTAGATCAGCTCCTTGAGAGCTTATTTGCCCTTGTTTAGAGCAAATGGCCAGGTACTCTTCTCCTTTTCTAATTTTAGCTTAAATCTTCTTATTGCTTATTTAGTGCTTATTTACTGTTTAGAACTGCTTATTTATGCTTATTATTGTCATTTATTGATATTTAGTGCTTATTGTTAGTTTATATCTCATTAGTTTAAACTTTTCATATAAACTGTCTAAAAAACCAAAATATGTCTTATGCTTATACCTTATTGTGAAGTGCTTATTTAAGGTTGATAATTGCTTATGTAGATCTTATATACTTAAACTTTAATCTGTTTTAACCTTTTTGAAACTTATATCAATCTAACTTAAGCTTAAAATGAATATCTTAAGTTTTAAGGGGTGTTTGGCACAAGCAGCACTAACACAAGTTAGTGCTGTTTGAAAGCCTTTTGGCCTTTAAAACCATTTTGATAAGCTCATATTAAGCTTGTACTTAAGCTTTTATAAGTTTTTTTAAGCTTAGAACTTATTTGCAAGTTTTTTTAGACAAGGTTTAAAACTGTGAGTTTAAAGCTTATTGCAACAGCTTATTTGATAAGGTGCTTAAAAACTGCTTGTAAGTGTTGGAATTTTCTTATTTATGATCTCGAATTGTCGTAGTATAGTTGTGGTTAAGTTTAAATTTGGTCTCTTAAAGTTTTCATCATATATGTCAATCTGTCATTAGTTCAGTTTCAAAAGCTTAAATCCTGTTTTTAAATCGTAAATTTAGTTAAGTAAATGGAAAGCTTTAGGGTCTGAAAATTAGTGCATAAGTAGTTTGTAGTATAAACATCATCTGTTTAAGCTTATTTAGAGGTTTAGTGCTTATTTACTAGCTTAAAAATAGGGTTGCAGTTTGTGTTTTAGCTTTCATAAAAACTCTTAAAAAAACAAAAAACATAGATAAGTTTAATCTGTCATATTCAGTAGCTCATATTTAGCTTAATATAGATTCAAAATGGTTAAAACTTGCTTATTTTAGATCTTTGTAGTTTAAACTTTATCTGTTTTGAAGTCTTAGGGATTAGCTTATTGGTTTACAAGCTTAAAAATCAGCTTAAAAGTGCATTCTCAGGCCGTTTTAATTGCACTTTTAACCAAAAAGCTTATCTGATTTACGAGCTTAAAGCTTGTTTAGAAATACCTTTATAATTATTATCCAATCGATCTTACATAATAATAAACCTGATAGGAATTCAGCACCACGCGACACCAATCAACGGGCAATCAAACTAGGGTTTTTGAAAGAGTACCCTAACACTTAGACGCTACTTCCAATCCCTCATAGAGCTGAACCATAGTAACGAGACACGTACTGTCCAAACAGCAACTTTGAGTATCCTAAAACAACTAAGGTTGCGACTCCAGTCACTAACAACTACAAGAAGGAGAAACAATGAAGCTGATAAATCAGCCTCCCACAATCTTGAAATCGCCAAAGAAAGCAACTTCAAGATGTGACAATAAAGCGTGTTAACACACGCAACTTCCAAGCAGTCAAAAACTTTTCCCGTCATCAAGATAAGATTGAACAATGGACGTACTAAAGAGTTTCAACCAAACCAAAGCAATCGACCCTGAAACCTACGTTTAAGGTAGATAGCCGAATACCCAAGTATAGAATAACCTGAGCAAACCAATCGAACCATGTAGATGAGATAATCAGCATGTAACGTCTTCTACACGATTCGACACAACCAAAATAATCCATAATTTGCAAGTACATGTACGACCAAGAACTTGCAATCTCCCCATCTTACCCACCTCCAAACAGGTAGAACCACACCCCCAGAAACCCTCGTAGGTTTCACTTCCACAATCGAACAACCCCACACGGGATCCACCAACAACAAACGATCCCTAATAAGATATGCGTTATGCGAACCCTAAAAATTAGGGTTATATCAGGATCGTACCACAACCACAGCCGAAACCCTAATATATATTTTATCAACAAAAAGCCCTAGAGATAGGGTAAGGGTTCGTCTGAATAGAAAGCCCTAAACCGTTAAGCTTTTACAAGTTTTTCTAAGCTTAGAACTTATTTGCGATAGCTAAAAGGAAGTCTTCTAAGAGTGTTATTGCCAAGATGGTTGTCGCAGCTTGTACCTATTTCATTTGGCAAGAGTGGAACTGGCATCTTTTCAAGAAGAACAAAAGGACGACAAAACAGGTTATTGATTGCATTATGAGTTGTGTCCGTCTCAAACTTCTCTCATGCAAGTTTAAGAAGTCGAATGATGGTGTGCTGTTCTCACGGCTTTGGAATCTGCCTGATTCGGTGTTTATATAAAGTCGATGGCTGATGCAGTTTGCTTATGTTTTTTTAGGTGGTTTTTTCTTATTGGAGTTTTTGACTATGTAATTGCTAGTTAGTTTCATATGGCATGCCATATGATATAGTGGTAATTCAAGTTTGACCTTGAGGTTAATGTGGTTTTCAGCCACATTCCATTGTACTTTTGGTCTTTGGGTGTAGGGTCTATTTATTTTACCGGGGGTAAGTCCCTCTTTACCAATAATTAAAACCAATCGATCCATTGTTGATGAGTTTATCTGCATGTACGGGTCTTTCTACACGATTCGACACAACCAAAATAATCCATAATTTGCAAGTACATGTACGACCAAGAACTTGCAATCTCCCCATCTTACCCACCTCCAAACAGGTAGAACCACACCCCCAGAAACCCTCGTAGGTTTCACTTCCATAATCGAACAACCCCACACGGGATCCACAAACAACAAACGATCCCTAATAAGATATGCGTTATGCGAACCCTAAAAATTAGGGTTATATCAGGATCGTACCACAACCACAGCCAAAACCCTAATATATATTTTATCAACAAAAAGCCCTACAGATAGGGTAAGGGTTCGTCTGAATAGAAAGCCCTAAAACGTTAAGCTTTTATAAGTTTTTTTTAAGCTTAGAACTTATTTGCAAGTTTTTTTAGACAAGGTTTAAAACTGTGAGTTTAAAGCTTATTGCAACAACTTATTTGATAAGGTGCTTAAAAACTGCTTGTAAGTGTTGGAATTTTCTTGTTTATGATCTCGAATTGTTGTAGTATAGTTGTGGTTAAGTTTAAAATTAGTCTCTTAAAGTTTTCATCATATCTGTCAATCTGTCATTAGTTCAGTTTCAAAAGCTAAAATACTGTTTTTAAATCGTAAATTTAGTTAAGTAAATGGAAGCTTTAGGGTCTGAAAATTAGTGCACAAGTAGTTTGTAGTATAAACATCATCTGTTTAAGCTTATTTAGAGGTTTAGTGCTTATTTACTAGCTTAAAATAGGGATGCAGTTTTTTTGGGTAAAGGGTTTCCCCGGTAAATTGTATTACACCAAAAAATCATTGAAGCACAAAGGATAAGGGTGAAGTCCCTAATCTCAGTACAAAGAATGGACACTTACAAGCAACAAAGTTGCTACTAATTCTATTCCCTACATAAGAATGACATGCCATTCTTATGACTACCACAATAAGAACCAACAAAATAATAAAAACCATAAAATCACACATGTTCTTATCTTCACTTCCAAATTGGCATAACAAGCCACTTCTAAAGATTGTAGTGATTGATGATCAAAGTTCAAGAACAGTGCAAGAACCTACAATCCATACCACCATAGTTTCCAATTTCTGTTATTGCGTAGCGAACCCAAAACACAAAATTAGAAACCACCAGCCCAACCAACCCAGGAAACGGATATAAGCTAGTGGCCAATTATCTTAGTGAGCGTAAACAGACCAGAGATCGTCAACAACTACCAATGGCTAATCGCCAACTTCCAATGTACTTAAACCATGATCAAGTGTAGCCTCTATTATTATTATCCAATCGATCTTACATAATAATAAACCTGATAGAATTCAGCACCTACGCCGACAACCAATCTACGGGCAATAAAACTAGGATTTTTAATAAGAGTTACCCTAATACAATTAGACGCTAACAGCAATCCTCTAATAGAGCTGAAAATAGTACGAGACCGTACCTCCAAACCAACAAACTTTGATTATTCATAAAAACCAACTAGGTTGCGACACTCCAGTCATACTAACAACATACAGAAGGAGAAACAATGAGCTGATACAATCTGCCTCCCATAATCTTGATATCGCCAAAAGAAATCAACTTCGAGGTTGTCTGTGACAATAATGGTGTTACTACACGGAATTTCCAGCCAGTACAAAAAATTTTCTATCAGTTAAGTAAGAATTTGAACAGATGGACTTACTTAAAGAGTTTCAACCAAACCAAAACCCAGTCGACCCTGAACATACGTGTAGGTAGACTACACACGATTACACATGTACTAGAATAACACTGAGCAACACCAATATAACCATGTAGATGAGATAATTCAGCAATGTTAACGCTTCTACAGATTCGATACACAACCATTATAATCCTTAATTTGCAGTAACATGTTGACAAAGGACTTTGTGATATTCCACATCTCTTTCCACCTTCACCAAACAGTTGAAATCCCAAACCCCAACGAAACCTCTTAGGTTTCACTTCACAATCGAACCAACCCCACACACGGGATCCACAAACAACATCGATCAACCTAATAAGATATGTGTTATGGTGAACACCTATAACATATTAAGGTTTTTATCTGGATCGTACCCCAACCACAGCCTATAACCTTAATATTATATTTTTTTTCAAACAAAAAGCCCGACAGATAGGGTAAGGGTTCGTACTGAATATTAAGCCTAATATAGTTAAGCTTGTTACAATTTTTTTTTAATGCTTAGAAATTATTTGATATGTTTTTTTAGAAATGTTTAATTCTTTGAGTGTAACGCTTATGGACTAACTTCTTATTTGATATGGTGCTTAAAAACTGTATTGTATGTGTTGGAATGTTTCTTGTTTATGATCTCGATATTGTGCGTATGTCCAGACAACGTCGTTGTGGGGGGGGGTGGAAGTGTATAATAAACCAGAATACGGCGTGTCACTCGTGCGTTCAGGGGCGAGGTAGTGGATTGGTGTCGGGTGTGTGGGTGTTATGAAGGTGTGGGGTGTTTGTGATAAGGGTTTCGTCTTGCTGCTCGTATATATATTATTAGGGTGTAGGGGTGTTGGCGGTGGCGAGTAAAGGGGAGATAGGGGGGTTGGGGATGTAAGGTCCCTGATACGTAGATCAAATAAAATGTGTAGATGTATAACCCGTGGGTGGTGAGTCGTGTGCTTCCTTTTAAAAAATGTTAAAGTCCTTGTGCGGGGTGGTGGCGTGGTGTGTAGCAGGTGTCATAATCATCCCTGATTGTGTGTGGCAGTGGTGGGATGATCGTACATTATTTTGCTGACCGTTGGCGGGTGGAGAGGACGGTGTGGGATGTGAAAACGAGGGGGGGGACAGTCGGCGGTTTGGTCGGTTGGGTTGTAGATTGGGTGTGGGGTGAGGTGAGTCGGCCTAGTTGCGTGGGTGGGGGGGGGGGGGGCGTGGAAGCGGGTGAGAGGTCGGGGTCGGGGGGAGGCTGTAGTGGGGAGCGTGGCGCTGTGGGTGTCCTAAGATCTCGCGGTCAAGCAGGGCTGTAGTGCTGGTTGAAGGGGAGTGTGTAGAGAGTGGGGGGGGGGGGGGATGTGGTTGAGGGGGTGGGGTGTGGAGGGGTTGTTTGGGGCGCAACACACACACACGCGACACTCGGGGTGTGGTGTTATTTGATGTTTCTGTATGTTGAGGGGTGCTGTGTGGTTAGATCGGCGTGTGGGGAGTGGTTACGGGTGTCTTTTTCGCGCTGTTATAGGCCGCGCCACTTTTTCCTTTTGTGAGTATTGTATGGTTGTCACACAGCTCGCTGCGTAGGTGTGGGGAGGGAGGGGGGGGGCGTGGGGGTGGAGTAACAAGTCAGGAGTGGTGGGGTGGGGGGGAATTGGTAATGTAAACTGTCAACCACCTGTATATCCACGCGCTTTCTGTTTTTCGGCTCCCTCAACTGGATTGTGATTTATTTCACTATAGAGATAGCCTTGTAGGTGCAGGTACATAGAAGGTTAGGTTGGGCTTATGTAGACCGTGGTGGTAGGTGGGGGTGGTAATCACATACTTTATTGCCCAGCCAACAACTCTTTGATAGGGTTAATCGTATTTGAATCTACTATTAATTATCTAAGCATCTTACGACATGCTAACCAATTTTAAACTCATCACAACATCAAGTCACAAATACCCTACACCAAATCACCCGCCACCACAAACGCAACCCCAACCGTGCTCACACCCCCCCCCCGCTCCCTCCCACCCCCCCCAACACCTACCCCCCAACCCCCCTCCTCTGATATAATAAAGTGTCGAGGGGGTGGGGCTGTGGTGTGTATAGAGTTAGTGTTAGAATCTTGGTACTTGCTGGAATTGGAGTGGTGGAGGGGAGAAGTGGGGGCAGCATGAACTAAGTGGGTGGTTAGGGGTGTTGGGTGCTGGGTGGGTTAGGGGGGAGGGAGGAGGGGGGGGTCGGAGTGAGGGGTTGGGGTGGGGTGTGTTGAGGAGGGAGTGTGGGGTGCAGGTATAGGGTTGTGTTGGTCTGTTTTGTCTTTGATCAGGTATTCGTTCTGGTGACTTAAAGGCTATGGACCTTTAGAGTTCATCGTGTAGATACACTCTAATGAAGCGTTAAGAAAACATCTTAAACCCCCTTAGTTATGTACATCTTATTTTTACTTCTCTCTCTCACTCCTCCATAAAAAACACCCCCCCATAACTCCACCCCCATAGACAATACCCAAACCACAGATCCCTATCTACACCTCCCAACCCCCCCAGCACACAAAACCCCACCCACCACTCCCCCTCTCCCGACCTCCGCCCCGGGTTGAGGTGTAGTTGTGGTTAAGTTTAAAATTAGACTCTTTAAATGTTTCATCATATATGTAATCTGTCATTAGTTCAGTTTTCAAAAGCTTAAATCCCTGTTTTAAATCGTTAAATTTAGTTAAGTAAATAGAAGCTTTAGGGTCTGAAAATTAGTGCACAAGTAGTTTGTAGTATAAACATCATCTGTTTAAGCTTATTTAGAGAGTGTTTAGTGCTTATTTACTAGCTTAAAAATAGGGATGCAGTTTTTTTGGGTAAAGGGTTTCCCCGGTAAATTGAATTACACCAAAAAATCGTTGAAGCACAAAGGATAAGGGTGAAGGTCTCCTAATATACAAGGACAAAGACTATGGACACTTACAAGCAACAAAGTTGCTACTAATTCTATTCCCTACATAAGAATGACATGCCATTCTTATGACTACCACAATAAGAACCAACAAAATAATAAAAACCATAAAATCACACATGTTCTTATCTTCACTTCCAAATTGGCATAACAAGCCACTTCTAAAGATTGTAGTGATTGGATCGAAACTAAAAAGTTCCAAACAACGTGCAGAAACCATCAATCGATTAACATAGAATCCAAATCTGTTATGCTCGTACGGCGAACCTATACAAATATAGAACCAGCCCCAAACCAACCAAGCTCAGGACCGATATCAGCTAGTGCCATTTTGCTTAGTGAGCGTCAAACAAGACAGAGATACTCGTCAACAACTACCAATGGCTAATCGCCAACTTTAAATGTATTAAACCATGATCAAGTGTAGCCTCTATTATTATTATCGCATCGATCTTACATAATAATAAACCTGATAGAAATTCAGCACCACGCGACACCAATCAACGGGCAATCAAACTAGGGTTTTTAAAAGAGTACCCTAACACTTAGACGCTACTTCCAATCCCTCATTAGAGCCTTGAACCATAGTAACGAGACACGTACTGTCCAAACAACAACTTTGAGTATCCTAAAACTACTAAGGTTGCGACTCCAGTCACTAACAACTACAAGAAGGAGAAACACTGAAGCTGATAAATCAGCCTCCCATAATCTTGAAATCGCCAAAGAAAGCAACTTCAAGATGTGTTTTTTTAGGTGGTTTTTTCTTATTGGAGTTTTTGACTATGTAATTGCTAGTTAGTTTCATATGGCATGCCATATGATATAGTGGTAATTCAAGTTTGACCTTGAGGTTAATGTGGTTTTCAGCCACATTCCATTGTACTTTTTGGTTTTTTGGGAGTTTAATATATTTTACCGGGGTCAGTCCCCTTTACCCAAAAAAACCAATCGAACCATGTAGATGAGATAATCAGCATGTAACGTCTTCTACACGATTCGACACAACCAAAACAATCCATAATTTGCAAGTACATGTACGACCAAGAACTTGCAATCTCCCCATCTTACCCACCTCCAAACAGGTAGAACCACACCCCCAGAAACCCTTGTAGGTTTCACTTCCACAATCGAACAACCCCACACGGGATCAACAAACAACAAATGATCCCTATAAAGATATGCGTTATGCGAACCCTAAAAATTAGGGTTATATCAGGATCGTACCACAACCATAGCCGAAACCCTAATATATATTTTATCAACAAAAGCCCTACAGATAGGGTAAGGGTTCGTCTGAATAGAAAGCCCTAAACCGTTAAGCTTTTATAAGTTTTTTTTAAGCTTAGAACTTATTTGCAAGTTTTTTTAGACAAGGTTTAAAACTGTGAGTTTAAAGCTTATTGCAACAACTTATTTGATAAGGTGCTTAAAAACTGCTTGTAAGTGTTGGAATTTTCTTGTTTATGATCTCAAATTGTTGTAGTATAGTTGTGGTTTAAGTTTAAAATTAGTCTCTTAAAGTTTTCATCATATCTGTCAATCTGTCATTAGTTTAGTTTCAAAAGCTTAAATCCTGTTTTTAAATCGTAAATTTAGTTAAGTAAATGGAAGCTTTAGGGTCTGAAAATTAGTGCACAAGTAGTTTGTAGTATAAACATCATCTGTTTAAGCTTATTTAGAGGTTTAGTGCTTATTTACTAGCTTAAAAATAGGGATGCAGTTTTTTTGGGTAAAGGGTTTCCCCGGTAAATTGTATTACACCAAAAAATCGTTGAAGCACAAAGGATAAGGGTGAAGTCCCTAATCTCAGTACAAAGAATGGACACTTACAAGCAACAAAGTTGCTACTAATTCTATTCCCTACATAAGAATGACATGCCATTCTTATGACTACCACAATAAGAACCAACAAAATAATAAAAACCATAAAATCACACATGTTCTTATCTTCACTTCCAAATTGGCATAACAAGCCACTTCTAAAGATTGTAGGGATTGATGAACCAAAAGTTCCAAACAAGTGCAGCACCACAATCCATACCCATAGATTCCAAATCTGTTATTGCGTAGCGAACCCTAACAAATATAGAACCAGCCCCAACCAACCCAGGAACGATATCAGCTAGTGCACATTATCTTAGTGAGCGTAAACAGACCAGAGATCGTCAACAACTACCAATGGCTAATCGCCAACTTCCAATGTATTAAACCATGATCAAGTGTAGCCTCTATTATTATTATCCAATCGATCTTACATAATAATAAACCTGATAGGAATTCAGCACCACGCGACACCAATCAACAGGCAATCAAACTAGGGTTTTTGAAAGAAGAGTTACCCTAATACAATTAGACGCTAACAGCAATCCTCTAATAGAGCTGAAAATAGTACGAGACCGTACCTCCAAACCAACAAACTTTGATTATTCATAAAAACCAACTAGGTTGCGACACTCCAGTCATACTAACAACATACAGAAGGAGAAACAATGAGCTGATACAATCTGCCTCCCATAATCTTGATATCGCCAAAAGAAATCAACTTCGAGGTTGTCTGTGACAATAATGGTGTTACTACACGGAATTTCCAGCCAGTACAAAAAATTTTCTATCAGTTAAGTAAGAATTTGAACAGATGGACTTACTTAAAGAGTTTCAACCAAACCAAAACCCAGTCGACCCTGAACATACGTGTAGGTAGACTACACACGATTACACATGTACTAGAATAACACTGAGCAACACCAATATAACCATGTAGATGAGATAATTCAGCAATGTTAACGCTTCTACAGATTCGATACACAACCATTATAATCCTTAATTTGCAGTAACATGTTGACAAAGGACTTTGTGATATTCCACATCTCTTTCCACCTTCACCAAACAGTTGAAATCCCAAACCCCAACGAAACCTCTTAGGTTTCACTTCACAATCGAACCAACCCCACACACGGGATCCACAAACAACATCGATCAACCTAATAAGATATGTGTTATGGTGAACACCTATAACATATTAAGGTTTTTATCTGGATCGTACCCCAACCACAGCCTATAACCTTAATATTATATTTTTTTTCAAACAAAAAGCCCGACAGATAGGGTAAGGGTTCGTACTGAATATTAAGCCTAATATAGTTAAGCTTGTTACAATTTTTTTTTAATGCTTAGAAATTATTTGATATGTTTTTTTAGAAATGTTTAATTCTTTGAGTGTAACGCTTATGGACTAACTTCTTATTTGATATGGTGCTTAAAAACTGTATTGTATGTGTTGGAATGTTTCTTGTTTATGATCTCGATATTGTGCGTATGTCCAGACAACGTCGTTGTGGGGGGGGGTGGAAGTGTATAATAAACCAGAATACGGCGTGTCACTCGTGCGTTCAGGGGCGAGGTAGTGGATTGGTGTCGGGTGTGTGGGTGTTATGAAGGTGTGGGGTGTTTGTGATAAGGGTTTCGTCTTGCTGCTCGTATATATATTATTAGGGTGTAGGGGTGTTGGCGGTGGCGAGTAAAGGGGAGATAGGGGGGTTGGGGATGTAAGGTCCCTGATACGTAGATCAAATAAAATGTGTAGATGTATAACCCGTGGGTGGTGAGTCGTGTGCTTCCTTTTAAAAAATGTTAAAGTCCTTGTGCGGGGTGGTGGCGTGGTGTGTAGCAGGTGTCATAATCATCCCTGATTGTGTGTGGCAGTGGTGGGATGATCGTACATTATTTTGCTGACCGTTGGCGGGTGGAGAGGACGGTGTGGGATGTGAAAACGAGGGGGGGGACAGTCGGCGGTTTGGTCGGTTGGGTTGTAGATTGGGTGTGGGGTGAGGTGAGTCGGCCTAGTTGCGTGGGTGGGGGGGGGGGGGGCGTGGAAGCGGGTGAGAGGTCGGGGTCGGGGGGAGGCTGTAGTGGGGAGCGTGGCGCTGTGGGTGTCCTAAGATCTCGCGGTCAAGCAGGGCTGTAGTGCTGGTTGAAGGGGAGTGTGTAGAGAGTGGGGGGGGGGGGGGATGTGGTTGAGGGGGTGGGGTGTGGAGGGGTTGTTTGGGGCGCAACACACACACACGCGACACTCGGGGTGTGGTGTTATTTGATGTTTCTGTATGTTGAGGGGTGCTGTGTGGTTAGATCGGCGTGTGGGGAGTGGTTACGGGTGTCTTTTTCGCGCTGTTATAGGCCGCGCCACTTTTTCCTTTTGTGAGTATTGTATGGTTGTCACACAGCTCGCTGCGTAGGTGTGGGGAGGGAGGGGGGGGGCGTGGGGGTGGAGTAACAAGTCAGGAGTGGTGGGGTGGGGGGGAATTGGTAATGTAAACTGTCAACCACCTGTATATCCACGCGCTTTCTGTTTTTCGGCTCCCTCAACTGGATTGTGATTTATTTCACTATAGAGATAGCCTTGTAGGTGCAGGTACATAGAAGGTTAGGTTGGGCTTATGTAGACCGTGGTGGTAGGTGGGGGTGGTAATCACATACTTTATTGCCCAGCCAACAACTCTTTGATAGGGTTAATCGTATTTGAATCTACTATTAATTATCTAAGCATCTTACGACATGCTAACCAATTTTAAACTCATCACAACATCAAGTCACAAATACCCTACACCAAATCACCCGCCACCACAAACGCAACCCCAACCGTGCTCACACCCCCCCCCCGCTCCCTCCCACCCCCCCCAACACCTACCCCCCAACCCCCCTCCTCTGATATAATAAAGTGTCGAGGGGGTGGGGCTGTGGTGTGTATAGAGTTAGTGTTAGAATCTTGGTACTTGCTGGAATTGGAGTGGTGGAGGGGAGAAGTGGGGGCAGCATGAACTAAGTGGGTGGTTAGGGGTGTTGGGTGCTGGGTGGGTTAGGGGGGAGGGAGGAGGGGGGGGTCGGAGTGAGGGGTTGGGGTGGGGTGTGTTGAGGAGGGAGTGTGGGGTGCAGGTATAGGGTTGTGTTGGTCTGTTTTGTCTTTGATCAGGTATTCGTTCTGGTGACTTAAAGGCTATGGACCTTTAGAGTTCATCGTGTAGATACACTCTAATGAAGCGTTAAGAAAACATCTTAAACCCCCTTAGTTATGTACATCTTATTTTTACTTCTCTCTCTCACTCCTCCATAAAAAACACCCCCCCATAACTCCACCCCCATAGACAATACCCAAACCACAGATCCCTATCTACACCTCCCAACCCCCCCAGCACACAAAACCCCACCCACCACTCCCCCTCTCCCGACCTCCGCCCCGGGTTGAGGTGTAGTTGTGGTTAAGTTTAAAATTAGACTCTTTAAATGTTTCATCATATATGTAATCTGTCATTAGTTCAGTTTTCAAAAGCTTAAATCCCTGTTTTAAATCGTTAAATTTAGTTAAGTAAATAGAAGCTTTAGGGTCTGAAAATTAGTGCACAAGTAGTTTGTAGTATAAACATCATCTGTTTAAGCTTATTTAGAGAGTGTTTAGTGCTTATTTACTAGCTTAAAAATAGGGATGCAGTTTTTTTGGGTAAAGGGTTTCCCCGGTAAATTGAATTACACCAAAAAATCGTTGAAGCACAAAGGATAAGGGTGAAGGTCTCCTAATATACAAGGACAAAGACTATGGACACTTACAAGCAACAAAGTTGCTACTAATTCTATTCCCTACATAAGAATGACATGCCATTCTTATGACTACCACAATAAGAACCAACAAAATAATAAAAACCATAAAATCACACATGTTCTTATCTTCACTTCCAAATTGGCATAACAAGCCACTTCTAAAGATTGTAGTGATTGGATCGAAACTAAAAAGTTCCAAACAACGTGCAGAAACCATCAATCGATTAACATAGAATCCAAATCTGTTATGCTCGTACGGCGAACCTATACAAATATAGAACCAGCCCCAAACCAACCAAGCTCAGGACCGATATCAGCTAGTGCCATTTTGCTTAGTGAGCGTCAAACAAGACAGAGATACTTGTCAACAACTACCAATGGCTAATCGCCAACTTCCAATGTATTAAACCATGATCAAGTGTAGCCTCTATTATTATTATCCCATCGATCTTACATAATAATAAACCTGATAGGAATTCAGCACCACGCGACACCAATCAACGGGCAATCAAACTAGGGTTTTTGAAAGAGTACCCTAACACTTAGACGCTACTTCCAATCCCTCATAGAGCTGAACCATAGTAACGAGACACGTACTGTCCAAACAACAACTTTGAGTATCCTAAAACAACTAAGGTTGCGACTCCAGTCACTAACAACTACAAGAAGGAGAAACACTGAAGCTGATAAATCAGCCTCCCATAATCTTGAAATCGCCAAAGAAAGCAACTTCAAGATGTGACAATAAAGCGTGTTAAATCTACACGCAAAAACTTCCATGCAGTCAAAACTTTTTTTCCCGTCTCCATAATGATACGATTGAACTATGAACCGTACTAAAGATGTTCATCAACCAAACCAAGCAATCGAGCCCGAAACCTACGTTTAGGTAGATACCCGAATACCCAAGTATAGAGGACTGAGCAAAACAATCAAAACATGTAGATACGATATTAGAATGTAACGTCTTCTACTCGCGATTCGACACAACAAAATAATCATATATTTTGCATGTACATGTGAATTACGACCAAGAACTTTCAATCTCCTCCATCTTACCCCACCTCCCCAAACCAAAACATGTAGAACCACACCCCCAGAAACCCTCGTAGGTTTCACTTCCACAATCGAACAACCCCACACGGGATCCACAAACAACAAACGATCCCTAATAAGATATGCGTTATGCGAACCCTAAAAATTAGGGTTATATCAGGATCGTACCACAACCACAGCCGAAACCTTAATATATATTTTATCAACAAAAAGCCCTACAGATAGGGTAAGGGTTCGTCTGAATAGAAAGCCCTAAACCGTTAAGCTTTTACAAGTTTTTCTAAGCTTAGAACTTATTTGCAAGTTTTTGTAGACAATGTTTAAAACTATGAGTTTAAAGCTTATTGCAACAACTTATTTGATAAGTTGCTTAAAAACTGCTTGTAAGTGTTGGAATTTTCTTGTTTATGATCTCGAATTGTTGTAGTATAGTTGTGGTTAAGTTTAAAATTAGTCTCTTAAAGTTTTCATCATATCTGTCAATCTGTCATTAGTTCAGTTTCAAAAGCTTAAATCCTGTTTTTAAATCGTAAATTTAGTTAAGTAAATGGAAGCTTTAGGGTCTGAAAATTAGTGCACAAGTAGTTTGTAGTATAAACATCATCTGTTTAAGCTTATTTAGAGGTTTAGTGCTTATTTACTAGCTTAAAAATAGGGATGCAGTTTTTTTGGGTAAAGGGTTTCCCCGGTAAATTGTATTACACCAAAAAATCGTTGAAGCACAAAGGATAAGGGTGAAGTCCCTAATCTCAGTACAAAGAATGGACACTTACAAGCAACAAAGTTGCTACTAATTCTATTCCCTACATAAGAATGACATGCCATTCTTATGACTACCACAATAAGAACCAACAAAATAATAAAAACCATAAAATCACACATGTTCTTATCTTCACTTCCAAATTGGCATAACAAGCCACTTCTAAAGATTGTAGTGATTGATGAACCAAAAGTTCCAAACAAGTGCACCACCACAATCCATACCCATAGATTCCAAATCTATTATTGCGTAGCGAACCCTAACAAATATAGAACCAGCCCCAACCAGCCTTGGAACGATATCAGCTAGTGCACATTATCTCAGTGAGCGTAAACAGACCAGAGATCGTCAACAATTACCAATGGCTAATCGCCAACTTCTAATGTATTAAACCATGATCAAGTATAGCCTCTATTATTATTATCCAATCGATCTTACATAATAATAAACCTGATAGGAATTCAACACCACGCTACACCAATCAATGAGCAATCAAACTAGGGTTTTTGAAAGAGTACCCTAACACTTAGTCGTTACTTCCAATCCCACATAGAGCTGAACCATAGTAACGAGACATGTACTGTCCAAACAGCAACTTTGAGTATCCTAAAACAACTAAGGTTGTGACTCCAGTCACTAACAGCTACAAGAAGGAGAAACAATGAAGCTAATAAATCAACCTCCCACAATCTTGAAATCGCCAAAGAAAGCAACTTCAAGATGTGACAATAAAGCGTGTTAACACACGCAACTTCCAAGCAGTCAAAAACTTTTCCCGTCATCAAGATAAGATTGGAAAATAGACGTACTAAAGAGGTTCAACCAAACCAAAGCAATCGACCCTAAAACCTACGTTTAAGGTAGATAGCTAAATACCCAAGTATAGAATAATCTAAGCAAACCAATCGAACCATGTAGATGAGATAATCAGCATGTAACGTCTTCTACACGATTCGACACAACTAAAATAATCCATAATTTGCAAGTACATGTACGACCAAGAACTTGCAATCTCCCTATCTTACCCACCTCCAAACAGGTAGAAACACACCCCCAGAAACCCTCGTAGGTTTCACTTCCACAATCGAACAACCCCACCCAGGATCCACCAACAACAAACAATCCCTAATAAGATATGCATTATGCGAACCCTAAAAATTAGGGTTATATCAGGATCGTACCTATGTGACTTGCAACCTGATTCACATGAACATCTCTTTTTTAAATGTTCATTCTCGCAACAAGTTTGGAATTACATGAAGACATATGCTAGGATGAGCACTTCGGTTCCTGTTTTTTCTATTACTTTGGCTTCCCTTATTCCGATAGCTAAAAGGAAGTCTTCTAAGAGTGTTATTGCCAAGATGGTTGTCGCAGCTTGTGCCTATTACATTTGGCAAGAGAGGAACTGGCATCTTTTCAAGAAGAACAAGAGGACGGCAAAACAGGTTATTGATTGCATTATGAGTTGTGTCCGTCTCAACTTTCATCTCCATGATAAGTTTTAAGGAAGTCGCAAGTAGATGGTCTGTGCTGTTCTCACGGCTTTGGAATCTGCCTGATTCGGTGTTTATATAAAGTCGATGGCTGATGCAGTGATTAGCTTATGTTTGCGTTTGTGTAGGGGTTGATTTTATTACGCTGGGAGTCTTTTTTGACGATGTAATTGCTAGTTAGTTTCATATGGCATGCCATATGATATAGTGGTAATTCAAGTTTGACCTTGAGGTTAATGTGGTTTTCAGCCACATTCCATTGTACTTTTTGGTTCTTTGGGGGTTGTCATTAATATATTTTACTGGGGATCATGTCTCATTTACCAAAAAGTAAATAAATCCGAAACGACCATGTAGATTGATTATAATATCAGCATGTAGAAGCGTCTCGCCTTACAGCGATTCGTACACAACCTAGAAAACTAGCTATATTCCATGAAGTTGCAGAGTGATATGCGAACCGACTCCAGATAGTGTACTTGCAATGATCCTGTCTTGATCTTTAACCTCAGTCACTCTTATACGACGCTAAACAGGTAGAAACACCCCCAGAAACTCCTCGTAGGGTCTGCATATTCCATAATAGAAACAACCACCACAAGGGATGCTGTACAAACAACCAAACAGCAGTGTTCCGCTGTAATTTAAGATATATGCGTTATGCGAACCCTAAAAATTAGGGTTATATCAGGATCGTACCACAACCACAGCCAAAACCCTAATATATATTTTATCAACAAAAAGCCCTACAGATAGGGTAAGGGTTCGTCTGAATAGAAAGCCTTTAAAATCGTTAAGCTGTTTATAGTTTGTTTTTAAGCTTTAGATGTCTGTATTGCCCAAGTGGTTTTTTTGACAAGGTTTAAAATGTGAGTTTAAAGCTGTTTCCTGCAACAAAACTTATTGTAAGGTGCTTTAAAAACTGTTGTAGTGTTGGTTGTTTCTTGTTTTTATGATCTCGAATTGTTGTAGTATAGTTGTGGTTAAGTTTAAAATTAGTCTCTTAAAGTTTTCATCATATCTGTTAATCTGTCATTAGTTCAGTTTCAAAAGCTAAAATACTGTTTTTAAATCGTAAATTTAGTTAAGTAATATGGAGGAGCTTTAGGGGTCTGTAAAATTAGTGGCACGCAAAGTTTAGTTTGAATATATAAACATCATCTGTTTAAGCTTGTTTTTAAGTGGTTTAGTGGCTTATGTTTATAGCGCTTTAAATAGTGATGCGCAGTTGTTTTTTGGGTAAAGGGTTTCACCGGTAATATGTGTATCTACACCGCAAAAAATTCATTGAAGCACAAGGATAAGGGTGAAGCCTAATCCTCAGTACAAAGATTGGACACTTACAAGCAACAAAGTTGTATTAATTCTATTCCCATACATAGACATGACATTTGCATTCTTATGACTACACATTAGAACGCATCCAAAATAATGAGAAACTTAAGAATCACACATGTTCTTTATATATTATATACTATTAAACCCGTAATCAATTTTTGGCGCCGTTGCCGGGGAGGTGTGAAACGAATATCGAGTTGAAGTTTGAAGAATAGTGTTTTGAAGACCCTTCCTCGTGTAGTTATCATTTTGTTATTTTCTTTTATATAAAACTAAAAAAACATACAAAAATATATTATTTTTCTCGATTTATTTTCGTAGATTTATTAGAAAAAATCAAAAATACTTTTTCCTAAAGTATTTAAAAAAAACCAAAAAATTGAAAAACAACAAAAATTAACCGTTGTGTCACTTGTGAAATCGGCTCACCTTTAGATTACAAACTTTAAGAGAGGTTTAAGGAGGGTTGATCCTACGAACTTCGACTCGAAAGGAGAAGGTTTTTAAAACGCTTCGCGCTTACCCGCTTCTCCGTTTCTTTGTGCGTTTTCTAAAGAGCTACCTTACACTTGTTCGATTATCGGTTACAAAAATATTTTTCTTTTTATTTTTTTTATTTTATTTTTCTTATTTTATTTTTAGTGCATGCGCACCCGCTCTTCATCGAATTTAATTGTCGAATCTTCCACGACTCCAAAACGTCGTAATCGTAGACGTTCCAAGCAAAGAGTCGAACCATTTTCTCTTGAAGAGACTTCCGTAGTTACGATGGCCGATCAACGTACTATGGCGGAATTACTCCAAGCACCCACCGAGGGTTACGGAGATGCTATCGTTATTCCCGCTATTCTCGCGGAGAATTTTGAGCTTAAACATGGTCTTCTAAATCTTGTAACTTCAAAATAATTTTACAGATTTGAGAAAGAAGAACCTCATGCTCACATTCGTTGGTTTAACAAGATTACTTCCACGATCAAGTATAAAGATGTGCCTAATTCGTCGATTAAGCTTATGCTTTTTTCATTTTCTATCGAGGGGGCAGCCCGGATTTGGCTTGAAAAAGAACCCCCTCGTTCTATTCTTACTTGGGAAGACCTTGTTTCCAAGTTTATTAACCAATTCTTTCCTCCTTCTAAAACTACAAATCTCTGAAATGAAATCACAAATTTTCAACAAAAGTTTGAGGAAACGTTTAGTGAGGCATGGGACCGTTTCAGGGATCTCCTTCGTGCATGCCCACATCATGGTTTTACGGAATTACATCAACTTGATACGTTTTACAATGCTTTAACCCAAACCGATCAAGATTTCTTGAATGCCGCCGCCGGTGGTAATCTTTTGACTAAAACTCCTCGAGATGCTTTGACAATTATCGAAAATAAGTCGAAAGTTCGCACTTCACGAAACAAACTGGTTGTTTCCAAAGTGAGTGCTAATACTTCTTCTTCTACCACGGCATGTCCATCGAAGATGGCCGCTCTTACTGATACCGTTAATGCTATGCTTCGCCATGTTAAGACCTCACCTCTAGAGACCGTTAAAGCAATTTCTGAAAGTTGTGTGACTTGTGGTGGACCGCATCCCTACTATGAGTGTCTTGCTGCTGATGGCAACACTTTTAATGCTTCTGCATTCAAGGATATGTTTCAGGCCGGTAAGTAAACTATAATCAGGGAAATACCGGATACCGTCCTTTGAATGTAGCTAACCAAATTCGACCACCGGGTTTTGCTCAACCGAATGTGCAAAATAATCAAACCCGGTACAATCAAGGTTATAATCAAAACAGAGGAAATAATTAAGGAAAATTGAATTATCAAGCTCTAATTCAGCAAACTCAAGTTGCTCCTTCGAATGAATTGTCGAACTACAAGAAGATGAATGATGCTAATATGAAAGCTATGCAAAATCAAATAAATAATGTGAAAAATGAAATGAGAAATGAAATGCAAACTTCAATACACACTTCAATGTCAAATCAAACCAATGAGCTTAAGAATATGATGGCTAGTTTTTTCCAAATGAATATCGCTTCTTCTTCGAGTTCGGGATCACTTCCTAGCAACACCATTCCTAACCCGAGAGGTGACTTGAAAGCAATCACCACCCGATGTGGTATTCCCCCAATTCCACCTCCTTTCTCTCCTCTTCCCAAGGTGGTGGAACGAGAACCCGAGGTGACAAAGGATACTGTGCAACCGAGTACCGAAAACATCCAACCTCGGGTAGTCCAAATTTAAGCTCCATTTGATGAGCCCGTTGTTGCTCCTAAGCCTAAACCATTTATACCTTATCCTTCAAGAGCTAACAAGCAAAAGCTTCGTGAAAAAGATGATAATCTAGCTTCAAAATTTGTTGAAATCTTTCAGGAATTACATTTCAAGCTCAGTTTCGCGGATGCTCTTCTACATATGCCAGAATTTGCTTCAATGTTTAAAAGTCTCCTTAATAATAAAGAAAAATTGTTTGACTTAGCTAAAACACCGGTGAATGAGAATTGTTCGGCGGTTATCCTAAAAAAGTTGCCCGAAAAACTTGAAGACCCTGGCAAGTTTCTTATTCCATGCGATTTTCCAGGAACAATATCAGCTAGTGCACATTATCTTAGTGAGCGTAAACAGACCAGAGATCGTCAACAACTACCAATGGCTAATCGCCAACTTCCAATGTATTAAACCATGATCAAGTGTAGCCTCTATTATTATTATCCAATCGATCTTACATAATAATAAACCTGATAGGAATTCAGCACCACGCGACACCAATCAACGGGCAATCAAACTAGGGTTTTTGAAAGAGTACCCTAACACTTAGACGCTACTTCCAATCCCTCATAGAGCTGAACCATAGTAACGAGACACGTACTGTCCAAACAACAACTTTGAGTATCCTAAAACAACTAAGGTTGCGACTCCAGTCACTAACAACTACAAGAAGGAGAAACACTGAAGCTGATAAATCAGCCTCCCATAATCTTGAAATCGCCAAAGAAAGCAACTTCAAGATGTGACAATAAAGCGTGTTAACACACGCAACTTCCAAGCAGTCAAAAACTTTTCCCGTCATCAAGATAAGATTGAACAATGGACGTACTAAAGAGTTTCAACCAAACCAAAGCAATCGACCCTGAAACCTACGTTTAAGGTAGATAGCCGAATACCCAAGTATAGAATAACCTGAGCAAACCAATCAAACCATGTAGATGAGATAATCAGCATGTAACATCTTTTACACGATTTGACACAACCAAAATAATATAGAATTTGCAAGTACATGTACGACCAAGAACTTGTAATCTCCCCATCTTACCCACCTCCAAACAGGTAGAACCACACCCCAAAAAACCCTCGTAGGTTTCACTTCCACAATCGAACAACCCCACACGGGACCTACCAACAACAAACGATCCCTAATATCTCTCACACGGGATCCACAAACAACAAACGATCCTTAATAAGATATGCGTTATGTGAACCCTAAAAATTAGGGTTATATCAGGATCGTACCACAACCACAGCCGAAACCTTAATATATATTTTATCAACAAAAAGCCCTACAGATAGGGTAAGGGTTCGTCTGAATAGAAAGCCCTAAACCGTTAAGCTTTTACAAGTTTTTTTTAAGCTTAGAACTTATTTGCAAGTTTTTTTTAGACAATGTTTAAAACTATGAGTTTAAAGCTTATTACAACAACTTATTTGATAAGTTGCTTAAAAACTGCTTGTAAGTGTTGGAATTTTCTTGTTTATGATCTTGAATTGTTGTAGTATAGTTGTGGTTAAGTTTAAAATTAGTCTCTTAAAGTTTTCATCATATCTGTCAATCTGTCATTAGTTCAGTTTCAAAAGCTTAAATCCTGTTTTTAAATCGTAAATTTAGTTAAGTAAATGCAAGCTTTAGGGTCTGAAAATTAGTGCACAAGTAGTTTGTAGTATAAACATCATCTGTTTAAGTTTATTTAGAAGTTTAGTGCTTATTTACTAGCTTAAAAATAGGGATGCAGTTTTTTTGGGTAAAGGGTTTCCCCGGTAAATTGTATTACACCAAAAAAATCCGTTGATGCACTAAGGAGATAGGGTGTAGTCCCTAATCTCAGTACAAAGTAATGGAACACTTTACATAGCAAACAAATGTTGTACTAATTCACTTTACCTACATATGAATGAAATGCCATTCTTGTTTGACTTACCACAATAAGAACCAACAAAATAATAAAAACCATAAAATCACACATGTTCTTATCTTCACTTCCAAATTGGCATAACAAGCCACTTCTAAAGATTGTAGTGATTGATGAACCAAAAGTTCCAAACAAGTGCAGCACCACAATCCATACCCATAGATTCCAAATCTGTTATTGCGTAGCGAACCCTAACAAATATAGAACCAGCCCCAACCAACCCAGGAACGATATCAGCTAGTGCACATTATCTTAGTGAGCGTAAACAGACCAGAGATCGTCAACAACTACCAATGGCTAATCGCCAACTTCCAATGTATTAAACCATGATCAAGTGTAGCCTCTATTATTATTATCCCATCGATCTTACATAATAATAAACCTGATAGGAATTCAGCACCACGCGACACCAATCAACGGGCAATCAAACTAGGGTTTTTGAAAGAGTACCCTAACACTTAGACGCTACTTCCAATCCCTCATAGAGCTGAACCATAGTAACGAGACACGTACTGTCCAAACAACAACTTTGAGTATCCTAAAACAACTAAGGTTGCGACTCCAGTCACTAACAACTACAAGAAGGAGAAACACTGAAGCTGATAAATCAGCCCCTCCATCAATCTTGTAATCCGTCCAAGAATAGCATCTTCAAGAGTGGCAAGCTCTACTCGTACACTAATAGCGTGTTTACACACGCAACTTCAAGCAGTCAAAACTTTTACGTCATTAAGATAGATGAACATATGAACTGTACTAAAGAGTTTCAACCAAACCAAAGCAATCGACCCTGAAACCTACGTTTAAGGTAGATACCCGAATACCCAAGTATAGAATAACCTGAGCAAACCAATCAAACCATGTTATGAGTTAAGCCTGACAGTAATACGTTTCTTACCACGTTTCGAAACAACCAAAATTTGTCCATAATTTGAAAGTACTTGTACGACAAAGGTATTTCAATCATCCCCATCTTACCACTCCATACAAAGTATGAACACACCCCCAGAAACCCTCGTAGGTTTCACTTCCATAATCGAACAACCCCACACGGGATCCACAAACAACAAACGATCCCTAATAAGATATGCGTTATGCGAACCCTAAAAATTAGGGTTATATCAGGATCGTACCACAACCACAGCCAAAACCCTAATATATATTTTATCAACAAAAAGCCCTACAGATAGGGTAAGGGTTCGTCTGAATAGAAAGCCCTAAAACGTTAAGCTTTTATAAGTTTTTTTTAAGCTTAGAACTTATTTGCAAGTTTTTTTAGACAAGGTTTAAAACTGTGAGTTTAAAGCTTATTGCAACAACTTATTTGATAAGGTGCTTAAAAACTGCTTGTAAGTGTTGGAATTTTCTTGTTTATGATCTCGAATTGTTGTAGTATAGTTGTGGTTAAGTTTAAATTGGTCTCTTAAAGTTTTCATCTATATACTGTCAATGCTGATCAGTAGTTGTCGCGTGTGTTCAAAAGCTTAAATCCTGTTTTTAAATCGTAAATTTAGTTAAGTAAATGCAAGCTTTAGGGTCTGAAAATTAGTGCACAAGTAGTTTGTAGTATAAACATCATCTGTTTAAGTTTATTTAGAAGTTTAGTGCTTATTTACTAGCTTAAAAATAGGGATGCAGTTTTTTTGGGTAAAGGGTTTCCCCGGTAAATTGTATTACACCAAAAAATCGTTTATACTTGAAGCACATAGGGATTTGGAGGAAGTCACTTAATCTAGTATAAAAGATGAGGACACTTACAAGACATACAATGTTGATACTAATTCTATTCCCTACTTAAAGAATTGACATGCCATTCTTATGCTACCACAATAAGAACCAACAATTAATAAATAACATTAAAATCACACATGTTCTTATCTTCACTTCCAAATTGGCATAACAAGCCACTTCTAAAGATTGTAGTGATTGATGAACCAAAAGTTTCCAAACATAGTGCCACCAGCCCATAATCAATACCCTTAGTTCAAAATTGTTTTTGTCGATAGCGAACCTAATCAAATATCGAACCAGCCCCAACCCAACCGGATACGGATATCAGGTAGTGCACATTATTTTAGATGAGGTAAACTAGGACCAGGGATCGTTCAACAAACTGCCAATGGCTAATCGACAAACCATTCAATGTATTAAACCAGATCAAGTGTTAGCCTCTATTTATTATTATCCTATCCGATCGTTCATTTTATAATAAACTGTTAGGAATTCAGCTCACAGATGACTCAATCAAGGGCATCAAACGAGGGTTTTTGAAAGAGTAACCCTAACACTTAGACGCGGGTACTTCCAATCCCTCATAGAGCTGTAAACCATTGTTACGTGACACGTTACTTTCCAAACAAACCATCTTTGAGTATCCCGAAAAACACTAAGTTGCGACTCCAGTCACTAAACAACTACAAAGAGGAAGAAACATCTGAAGAATGAGCTGATAAATCAGCCTCCCATAATCTTGAAATCGCCAAAGAAAGCAACTTCAAGATGTGACAATAAAGCGTGTTAACACACGCAACTTCCAAGCAGTCAAAAACTTTTCCCGTCATCAAGATAAGATTGAACAATGGACGTACTAAAGAGTTTCAACCAAACCAAAGCAATCGACCCTGAAACCTACGTTTAAGGTAGATAGCCGAATACCCAAGTATAGAATAACCTGAGCAAACCAATCAAACCATGTAGATGAGATAATCAGCATGTAACGTCTTCTACACGATTCGACACAACCAAAATAATCCATAATTTGCAAGTACATGTACGACCAAGAACTTGCAATCTCCCCATCTTACCCACCTCCAAACATGTAGAACCACACCCCCAGAAACCCTCGTAGGTTTCACTTCCACAATCGAACAACCCCACACGGGATCCACAAACAACAAACGATCCCTAATAAGATATGCGTTATGCGAACCCTAAAAATTAGGGTTATATCAGGATCGTACCACAACCACAGCCGAAACCTTAATATATATTTTATCAACAAAAAGCCCTACAGATAGGGTAAGGGTTCGTCTGAATAGAAAGCCCTAAACCGTTAAGCTTTTATAAGTTTTTTTAAGCTTAGAACTTATTTGCAAGTTTTTTTAGACAAGGTTTAAAACTGTGAGTTTAAGCTTATTGCAACAACTTATTTGATAAGGTGCTTAAAAACTGCTTGTAAGTGTTGGAATTTTCTTGTTTATGATCTCGAATTGTTGTAGTATAGTTGTGGTTAAGTTTAAAATTAGTCTCTTAAAGTTTTCATCATATCTGTCAATCTGTCATTAGTTCAGTTTCAAAAGCTTAAATCCTGTTTTTAAATCGTAAATTTAGTTAAGTAAATGGAAGCTTTAGGGTCTGAAAATTAGTGCACAAGTAGTTTGTAGTATAAACATCATCTGTTTAAGCTTATTTAGAGGTTTAGTGCTTATTTACTAGCTTAAAAATAGGGATGCAGTTTTTTTGGGTAAAGGGTTTCCCCAGTAAATTGAATTACACCAAAAAATCGTTGAAGTACAAAGGATAAGGGTGAATTCCCTTATCTCAGTCCAAAGAATGGACACTTACAAGCAACAAAGTTGCTACTAATTCTATTCCCTACATAAGAATGACATGCCATTCTTATGACTACCACAATAAGAACCAACAAAATAATAAAAACCATAAAATCACACATGTTCTTATCTTCA